>JBAMBJ010000667.1:0-280261 GCA_037043495.1 Drosophila recens
ATAATTCTTTTTATTTTACAAGTGTACAAATAAACATCGATAATATTGATTTTATATTTATTATACAGTTCCTTTATTTAAGAAACTATTTTCCTTGATTTTTTTATGTGTTAACTCTTCCTAAATCCATTGTTTCGTTAGGCAAACGGTAAACAATCCACAAAAAACATCTTCATATTTTTAGCATGCAGAGCATACACACGTCGACTTGAGCTGAAATTAATTTACCTCACAATTTCGGTGAACTACCCGACTTAGGGAAAGTACCCAGGGGTCTTCCAGTGATAAGAGAAAACATCTTTTATACATAAGCATAATCAATATATATTTATTGCAACTTATAGCTATAGAATTAACAAGGTGATTATCCAATCTCTTTAAACGCGTCTTCTACTTGAGAATTGTGCGTTTTTGCTTGACTTTCTTCGGTTTTGGTTTTGGTGTCTCATTTGCCTTTGGCTGTGGCTTCTTCTCTGTCTGTAAATCAGTAACTGCCTTGAGTTGGAGCTTTTCCATGAGCGTCATTTCACCAAGAGCTCCAGCATCCTTGTGTAGCTTCGCTTTGCGTGAGTTGCGCATTTTCTGGACACGACTCTCCTTCGAAAGTTTATCTTGTCGCAGGCGCAAGGCTTCCAAAGCACTCTTGTAGATGTCCGCATGATCGAATTCAATGTCCGGCGAGGTTGTGATCTCCTCACCCAATGATTTGCCCACCTCGTAGAGCATTTTTTTGAATTGCTCCTGATCCTTGTCGGTGAGTAGCGTTATGGCCGTGCCCTTCTGCCCAGCACGCGCCGTACGTCCAACACGATGAATATAGGTCTTGATATGACGTGGTGCATCGTAGGACAGCACAATGTCCACATTGGGCACATCAATACCACGCGCAAGTGCATCCGAGCAGATCAATCCATTGATTTGACCACGAGCGAATTGTGATAATCGCAAGTTACGATCATTAGCAGCCAATTTGCCCGACAATTCAGACACCTTCGTGGGTGTGTCCTTGAATAGATTCTCCAACACAAAGGCCAGGCGACTGGCCGTGTCGGCGCTGTTGGTGAAGCAGAGGAACCTCTTCCAGCCATACTGCTGCACCAGGGCATACAAAGTGAGGGGTTTATAGCGCATCTCCGTCAGACAATATTGCTCCGTTAACTCGGCGGGCGTGGTGTACTTTCCAATGAACTGACTGCTCTGTGTCGCATCCTGTTCGGACTGCTCCACATTATCCAAAGTCGTCTGCAGCGTTGGCATCGTCAAGACTGTGGTGAAGAGCTTCGGCTGAAACAGACGCAAGTTCTGCAGCTTCTCAGGATCCTGCGACAGTGTGGCCGAGAAGAGCAGCTTGTGTGGTTGCTTGTTGTAGCTGTTGAGCAGCTCCTGGTGGCACAGTGGTGCCTGGACTCCTGCCAACAGTTGATCGGTTGTGGTGCGCACATGTGAGTCCAAGTGATACAGCCAGTTCTGAAAGACAGCGTCCATAATGCGATCCGCCTCATCGATGACCAAAAACTGCAGCGACTTCAAGCAGAATCCCTTGGTGGCATGCAGGTGATCCACTAAGCGACCTGAGCAATAAAATAACATAGATTAAATTACTACTATTATCATAGTTTTTAAATAAATGAACTCACCTGGTGTGGTGACCACAATATCCACCTTGGAGTAGTAGACGCCTTTGTACTGCTCCAGCAGCTTATCCTGCTCATCCTCCAGTCGATGCTGCTTGGACAACAGACACACCTCCAGCTCCGTCTGGCTGCACAGCTCGTTGAACACCTTGTACACCTGCAGAGCCAACTCAGCCACAGGTAGCACCACCAGAGCACGCACCTTGCACTGAACACGCTTGGCCAGCAGCTGGACAATGGGAATGGCAAAGGCCAATGTCTTGCCGCTGCCCGTGGGCGCTGAGACGCAAATATCGCGTGGACGGAACGGCTCTGGCTTGGCCTGTGCCTCCAGTATCCAGGGTATGACAGCCCGTTGCACGGGAAACAATCGCTTGATTTTCATTTGCTTCAAGGCACTGCAGGTGGATTTCTCCAGGTAAGACAGCTGCTTAATGGATGCCTCGTCCACATCCTTTTCGGCATTATCGTCGGGTATCAGGTTGCCTCCCTCAATGATGGTGGGATGTGCCAGCCAAGCAGGTAATACCATTTCCACTTTCTTCTTCTTCACAGCAGAGGCGCCCACAACTTGGAAATCATTCGAAGCCTCCGCTTGCTTGGACTCCGCCTCCTTTGTAGTTTCTTTGGCAGGCTCATCTTGCGCAGCTATCACTTCAGCCTTCTCTGTTTCCTGTTTGGCAGCAAGAGTCTCCTGTGATTTCTCTAATTCGCTTTTCTTGTGTTTTCTTTTGCGCTTTTCCGCTTTCTGCAGCAACTTTTGTAAAATTGCATCTTCATTTGCCGCTTCGCCGCTGTGTTTGGTCGCTTTGTTGTCCTCCGTGTAACTGTAAACGTAGCAAATACTTAAATATATATTCACAAACCTATTGTATTATTTTTATTACCGATTTACTGTAAATAATTCCATTTTGTATCATCAATTTGTAAAATTCCGCGCACGTGTTGCAAATTGTTTACGTTTTTACGATACTTAGCATCGATACGTTTCCGATGCCAAAAGACATCGCTTAGCATCGATAACTGTGGGTACGATATATCGATGCTTAGTGCGCTGCTATCGTTATCGATGCGTTTGCCGTGAGTAACCTGTTTTAGCGCGCACATTTGAAATTAAATTAAAATCAAACTGGAAATTTTTGTTTTAATTAATAAAATGTATATTTCGAATGATAAACACTTTTAAAAGTAGACGTGTATTTGCATGTCTATTTGTAGAAATACAGACAATTCAGACGAAAACAAATTAACAACGGAAATACTAATAACATTAGACAATGAGAGAGAGAGAGAGAAAGTGATAGATAGCGGCGCTGCTCATGAGCCACATTAGTTGACAGTTAAGCTCCTGGGATTTTTTATTTACGCTGATCTCGTTTGACGTCTTTCTCTGCGTCGATGCGTGATTTAATTGTATCGCACTTCTTTTTTTTTAAGTTTTGGAAATTTTGACAAATTATGATTCATTTATTTACAGCGTCAATAGACGTTCAGAGTCTGTCTTCAAGTGTGCAAAAAACCAAAACAGTCGCGACGTCAACAAATTAACTTGATTATAAATGACAGCAAACATAGAAAAACCGGTTGAATGCGTTATGTCAATCAGCCACAAGAATTGTCTAGCTTACTGTAGTTCAAGTCAAAGAAACTGTTCAAATCTTATGCAAATTAGAGAAATTTGAATATGTGTATATCGAATGGAAGATTCTCACTGACGCACAAAAGAGCACGAGGGGCTTTAAATCAATTCGAATAAACCTTCCTTCTGGTGATTTTTGAATATGACTTAATAAATTTGCTTAAACAAATTCACAAGTTGCTGCTTTCACAGCTGTTTTAAAAGTGGGCGTGGCCGAAAAACGCCGTGAATTAATTTCGCATTGATCCACTCACCTCAAAAGATAAGAATAAGAGTTATAAAAATCCAATTCGATCCAAAATTAAATTGCGGATGTAAGAAACCGCAAAATAAGTGAGATATGTATGTGCTTGTGGTTATGCTTAAGCCATAAAGACAACAAAGAACAGATACTTTTAAAAGTATTATTCAAAATGATTCTGCGTTCGGGAAAAGCCAAGTGAACGGGTTATGAACTATAGAAAAATAATGATAAATTAGATTCCATTTAATCGAATTGCTAGAATTGATGTTTTGTTCTTCTGCTCTTGTAACTGATAACAAAAACTCACGGCTTTTTCGTTATCTCTCGTCAGACTGAAGGAAATTTGTTGATTGAATTGCATTCGTGCATGTTCCTCAATGAGTTATCACTCTCTCGTGTGCTCTGTATCTTTAGTTTTATCATTCCACCTGTTTAAACAGAACTCGTTTCGTTTTGCCTAAACATGAGAGAAAATTGAGACACACATTTTAGCTTGGGGCATTGGGAAAACGTTTATTTGCATAACCATCGATTGTATATTCAAATTGGGTTCTATGGCGCATGAAATCCCAGATTAGCATTAAAATAAATTAATAAATTCAGAGTCTAATTTATTTTTAGAAGTCTGCTATAGTTTCCCTACACGCGACAGAAAAACCAGAAGGTGACAAACTCAAATATTTAAATTTCCAATGGAAATGTAACGCCCATAAATTGCGTGAATCGAGTCATAACGGGGATTTCTCGCATCTCGATCGACGCACAGCCGGCAAAAGTAAAAAAAAACACAAAAAATATGAGACAATAATAAAAACAAAAAAACAATAGCAACAACGTTCGTCGCACACCTGTTAAGCGAACTGAGCTCAGAAAACTCGTTCGGAGGGCGAGTTTTTGGCTCGTTCTCATTGAGATCGACGCGTCGCGATGTCGCGATTGTCGCTCGTGGAACGTCGAACGCTTTAAAATGCTAGGATTTAAAAGCGATAGCGTTCAGTTGCAAGCGTTTCGCGGTGAGCTCCAAACGCTCGCAAACTTCACTTGAAAACTAAATACAACTTGACAAAAGATCGCGAAAAGTTCCCAACGAATTAAAGTCAACGAAATCGAAATTCGAGAAATCGTTGAAGTTACTCGCTGGCAAAGTTTATCGCCAAAGGATTACTATAGTGTGTAAAGTGTCAAGGATATTCAAGTGTAAAGAAAACTAAATAAATAAATAATTTAAATAAAATGTGGCAAATGTTGATAAAAACTGCGCTGCTGTCGCTGCTGATTCGCTGTGATGCCGCCTCGTAAGTGCAACAAAATAACATATAATATAAATCTTAAAATTTAAATAAATTGACAATCAATTCATATGCAATTGCCTTGGTATGACAAAGTTGGCTTTAACTAAAGCCTGATGCGATTTATTGACACTTGTTGCGACTTGTTGAGTTTTTGGGGCTGCTTCGGTTGAACTCTTGAACTTGTGGCCTCTTTCACAGCTGCTGACCTTGCGATAGCCTGGCCAAAAACATGATACTTATCTGGTATCACTTTCGAGTTTAATAATAATAATATGTACGTCTAAAGTCGTTAAGTGCAATTGTAAAACATAAATTTCAAGCAAAAGTTGTCCCCACATTATTTATTTTGATTTAAATGCAAAATCGTGGCAATCATTTTGTCTGGCTTTGTGATATTTCAACAATTAGCACCATAAAGTCGTCCAAATTCAAAGAAATACGTTGCCAATGGTTGCAACATATTGAACTTGATGACCATTATATTTATCCTTGATTTTGTTTTCTATTTCTTTTGACAGCGTCTCTGGAAATCCCAAGAGCAGTGTGCGTCATTTTCCCAATGATTTTCTTTGGGGCGTCGGCTCGTCGTCGTATCAAATTGAAGGCGGCTGGAATGCGGATGATAAGGGAGAGTCTATTTGGGATTATCTAACACACAAGAATCCTGAAAAGATTGCCGATCAATCCAATGGCGATATATCTGCCGACAGCTATCACCAGGTAGGTGATCAAACAATTTAATGGCTCATTGAAATGAATATTTAAATAAATAATTATGTGAAATTAATATAGTATAACGGATGTACTATAGCTGAACTTATTTCCCTACAGAAAATACATTTTCCTACTACTTATATAAGCTCAAAACTAGCTCATAAATTAGATCCATAAAGCACATTAATCACCATATTAATGGGTGTAAATATTGTGCTGAAATTAAATCTCAATTCGATTAGTTAGGCACCTGCCTCCATTTCAGTATCTCCACAGGTGTCTGATTAAGATTTATTCGTTTTCTCACAAAAATATATTAAAAAAAAACAACAGCAAAAAAATTTAAATATGTAAATTCATGGTAATCAATTTGTAACCAATTTTCGGTTTTCAACTTTGTCAGCTGCGCGACATTCAAACCACACAGATGAATACACAGACTATTCGAATAATATTCATTGCAACTATTGCTAATTGACGTACTTTTTGACAAGTTTACGCTAATTGCCTAGGTAATTGCCCTGTTACACAGTTGAATCGATTTAATCTCAATTAAAATTTAAATATCGATGAAGATCAAATTGTAATTGTAACAATGTTAAGACAAACTCTTTTTGATGTCGTTTACTAATTAAAAGACGTTATGTCTTTCATATCTACAAGCTGAAGAGTTGTTACATAAAGTAATTTAAATATTGTGATAAGATATTATCTCATGAGACTAGAGTAATTTCAAGATAAAATACCATAGCATTCTTTCTTTAATTATTATCATTTAAGAGTCTTCACAAACTTTAAACTTAACACGTACATATTGCAAATTTACTTTGAAAGTTCCAGAAGAATTCAAATCACCGCTGAGATGATATTTAATTGACTAAATTATTTATATACTTTACTTTTCCTAAATTTTTCTGTTATTAAAATCTTTAAAACTTAGACAAAATCTATTTTAATAAATATGAAATTTATTTTTTTTTACTATTTTCGATCTTAGAATTTTATATAGTCTCTTGTTCAACCTACACAAAAATCTTTAGAATTCCTACTGCAGTTTCTATTAGAATACGAAATTCCATAAAATTGTTCTTCAAATTCTTATCGCTGTACAATTAATCTTTTCACGCAATGTCATCGACTTGGCTGTTTACAAATATCATAACTTGGCTAACTAATATTTAATTATTGATTAATTGATTTCACATAACAATCAAACCACATGCACCGAATGATCGCAATCGCGTGACATAATCCATGACAACATGTCCGCAGGTGTCTCAGTAGCATTTACAATTTAACAAATGAAATCAAAGCCAAGTTGCAACGATCTGAGCCAAAGCAAAAAAATGGTGGACGCCCCCATGTCAGAATTAGAGTTAGAGCCAAGTCGTAGGCCAACTACGCTAGCGTGTCCGATTGTTGTCTCAATGTAAGGCACATAATTAGCCATATACAAATGTACAGACATATGTACATATCCGTCGACAACTGACACTGAATGCTGTCCGAGTACTTTGTGGCATTGCGGCAAGTGTCGCCAACTGGCAACTGGTTTCATTTTTATTTTGGAAATACCTGGCATTCTTTCGGAAAGGTGTAAAGGTGTTCAAAATAGCCAACAGTTTAGCGAATTTTAATTCGATTCGACCATGAACTTAAAAAGTAGTTAGAGTAAATTTTGTGTATCCGTAATTCAGAAAACATATTTCGAACAATTTTAATTTATTTAATTTAATTATTTTATTTTATTAATGCCATTTTCCTTTTATTCCATTCAATTGCAGTGGCGTCGTGATGTGCAGATGGTGAGAGAGTTGCATGTGACCTCGTATCGTTTCTCTCTCTCCTGGCCCAGGATCATGCCAGGTGGTTATATGAACCAAGTGAGCACGGCAGGCATTAAGTATTACAGCAATCTGATTGATGAGCTGCTCAGATACAATATTACACCCATGGTAACCATCTACCACTGGGAGCTGCCACAGCGACTGCAGGAGCTGGGCGGCTGGACGAATCCTGAGATTATTCCCGTGTTCAAGGATTTCGCCAGACTGGTGCTCGAAATGTACGGAGATCGCGTCAAGATCTGGACAACCATCAATGAGCCGTGGCATGTGTGTGAGCATGGCTATGGAGTGGATTACATGGCGCCCTCTTACAACTTCCCGGGCATCCCGGCCTATTTGTGTGGCCACAATCTGTTGAAGGCTCATGCGGATGTGGTGCACATGTATCGCGATGAGTTCCAGGCGCGTCAAGGTGGTCGCATGGGCATCACACTGGATACGTCCTGGCCAGAGCCAAGGGATCCCGATTCTGCAGAGGATCGCGAGGCATCCGATCGGGCCATGCAGTTCTATGTGGGCTGGTTTGCTCATCCGATCTTCTCGAAGCACGGCAACTATCCCAAGGTGATGATCGATCGCATTAGGAACTTCAGCAAACAGCAGGGATTCGGAGCCCGTTCCCGTCTGCCTGAATTCACAACCGAGGAGATTCATTACATCAGGGGCACCTCCGATTTCTTTGGCATCAATTCGTATACAAGCAACTTGGTCAACTCCAATGGCCATAACAACACTGGCAAGTTTCCCATACCATCATTCAATCACGACATGGGCGTCGTCGAGAGTCAAGCTGGCGTGGATTGGCCCGGCTCGGGTTCTGTCTGGCTAAAGGTAAGCTTATTTATAGTACTATCCATAATTTACGTGGTCAAAAGATTGCTATCTGCTATCTGAAAGGGGAGGAGGGGCGGTCACGAGTGGATTCTTTAATTAGCCGAGATGAGATAATACTCGAGTGGGTTGGGCTCTATAATTGAGGGGACGGTGGGATCAAGCCACATTTGGATTTATGTCGAGCCCAGTGCTGTAAGTGAATAATGACAAGGTGTCGGTAGTTAGCCAACATTGAAGGGTGGCATAAACTACTTAGCCAAGATTAAAATGGGGGTTGCATTCGTCTTTCGGAAGGTAAGGGTAATTGCTTTTCCACTTGGGGTTGCATCTGTTACAGGTGCAAGTTCATTGAACCCCTCATCAATCTCGTTTATTTACACCCTGTACCGAGAATTTATTAAGTTTATGACTTTATAAAGAATGTAGATTCTGAATCATCATCAGTTAGATATAGCCATGTTTATATGAAAGCACAGATCTCAGAGTTGGTAAGAGCTAGAAGCAACGAAATTGGTATTTAAGGCCTCTTTATGTGCAGGCAGATAACATATATTTCAAATTTTGAATACCTCCCACACAAATCGAAAAAACGACTAACTAGAGTAATTTTTAGGCAAGAACCATGAATTTTGGTACTTATATAACAAAGTCAAGACTGAATTAGCACAGAAAATTTTACCAGAATCGGATAATAAATGCGAATTATATTTAAGAAATAACTTTCCTGGCCACAGGGTCTCTCGCAGTCGAGCACTCTTGACTAAAGCTCTCGCTAACTTGTTATTCCAGGTCTATCCTAAGGGCATGTACAATCTCTTGATGTGGATACACCGCGAGTACAACGGACCCGAGATAATTGTCACGGAGAATGGCGTTAGTGATCGCGGTGGCCTGGAAGATTACGCCCGCGTGGACTACTATAATCTGTACCTGTCAGCTGTGCTGGATGCCATGGAGGATGGTGCTAATGTCAGCGGTTACATTGCCTGGAGTCTCATGGACAGCTACGAGTGGAAGGCTGGCTACACGGAGAAGTTTGGTCTCTACCATGTCGACTTCAGCTCTCCGAATCGCACGCGAACTCCAAAGATCTCGGCGGTTGTCTTTGCCAACATCTGCAAGACAAATACCCTTGACTGGAGCTATCGACCCAGTTTGGATGAACAGCAGCTGGTAGCTGCCGCTCGTCTGCCCGAGGAGAGTCCGGAGGAGAGTGCCAGCTCGGCGGGAAGTCTTAGCTGGAGTCTGACTCTGCTGCTGGGTGTGTTGCTGGCGTGGCAGGTCTAAGCTGCAGTGTCACCAGGTGTTGCCATATCAAACCCGACTCTTTCCACATATTGTTGCAAAGTATTTTTACGTTTAGCCCCTAAGTTTCTCTAACGAATTGCTGTTGTACATATCTAATTATTTAAGAAAAGAACTCAAAATGAATAAAAATTGTTGTGATATTTGCGAAATAATTGATCGAATGCTGATTAATGCCAACTGGTTGGGTAGAATCATAAAAAAGCACTTAGCAGCGGGATAATTAAAGAAATAAAACATTGTTTAATTGAAAAAAAAAACATAAATTTTGGGATAGAGCAACTACAAGATTTAATGACTTTCAAAATTAAGCGAAACATGGATAAGAAAGGCAAGTTCTGACTCTAAACGTGATCTCAGTTTTGGCAAAGATTTTAGCTGAAAAGTAATTGGAAAAGACATTATTCCGATGTACTTTTATTAATGATTATTCTAGACAAATGATCAAATTGAAGTTAACAAGCGGAGAAGAAATCAAGTTCTAGAAATCAAAATCTCCTGCGGCAATCAAAAGATACATGGTAAGAAACATGATGGTAACATTTAAAACTTTATTGGACTATAGAGTTGTCTAATTTATCGACTTTTTAAAAGGCCCAAACTTGTTGCAATAATAAAAGTAATGGCCATATGTTATGATAAGGCGAAAGCGCTCTAAAAATCAAGGACACAAGAGAATACTCTCTACAATAATAATAAAATACACAATTTGTTCGTTCTGTGGCTAATCGATTGTCAACAGGTTGAGAGCACTGTGAAGTCACGACAACAAACACGTCAACAAAGGTTCAAACCAACAGATTATGTTTTACATATAGTATACATATCAATGTCAGAGAGATTTACACTCCGACTCATTAAGCAAAGTTTCCAATATGTCTCAAAGTATTTCCGCAAAACCACATCAAAAAATCACAAACAAAATTGGCTAACAAAAGAGATCGTTCAATGAGCATTAGCTATTATATTATCTACTATGATACAATGCACCCCGATGATCTTAACAATAGAATGTATTGCTTATGTAATCCCCAGGCCCTAGCGGGTCACTGAGACTTGTTGTAGTCTCTCTCATAATCATTCAAGTATTTATTGAAACTACATATTTAATTGTAGGGGTGCTAAACTTGTGGCATGAACCTGAATAATAAAAACACATTGAATCATTGTCTAAATGCTTAAATGCACATGAAGGTATATTGTCTAATGCTGATCCCGAGCTCGAGTTCGAGTTCTTGTCTAGATTTTAGAAACATTTGTCACATCCGCTTGAATCACAATTGTCAATAAATCAACAGATTTTTGCTTTTAAATAATAATAATACTTTGTATAAATCTACTTATTGTGTTTGCCGTGTTTGTTCCTAGTTGACTTTCAAAGTATTTCAAGTGACCAGAAATAGAATCAAAGTTCGACACGGAACCAGAACCAGTTGCCTTTCATTTGGGCAGCGCCTACAGCATTTTAATACCCTCTACCTATAACATTTACTCAAAGGGTATAATAAAGTATTTTAATCGCAATTAGCATAAAAATGGAATTGATTTTAGAGGTTTTTTATGCATGAGTTTTTTTTTAACTATGTAGTACAGGGTATCTTCTAATCGAGCGTGTTGGAACTCAACACAATCTTACAAAACTAAAGACATAAAAACTATCATAGGGACTCTACGAAAAGTAGAAATCCAGACTATCTAAAAATATTTCTGTTTTATAGTTTTCAATTTCACCCTGCAGAGTATTTCCCCGTCGAGCACACTCCCCTCAATTACTTTTAGTCGTTGTTTTTTTAAGTTTTTTACTAACTATTTGCATTTACTTGAATTTATTGTTTCGGTCTGAACTCACACGAAAACGCGGCATAAATTATATGGAGCTGTAACAACTTTTAACTTGGCTTTGTTGTAGGCAACACAGTTGGCAACATTTCTACGTCTACGTCTAATTCTTATCCGACGGGAATAGAAGACTGTCAGAGGTGTCCCCAGTCTCGACCTCCAGGGCGCCTGTGCACCTGTTCAGCGCAAAAGTCACGAGCGAGACGCAGATCTATGATATATACCTGTATGGTACAGTATATAATATGTATACTTATCTAAGTCTGGAGCATTGTGCAGAGCGTGTGCCTCAAGTGTTTATAGGCGACGGCAAAGGAGATCGGTCGGGAAATGGGAAATAACTGCTTGTTGGCCGTAGTTTGAGATAAATGATGAGGGCAAATGAGAGCAATAGTAAACCTTGTTGTTAGTTTCTTTTAAACGGTTAGAAAAGACTATAAAATAGGTATGTTAAATTCTTGTTGAACTAAAAACAGGTACACTTTCTGAGCACTAAGAACCTCATTAAAATTATCTATAAGCTGGCAAACAAAATCCCACAGAAAACAAAGATTTATGGGGCGAATAATGTTAAGTTGATGTGAACAAACTTCACTCCCCGCTGTGCGAAATCTATGTTGTCGCCATTTTAGCCACGTCAAAACCCAGTCGCAACCCCTGAAACTCTCCCTCGCCTGCAGAAGTTGTGTGCAACTGAAGTGCAGCACTAAACTTTATTAAAACAAATGCATAAACAAGGCAAACACTCGCAGAACCAACAAACAAGATGAGACGACGAGTCGCAAGCTGGAAAAGTTTATTGCTGATGAAATTTCACAAATGCATTACAGCAGTGGAAACTGCACTGAGGGGTTTCCCGACAGAGAACTTTAAGGAAAAAGCACTGCCAAAGGCTGTGTAGGGTTATTTCAGGAAATGTAGTTCTGGTTTGTACTGAAACTTTATTAATATTTGCTTGTGGGCAAGGGCGTCGGCAGTTTCTCATTAAGGGGCAGCCAAAATATTTTTTTTCACGTTTTCACACTTATATCTAAGCCATTTATTATTTTAGCAATTATTACGTTAGCAATCAAATCGCCAAGTTTGGTATGGCGCACACTGGTTCCTGTTGTATGGGGAAGGCGGCCAAAAATACTTCTAGAAGAGGTAGAGGCTTAAAACTTAACTCAAAATTTTTATAAATTTATAGTAAGATTATGTATAAAAATCAGCCGGATCGGACCACCATATCATATAGCTATCATATGAACTATCGGTCTGAAATCAGGTGCTTGTATGAAAAACTTTTTTGTTGTTTGACACATCTGAACCAAACTTACAGAATTTGCATATGGGATGGTCCCATACACCCTGACTAAATTTGGTTAAATTCGGACCTCTATATCTTATAGCTGCCATAGGAACGATCAGTCGAAAATCAAGTCTTAGTATGAACAACTTTTTTGTTGTTTGAGATATCTCAACCAAACTGACACAAAATGCATATGAGATGGCCTAATGCATTCTGACCAAATTTGGTCGAAGTCAGACCACTATATCATATAGCTGCCATAGAAAATACATGTGTTTTTTTAAAGTTGAGGTTAGGTTACATTTTTGTATATAGCAAGAGCCCTGGCGCCTATCGGCACTTGAAATTAACATCACATAATCTTCAAATGTTAATTCATAATATTCAAAAAGATTTTTTAATTCCTGACTTTACCTTCATATCGAAAACTCTAACGAAACACAGCAAAGACAAACACAGAACGTCTAAAATAACGTACTTAACACAATACCGACTTACACAAAACACAGCAGGAAGTACATATACTTTTTGTTGCATAAATATAGATAATACCTTTATTTATAAAATTAAACCCTTTCATTGCACAATTACTTTGTTTAAATGGGTTTTGAATTTTTTTATTAACTGCTCTACTTGCAAGTTGCTCACGCTGCAATACCAAAATAATATTATGTTGTGTCTTTTGATGCTATTCTTGAAGAGGACAGCTAGAACAAAACAAAAACAAAAATACAGTTTAATAGCTAGACCAATTCTAAAACAGTGTTGACACATTTAAAGTCCAAATTTCAACTTGGTATTTTTATTTTTGGCCTATGGGAGGAACCACTGTGTGGCGGTATTACCAAATATGGTAAACTTATGAATAACCCCCCTGCCGACGCCCTTGCTTGTACCGACAAGCTACCAATTAATTATTTAAATTTATTTATATTCGTTGGCATTAATTTCTTTCACTCACGTTTACGTTCTATTTGGGGCGCTTTTGCACCAAAATTGGCTCCTTTTTTCATCAGTTCAGAATTAGGTTTTTGTATTGTTTTACCATGACAGCAGTTTACTGTTAAGCAGTTTTTCTGTTAAGCAGTTTTTCTGTTAAGCAGAGAATTTGTAGAATTTTTCTCGAATTATTGATATTTGTTGTTTCTCAAATTCCCTGCTATTTCTCAATTTTTTTGGGGTTTTTTCTCAATTTTGCCACCAAAACCAATTTCGAAATAAAGTTAATTATTTTACCTAATTTTGGATTTTGTTGTTTTTTTGAAATTAATTCTCAGCTTTTTTAAATGAATTTTTAAAAATTTCACGTTTTTCCATTTCAAATTTAGCGCGCAAAAAGTGGACTTTACGGCTTGCGCGTAAAAGTATGCAATGCAATCGCAGCAAGCAAAACTCTTACTTTAAATTTATTTCTGCAACCAAAAGTATGCTACAATAATAATTACAAAATGTCGCATTTTAAAAGCAGCTCAAAAGCATGCAATACTTTCTATGTATGTTCCACAGCATATTTCAATATATGCACGAAAGTATGCAATACTATTGAATTTAATAACATTTCACATTTTTGGGCGCGCAAATTTTAAATGGAAAAACGTGAAATTATCAAAAATCCATTAAAAATTAAATAAAAACAATTTAAAAAAAAAAACAAAATTTAAAATTCGGTAAGTTAATTAACTTTATTTTAAAATTAGTTTGGTGTCACAATTAAAAAAAAAACCAAAAAAAAATTGAGAAAGAAAAATAAAATTGAGAAAAAAAGATATCAGAAATTCGGAAAAAATTCAACAAAATTTCTGATGTTTTTTTTAAAGCTCTAGCTCAAAAAACAAAAAAGTTGACTTTTTCGGCGAAAAAAACTTTTCTCAAAAATTTCATAAAAGTTTGTTGCATAAAATGACTCATTTTTAGTTTGTGGCGTGGGTTTTTGTGTTTTTCATTAGTTTGAAAAAGTAAAGATATTTGTTTAATTTTTATCTTAGAAACTGTTTTTTAAATTTACAATCATTGTATTCGTGGATTTTTCCAAGCATCCTTTATTTCACATTGTAAGCAACTAACCAGCTGCAATTTTGGTCAGTTTCCATAAGTGATTGCCAAAAATGCATTGTCACGAGTTTCTCCTTGAAAGTCACGTGCTTTGCTTGTGGCATATTTATCGCCTGCTGAGTCATTTATCAAACATTTATAGACCTCATTGCACTTATTGAAAATTAATACGGATTAAATGCCACAATAGTGCAGCAAAAATCAGCACACATGCGACTTCCCGATTCCCGATTTCCGCCCCTGCTCCCTGCTCCACCCCTGCAGCGACCCACATCAATGTTAGCATTAATCCTGCGAACAAGGCATTTGAGGCGCAAGTCAAACATCTGTCTGGGAGGAACGTGCTGCGAGTGGATAAAACTATTGCCACTAAAAAGGATTAAATAACAATAAATGATTACAATTTAGCGGGGTGAGAATCAAATACTAAAAACTTCAGACGTCAGATAAATGTAGAAAAATTGATTTTCAATAGAAGCAAATAGTAATAATATAATAATACAAGCATTGATTGGGCCTGTGGCTAATTTGATTAACATTAACACCCAAAATGCAATCACAGCAGACAAAAATGTACAATTTGGATGCGGGCGAACAACAGGAAAATACAAGTTAATTACTATGTATGTCTGATATGTACATATAGATATTTATATGTATTTCGATGACCAGTAACATTGGCCATTGATTAACCCTTTTGTCAATGGCCAATCAAACAGTTAATTGCACAATTTTCAACACCCGAAATCCAATAAAGAATGTGCTCCCAGCTGTGCACTGATTGAAACATTTTTCCTATTTTCCATATGCAGTGGAAAGTCAGGTGATGCCCTCATATGACCGACAATTGCGTCGACAATCTCCAATCTCCCCCACAGCAGTTATGTTAAAGGCACCCGCAGTGCCCTCCATCGATATATGTATGTAAGTGTATGTATTTTGGCGATAAGTACACACCATAAAGTATCTTTGGGTCTGCATTTATTGAGCTGTGCTTTTGTGCAGTCGTTAAGAGCTATCCAAGTTAATGGAGCTTCCTCCCCGTTTTAGTAATTGGCGTGGACAACAAAGCTTGATGGGGAGTTTGGAAATGTGCTTCCAGATAGCTATAGATACAGCCATAAAAAGATATCAATGCATATAAATTGCTATTGTCATAAATCTTAGACGAACTTTGCTCTCAGCATGGGAAAATGTTGTTGAAAACTGGATATCCGATAACTGAATCAGTTTCTTAAATCAGAAATCAGAAAACTAGAATCGTCAGCTGTATTTTGATTGAAGAAAGGAAGGCAATAAATTATCGCCAAGGGATAGGGATCTTTAGGGTAAAAGAAAAAGGTGCAAAGGGTAGGTCACAACAGGGCCAAGAACGTGCCAAGAGATCAGAAGGCAGCTGGAAACTGGCAACTGGCAACTAAAGCGAAGGTTAATGCACTCTAAACTCGAGCCCAAATGACGAACCAATTACCAGTTAAGACTCAAGACGTGGGCCAACAATGATTGCGCAACAAATTGCACAAACGAGCTGTTGTCACCCCTTTTTTGGGCAAACTGACAGTGACAAACGTTTGTTGAAAACTGAAATGCTCTAATGTTGAGAGCCAAGCTAACTTGCTACTTGCTACTGTAACTGTACCAAAGACAAAAGTGAAAAACATGAAAATAAAAACCACCACCAACTGAAGCTGCCACGTAGCGATTTCGATTCCGATTCCAATTGCGATTCCCTCCGCTCGATGATTATGAGCTGTAAACTGTGGCGCCTGCGCAGCTGTTTCTCGAGCAGCAGGAGGAGCCCAAGGTTCGAAATTTCGAGTCGCAGCGCGCGCCGCTTTGTCTAAAAAATTTCACGCAATGCCCATCATCATCATCATTGATGTTATTACGAGTCTCTCTTTTTCCCTCTCTCTCTCTGTCTCCATTTCTCTGTGTAACTGGCTATTGATCGATCGTCTCGATATCGCAGTTTTATTGTTGCTTGTCATTGCGAAATGCGCCACCATCGTGTCCTGTGAATATGCCCCGGGGGCATTACTATATTAGGGGTTGTTGTTGTTGTTGCTGTTATCGTTCTCATTGTTGCAACATGCAGTGCAGTTGCAGTTTTTCCTACCGTTCGCAAGGGTAGCTTTTTGCCCTGTTCAACCCTTAGCATTACTGGGAATGCGTCAAATACTTTGGGATTGAGTTTCATATACGAAATCGGGGTTTTATTTGGGTATTTGGTGCATGCTCTGCACATCTTCTCTCACAAATTTCCATTATTTGTATATTTTGATGGCTGGAAATTCAAGTTCATTGATTTCTAGCATGTTTCACTTTTGTTTTTATAGCTTAACTGGAGTTTGTTATTCAGATTTATTGGCTCACGACGCATTAAAAGTGAGAGTGAAGCTAAGGGACGCAGGAAAGGACAAATAAACAGTAAAATATGGGCAGAAACGGGGAAAAGATAAATTATACAACATTTAAAATGAAATAAATGCGTAGAAACAACTGGAAATGTTCCTCAAAAATTATCTTCTCTACAGAATATTAAAATTTTCCATTGTTTTTAAAACTTTAAAGCAAATGTATTGCTGGGAAAAAGTTAATAAAATATTTTCAGAGTCAAGTATACAATTGCAAATAAAATAAAATAACAAAGAATAAAGTTTTTCAAATTTTGCGATAACAGATATGTGTTGAAACTATTAAAGAAACCGTATTTGAAACTATTAGAGAAACCATAGTTGCAACAGATATTTGATCCTTTTAATAGTAACAAAAAAAATGTATAAATCTAATTAAATAGACTTAACCCTCTTACACAATATCCCTTATTATCAATAGTATATACTCCGTTGTAGATCAACAAATGAACAACAAATTCGGGTAAATTCACAAACATCCATTTAGATTAACGATCGCTCATTTGTCCGACTACCATTTTTAGGGTCATTATCTTACGCTGACGATCTCACGCATTGCCACTGAACGATTGGGCCACCGACTGGGCTTGCAACGGCAACAACAGCAACAGCAACTGCAACATGCAACGGTTAATTGTTTTCCATTTGTTGTTGGGCATTTATGGCCTGCCACCGCCCACAGAGTATTATATGGTATGGTATGGTATGGAGTCTCTAGTGTTAATTTATAACGTTGTTGTTGCCGCCCAAAGTAGGAGTGGCCCCTTTGGCCCCATGGCATATATATCAAAATGATATATATCGCTGGAACAGCAAACACATATTCCAAGCCAACACTTGCCAGTCCGGCCAGTTGGCCAGCTGCGAAACCCAAGCCGAGCTTTGTCTGGAACGGACACTGAGACGGAGACAGAGTGTACCCAGCCCATTGTCGTCATTGTAGTCACATTATTAGACGCGCTTCGTTGGCCAAATTAATTGTCGCCTGTGTCGGAGCTCAGTTCAGTTCGCTTGGCTCATTGCACAGCGTTGCAGTTGCAGATGCAGACGGAGGGCGGAGAGTGGAGAGTGGCCTCCACATAATGATCATTTGGTGGCCATTAACTAGAGCTGCATTTTCGGGCGTGCTTTATGGGTCCCCTGCCTTGACATTCAAATGCTGTGAGAGAAATGCGCTCTAATCGCCAGACAGTTGGCAGCTGGACGGAGAGTGACATGAATGACACAACGACAGTTTGACATGGTTCTGGCCTAACGCGTTTTTGGTTTGTTCTTCATGTTCCACAATTTTTATAGCCGGAAATTCTAATTGTTGAGGTCTGAAATGGTTTATGCGTCATGTACTGGGCCATAACATAATGTTAGTTGGCTTACCTGGCCACAGTGCCCACAAATGCAGACATCAATTGCAGCAATGAGAGTAATGGAAACGTTACCTCTCTCTCTCTGTCACTCTCTCGCTCTCGCTCTCTCTTTCAGCTGGCCATCCAGTGCTGGAAGCCGGCCGGCAGAGTGTCCAGGCAAACAAACATTCCAAGGATCGACAACCTGCAGCGGGCGAATTGAATGCTTCTATTTTTGGGGTGGCAGTCGTATCGATTTTTAGTGTCATGCGGTTGCCACGGCAAGCACAGTACCCCCTGCCCCTCCTCCCCACTGAGGCATTGGGGTAGTCTTAAGTTCGCCGTCTGCCAATTATTTGCCGCTTATTAGTGACGGCGTTGGAGTCGGAGTTGCAGTTCAGCTCTGTTTGGTGGTGTTTGTCAGCACGTGACTTCTTGCGTTTGTTTGCATTTGCATAAGAGAGATGGGGCGATGCTGACTTTGACATGCAACACACACCCACAGACACACACACACACACACACACACACTCAAGTGTCGCCCCCCTTCAGAAATAAAATTCCTTTTCCTTTGCGGCCGCCTGATGTTGTTGTTATTTTTTGACATTTTGTTGTCATTTTTCTAGTAATTCTGCCAGCGTCGACCAGTCGCTGCTCGAGCGACGCAAGCAGAGTTAATTTTCGTCTGCTTATGCTCGTTTCTTTTGTTTCGACGCAGGCAGAGGCTGATTCTGCTCGTTTCTTTTTGTTTCTTTCCCTCTCTGTCGTACAAGTTTTCGGCCGACGTTGACGTCGACCAAAATTGTGCGACGGAGAAAGAGGCTGTGTCTTTTCGTTTTTTGTTGTTTCCGTCTCTGTCGAACAAACGTCGAACGCTGCTACCGGCAGCGCGACAGAATTTGTGCAACAAAACGCACGTGTCAAAGAAAAATAAAACAGGAGAATATTTGACAATGTCGCTGCCGGCTGCTGTTACTGCTAAACCAAAACGTAAGTGTTTTATAATATAATTTATTAATTTTTCAAACAAAACTAATGCATTTATTTCTTTTATATAGAATATGAATGGATTTTGGAAGCATGCAAGGAGCTTCGTCTGGAATTTCTCTGAAGGCAGTGGTCGATGGCATATGGTGGAAGCTGCATAAACTGCGTTAATTAGCAATACAATACATAATACAAAATTAAATAAAAAATGTAAAAAAAAGTATAATAAAATTCAAGTTAAAAATATATAGATAAAAAGATAATTTTTTTTTAATTTTTCTTAATTTTTTTTAATTTTTATCGCTAAGGAATCCTTAAGGAATTTTTATAAAAAATCGTTGAGGAATCATTGAGGAATTTTCAGTAAAATTCCTGGGAGATTCCCTCGCGAAAATGGCAAAAGAATCGTTAGGGAATCATTGGGGAATTCTCGGCAGAGTTCCCTAAGGTTTCCCTAACGGGAAACGTAAGGGAATCTCTATGGAGAGTTCCCTTTTCCTCAATCGTAGGACTTCGCAATGTTAAAGTCCCTAAGGAATTTCATACAAAATCCCTATGGATTCCTTAAGCATAGGGAAACATTCCCTATGTATTCCTTTGACATTCCTTTGTGAATGTGTCTGAAGGGCCTAATGCTTGGCCATTACAATCAAGTGTGGACGCAACTGCATTTTATGTATATGTATGTATCTTCGTGTGTGTGTTTTGAATTGGCAACCACCCCCAAAAGTAAATCACTGCTAACCCTCACAGTTGGACGCTGACCAGCCGCTTAAGCTGTTTTTTCTGTGCCATCGTGGAATGGGACGCAATGGACAACAAACCGGTTTTGTTTCTTTTCTAATCCTTTCAGCATGCAAATGTAAACGAGAAATGCAAACTGCGTCGTTCCCGCTTTTCGCATGGTCAGCGTATTTCCAGCATAAAGGGGTTGAAAATACGGCCATGAACACAGATGTTGTTGCTGCTGTTTTAATTGCAACGAGAACTTTCCACAATTTCTATTGCATATTTAGTGAAAAATGGAAATTAAATTGTTTTCGCAAAATAGTGGAACAACACTGGCGCGATCAAGAGGAAGAGCACCCAGCGATTTGCATGTCAATCACTCGCACACACACACTTACACATGCAAATAAATGCAAACTCTATTCACTCAGCTCGCACTCACAATTGCTGTCTCTCTCTGGCTCTTGCTCGCCGCAGTGCCTGTCGTTTTTTGCGCCTGTTGTTTTTTGTCTGTTCGTCTTATTCGTTTTGTGGTTGGCATCGATGCAAGTTCACTTTATTTGGCGTCGCGCGGCAAGTGCATTAATTTGATTGTTTCGGATTGAATTTATTTAAAAAGATTAATAGATACGTGCATAAAACGATTGTGCATAAATCAGATATTAAAGGCAGCACAGTGAATTATCAAATATAACGAAAAATAGATCGCAGTGTCTCTTGTGTGCTTATTGTTTGTGTGTGTGTGTGAAATTCACACTGTGAATGTGTAAAAGGAGCATAGGAAGAGCAGCTGCAGTGTTGGAAAATACAGGTTGGTAAGGAATCAAACGTATAAGTATCGATACTAAGCCGTTTGCGCAGTTGTGTTGTGAAATTGGTTTGATATTTCGATCAAATCAAATCATGTGCAATTACATCAATAACATACAATGCATGGCACAGGCTGCTGCATCAATGGAAATGACAAACAAAAGGCAAACCAGCTGCTCTCTAGCAGTATACTTGATATCGACTCCCCCTTGCAGCTCCTGTGCAAAAACAGAAGAATGACAACAGTGCACAGAAGGAGGCACAGTATTTGGGTGTGGGGTGTGGGGAAGGGGGATATCAAACAATTGAGGCGCACCCCAATCGAGGGCTTCTGTCTTACTTCACGCTTCCATGGACAGCAGTAAAAGCAAATGGCAACGCCAGAAATCATTGCATTATCCTCTCAAAAAAAGAAAAACAATAGAGCAACAAATGTTCGCTTTGTTCCAAGCCAGAGAAGAAAAGGCCACAACGGCTTGGTTAACATGTGTAGACCTCATTGAGGGACTGCCAATTTGGGGAGCTCGCTGGTCCCACGGGGATGCAATAACAATGACGATGACAACGGCAATAACAACTCAATGCTTATAGTCAACAAACCAATAAGAAAAAATACAGTTGGCAGTGAAAAATGTTTGTCAAAATCAAATTTACAAGTTGTCCCTGTTGGACTCGCCCATTATTGAATGTTTCAATGTTATTGCACTCTAATGGGTTGCATATTTCCTAACTTTTTATACGCTTGCAGAGGGTGTTTTAATTTTGTACAGAAATTCGTAACAAAATATAGACTATAGTTTATTCTTAATTTAATTACTACATCATAAACCTGTCATAGAAACCTGTCCTTCGAAAATAAACCTTTAGTATGAAAAATGTTGAATGTTTTTTTAAATTATTTCTATCGATAGTAACTATTTTTGGAAAATTGTCTACAGGGGTCTGCAAGGGTATCAAGTTTGCCGATGATATTCAACCTTTCAATCTTGTATTTTTTTATTTTAACTTTTGGTTTTTCGTTTGAATAAGGCACAACTCCCCAAAGTGCCGTTAGTTAGCCTGGTGGGCGGTCTAACGGCCTGTTTTGTTAGATCTTTTTGGTAACCCCTGACAACTCTAGCCGGGCACTTACTACATACAGTGTATCATGTATGAATGTACATACAATACCCCGTCAGTTGTTTGTACGCTTGTTTGTAATTTAATGAAGTTAGTACAGCATTCTCGTAGCTGGGCAGTAAATTTCATTACCTGGCAACTTTCCCGGTAAGCAAGAAATGAACTCTTCCGAGAATCAAATTTCATGCCCCCGCTGGAGTTGAATCCAGAGTCGGAGCTGGAACTGGAGTTGGAGTTAAAAATTAAAATGGACAGACAACGGGGTCCGACTTATTGTTGTACAATATTTTATTGTTGTTTCTTCTAGTTTTATTTTCTCCTCTGCTTTTTTTTTATATCATTGCAATTCATTGCAAGTTGTTTGTGGGCTCCGAAGTGGATGCACTCAAGCGGCGCAGCTGTTGAGTTCCCCACTCTCTTTCTCTTCCCCTCTCCAGTTTAGGCCTTGCTATCTGTTGCCTTAAATCTTTCGCCGGGTCCCAGTTAATTGTTAACTGTTCTTAAAGCATTCGAGAATTCAAACTTAATGAAGTTTTATGCGTTTCTAATGTGCAGCCAATTTGTTTTCGATGATATTTCAATTGCGCCACTTTCAGTTTATCAGAACCTCAAAGTGAAAAGTAAAAAATGAGTTGATGATTGCACGACAAACTTCAATGAAGAAATAACTTGGTTCTTACCAGGAATACAGACACAGCTTGAACTTTGTTTGATCTCTTTTCAGTAGCATGATCTGTAGTGTCATCTTCTCCGAGTGCAGCACAGTGAACTCTCTGTAAACTGCACGCAATGCCTAATCAAATTATGCATCCAATGGGGCTGCGATGTCAAGTGCATCATGGCACTCAATTTAGCGACTAGTCACATTGTCGGAAACTATTTTTACACACGCATCATAATGTAGCTTCCCATAAGCGTGTTCCCCTCTTCTTCATCCTTCTCCCGCTCTCTTTGTGCTCCCCTTTGGCTTAAATTGACCAGCGTAGCTCGCGTGTCAGTTTGTCAACTCTTCGCTCGCAGCTCAACTTAACATTATTTAATTACACGAGCAACAAATGCGGCGACAACAATACCAGCAACAACAACATCAAATGCGACAAGAACTCTCCGTGTCATAAAAAATTATTTAACGCGCGCTTCGCTGACAGTAGAAAAGGGGAAAAGCACTGGCGAGGGGGGAAAATGTCTGTAGCTTTAACTTCAACTGGTTTTTTTTGTATTTTTTTTTTGTTGTGGCTCTCGTTGCTGAGCTCCAATTTGCAACATTATAATTTCGCTTTGAATTACATACACACACTCAAACACAGCAGAATAAGAGCAGTTCATTGAACCCGAGAAAGGCAAATGCAACTACAGCAACAACTATAACTACCGCAACAATAACAACAGCAGCAACATCTATAACTAAACAACTACAACAATAGGCCAAAGCACAATCATTAGGAGCTTACATAAAGCGAGCGATTATTTTTGCACTTATTAAATTTTAGCACAGTGCAACAACAAAGTATGTGTACATCATAATCATCATCATCAACAACAATCAACAGCTGAACGAGCAGAGAATCTGAAAGCTCAAGAATCGAACAAAACGGCAGCTGCTTTCCAGCAACAACAACAATCGACACTCGATCACACTTGAGATCAACAGCTAGAGATGCGCAATATGACGTCACTGTCGATATCAACACCGCATATCGATACTTGTTAAATCTTAAATTAGTTAAGTTACGTTTAATTAATACTTATCAACTCTTTAACATGCTTTTGGTCTAGCACAAAAGTGATCGATTCTGATTTTTATTGTAAATCTTTGTGATCGGTCACAGTAGTTATTGGCCGTGTTCACCAGAACAAATCGACAACAGAAAATCGATGAAATTTGCATGATTATTCTGGTGAAATGCAGTGATAAGCAATCATGATTTAAAATTTTGTGATTTATGATGACTGAAAATTCATCACCAAAATAGTACGCTGAAATTCTGTGATTGTGATGCTTTGTTAGCGAACAAACAAAATACATGATTACTGATTGATTAGTTCTGGTGAACGCGGCCATTGTTTTCGCTTATCGTTCTCAACTTATCGATTGTTATAGCTTGTATTTACAGCGGGCAATGTCGATAACTTTACTTTACACAACTTTACACCACTTTCAGTCACTGTTATCGATCGCAGATATTAGCAAATCACAGTCGATCTCAGGAGCAGCTCATCTCAGACGAATAAAACTGGCAGCACCTTCTCCTACTCTGTTTATGTGTCCGTTCCGTCCGGTTGTCCAACTGCCCGGCAGCTATTTTACACGCCATTGAGTTACAAATGGGCGCTCCTATGTTGGGGATGTGCATCTGGCTGTGGATGTGGATGTGAATCTGCTGACTGCTGTTTTTTTTTTCTGCGTTTTGCTACTTGGCGGCATGTGTTGAAATGCACCATTCTGTTGGACTTCCCGCCTGCCTGCCCACCAGCTTCTTTCGCCTTTAGTATCAACTCCTCCCCACGTCTCTATCAATTTCGATCGCAAAATCTGCAGCTTTCTTGGGGAATTATTTGCGCTCGGTTGAGCGCTGTTTCTTCTATTGATTGTGGATTAAGGCAAGCACAACGAGGCGCTGCATTCACAGAGAGTTGAGTTCCTGTTCCCTGTTAGGTACCATGTTGTCTATTGTGGCTCGTTTCCTGCTGATGCTTTGTTCCACTTCTATGTATGAGTGTGTGTGTCTGGCTTGTCGCCTCCGTTCCTCCTCGCCCCGCTGTTTGTGGCCTCGTTTTGCCTTGCTTCCTTTCACAGGGAGCTGTGGCAACATCATCATTACCTGTGGCAGGCCCAACTACAAAAATGAAACAGAAAAAAGTGAACCATTTTTCAGCTGTGGAGCAACCGCGTTGCAGCTTCCAGCTTTCCGTGGAGTTCATTCAACTGGCGCCGACTGTTCAGATTTTTGCTGCTTTTGCTTCCTAGTTGAAAGTTTGTTGACAACAACAAAGAGCAAAGTAAGGGCGCTCCAGTTGATGGGATGCTGTTTCCAGTTGTTGTTGTTAGCCCGGTACCCAACGGTTACAAGGGGCTTTTAAGTTTATGGCAGAGCATGTAACAAGCAGAAGAACACATCTTTGATCCAATTAAGTTTACTTCTGAGTTGATACTGCATCAACATTTTATTTATTAAAAGGAATTACATAGTTTATTCTCTAACATTCTTCACTTTTTCCACACTGTTTTATATATTCCGTATATGTAAATACCTTGATCTCAGGGACTGAAAGAGCTAGACACACCAAATTAGCTGTGTAAATCGCAAATTGACCTACATTTGAAATTTGTTTTCTTTAATAATATTTGTAAATAACTTTTTAACTTTAATTTTTAAGCAGAATAAGTACAGGGTCTCTTATAGTTGAGTTTGCTCGACTGCAGACAGTTTTCCACTAGTTGTGGTGGATAATCCTGCATTAAAAAGTTGCCTGGCGGGTTTTCTTCTAGGCCTCCCGCCTTCTTGTCCCTGGGGTGAAAATCGTGAGTTTGCTTTTGCATTGAAAATGTGCCACGTTGCACTTGTTCAGCTGAGAGAATTGGAGGAGATTGCTGAAGTGCATCACATTTACCGTTGCACAGCAGATAATTTACTTCAACAACAAAAAGAGAGAGAGAGAGAAAGAGTGAGATGCGACCCAAGAAAGCAAACTGTGAAAATGGCCCCGAAGTGGCATAAACAAACGCTGTGTTGCATCTGAGACTTGGCCTGTGCCTAGGCCAGTGGAGCAGTGTCTGCCACATCTTGTGTGTGGATGGGATGCTGCCTCTGCCTCATCTCTGGCTGTAGCTATAGCTGATGCTTATGGTTTATGTAATGACCAGGCCAAGAAACGTGCACCGCCTGCAACATTAAAGCGTGGAAAATGCATCCAGACAGCATTGTTATTGCTCCTGCCATTCTTCCTCTACTTCGTTTTCTTCATCTGCTTGTGGAAAATGCAATTAAATTGCTCGTTGGGGCTGAACGTGGTACTCGTATAAATATAATCAGCACCTCGACGGACCAGTCAATCAATTAGGTTTATCGCAGCGAATGTTATAATTGAAATACCAAATACCAGATGCCAAGTTCCTGACCATGACCATCGCATGAATTGTTCCATCTGGATGGACAATTAAAAGCCTGAGAAGTCTTCATTCGCTTTGTGATGGCATCTCAAGTCTTTTAATCCTGTCATCAGCAGTTTCCTCACATCAACTTCAGATCAAACAAATCTTGGCTTTGTGACTTGTTTTGCCAACATCTTCTGGGATTGGGCGAGTTGTCAGAGTCATTTTCCCACACTTGAACTTGGCAGCAGACTTTTCTGCTGCCAAATTTCCTACCCATTTGGTGGCAAGTGGAAAAGGGAAATAACATAATTTCCAGCTCAGACCGCACGCTTTTTATAATACATATTTCAAAAGTTCTCGTGTAATATGGAAGTAACTCTTCTTCTTGCTTTTTTTTCGCATGAACGCATCATAAAACAACAGTAAAACTGTTGATATTTTAATTGCTACTATGTAACATGAAATACCCTGTAAATGGTTGAAAACTTTTGAAAACTTTTTGGTATTTTATTAAAATTAAAATTGAACTACAAAATTAATTTTTATTTAATTATAAGTATAATAATTTAAAAACTTTTATGGGTTTTTAATATTTCTTTTATTATACGCAAAATTTAAGACTTTCTACAATATTTTCTGTTATTATAAGAATACTCCTTATATTCTGTAAAAGTAATTAAAGATTTCAAAGTGTTTTAACAATTATAATAAACAAACTTGAAGCTCCTTTTGAGAACTTAATTGCGGGGTATTTAGACAGACAGACAGACAGACAAAAAATCTGCGTACGCAATAAATTTATTTACAATTCATGCACGCTGATTCCACGTTGCGTCTCCTGCCCATATTTCATCATGGTGATGGTTTTCCATAGCCTGACTCTAATTTGCATATTCATGAAACTTGACACCCCCTCATTGTCGGCCGCCGGCCTGCGGCGTGCGGACAGCAGGGGGAGGGGAAGAGAGAATAATTTGAATTTAAATTTGAATTTTTATTTATTTAACCATGTTGGCTGTTGGCTCTGAGGCAGCAACACAGCACCACAGAGCCACTGTCGTTGCCATTACCACTAAAAAATATATACATATAATAAAAAAAGAAGGCCTAGAGCTTCGTTCATTTGGCAATTGGAGTGGAGCACGTGCTGTGCTTGGTCATAATGACGTCATTAGAGTGGAGGCTACCAAACTGAAGCGCTATAATCCTCAAGCCTTTGCACGATCATTAATCTAGCGCAGAGTGGAGTCGCCATCGTCTCCATAGCGTCCATAGAGGAGTCGAAAAAACTCGACTGCGACTGCGACTGCGACTCTGACTGCGATCCGATCTTTGACATTTTTATACATTGCACATTTTCCATGTGCAATTTTCTTTAGCAATTTATCCTAATGGAAAGTCCGCAAACGAAGAGGCGCGATCAGATTTCGCCCCTGAACATGACCGTCGGTTATTGGTGGGTGAATTATGAGCATCGCCTGGCAACTGGCAAAGCATTAGCCAGGCCAAGATCCAAAGATTAGTCGCTAGAAAAATTGTTAATGGTCGTTTGGTAGCGGGCAAATAAATTTGTTCCACTTGCAGGCAGCAATCTCCAAGAGGGAGATTGAGAGGGGGGGGGGAAAAGTCGTGAAAACTGTTGGACGGGTAATTGCTGATAATGCAAGGATCGAGGCAAATTGACTTCCAGCTGACCCACAATGTGAACTTGCAGATTGCCACAATGCAGTCTGAATCTAGGCTAAATGCCTGGGCGAGATTGGCTTTTATATGGTTGTGGCGTCTCCAAACCGAGGAGACTAGAAAGCCAAGCCAAGCCAAGCGATGTCAATTAAGACATGAAAAGCGATTTAAAAATCATTAAATCGAGCCAAGTATAAACCAAAAGCTTCAACTGGGAGGAAACAGCTCCAGCAGCGTGTGACAAAATGCCATCATTAAGTGGAGAAGTGGCAGAGGGGGCGGAGTGGGAGAAGTGTGGAGAGAGAGGAGGGAGGAGGCGTCGCTTGACGTGTCACTTGACATTTTCGGGTGCTAATGATGACGTTGAGCGTTGAGTTCTCAAGTGCACTCCCTTTTCATTCTCATCTGCTTTCGCTTCCTCCGACTGGACATTTAAAATTCATTTGAAAATTTGTCATAATTGGCCATTTCATTGTTGAAAAACTTTTTGTTTTTCTTTCGTTCTTTTTTTAGCACTTGAAATTCCTCACGAAAATATTTTCCAGAGAATTAAATGCCGTTCCCAAATGCTGCTGACATATCATAACCTGTCCCTGAAACCGTTCCCATACCATTCCCATTCTGCAGACCCAGATTTCTGTATCTGTATCTGTCGACTTTCTGTTACTTTTTTCTTTGACTCTCGGCCTGGCAATTAATGGGGGAGACTTTCGTTTCGTTAATGGTAATGGCTCCCCCCAATTTCTGTGGTGTTTCTGTGCTGAATTCACATCCTCCGGCTCAGCTTTGTTTTCATTTCAATTCCATGGAATTCCTGTGAGGGGGATCAACAACAAAATTTTATGTTATTTTTAGTCAGCGCAAAATTCGATGCGTGCTAAATTTTTTTGTTTTTTAGTAACATCAACAAAACAAACCGTATTCTGGTAATGCATGCATTTCTTCAAGGTTATTTCTAATAAGATTTACTTATGGATAAGATAAAGATGTTGTTTTCGAAAAAATATTGATGATAATGAGAAGAAACTGCTATGATTAACTGATTTTAAATAAAAACAATAATTAACCAGATCAGATATAAAATAAAAACAAATTCTTTGATTGGTTTTTCTTGTATTCAATAAATACTCTTGTATCTGTATCTATCTGATCTATAACATGTGTTATTCATTTAGATGCATCTCTACAATTAGGATTGTTAATAAGAATTGTTGATTAGTTGACAAATTGATAATAAAAGATGATACAGATTAGAAGTTTAGTTTCTGTAATCCCAGCTTGATGGAAACTTTCACTCATGTGTCGATATCTCAAAGTCTTATCGCATTGATGTAACTATAACATGTGATATCCATTAAGTGTTTCCGTTTAAAGAACCAATTGAGAATAGAGAAGTCTCTGCAGAGACACGCCCTGGGCATTTGTCTCACGTGACCGTTTCCCTGAGTTCGTGACCAGGCTAAAATATTGGTTTGGTTTGGTTTCGTTTGGTTTGATCTCCATCGATAAATCGCGTGCTCCTGTGGCATGAGAAATATTCTCGCTCTCTCTCTCTCTCTCTCTCTGCTTAAACGGTAGCTAAGTAATACGATGTACTCTTACGGATATCTTGACTATTTCAGTGATTGATTGATTGCTTGTAATGTTACTCGGACTGCTTGTTGCAGTTCCTCCTGCTGCTTCTCTTATTCCTCCCTCCTTGGCAGATCAATCGCAGAAACTGCGCAATTTCAATAATTCACAAAAGGGAAACGTCAAATGGGGACAGCGCTGAGACAACGGAAGATGGGAGATGAGAGATCCCAAAGAGTTATGTTCCTCGACATTTCAAACTGCAGCGACCCCGAATTGCCTGCAGCTGCTGTTGTTGCAGTTGCACTCATTGTTGTTGTTGGCCACTTTTCGCCTTTGATTTTCAGTGCGCGATTAAAATGCGCCTGGCCCAAAAAAGGGCAACGACAATTTCTGGCTCTGTCTCTGATTCTGTTCCCTTTTCCATAGAGCACCCCCAACATTGACTCGATTCTTGTTTTCATTGCTAACTTGGCTCCCTCCCTTTCTTACTCTTTTTCTCTCTTTCTCTCCCTCTGCTTGTATTTTTATTCTTTTTGTTTATGTTGTTGTCTTTTAATAAACGCATCGTTGCGCATTCGCAAACAACACAGAAATAAAATGCAACAAAACAATGAGAAATGTCTAAAAATTGCACTGTGTTTTCTCCCTCTCTCCCCCCTCTCCCTCTCTCTCTTTCAGTGTTGTCGAGTAGGGCGCACGTCAAGTTGCAACTCTGCTCCCATTTAAGGCGCAATGACGCGTCGCTCATGCGCATCACGCACATGCCACGGTCCTTCCTCAATTCCTCTTCCTCCCTCTATCTCTTGTTATTGCTGTGTTTTGTCATCCTTTCTAATCGTCACTGACTCAGTTGCTGAGCAATGACAGCGCAAAATATGCAACCCGCCATCCGTTGGGCCAATTGGTGGGCGCATTATCAAAGCCATCACCAAAGCAACGTCACGATCAACCCAAAGGCAAAAGCACCTTGGGCGGTACCCAAACTGGGCTATGTTCATCAGCTTTAGCACTAATTGTCTTTCTAGAGTTGTAAGGGGAAAAAGTGCTTCACTTAATACTCTAGTTAATTGTTAACTGAAAAAAAATTAATAATTTATAGAACATGTTTCTTCTCAAGCTTATTTTTTTTAATTTGTTTAATTCTATAATAATTGATTATTCCTTTCTATCTTTTCAGTTTACTTATTAATCGATTAAAGATTTTGCATTGAATTTGGTAAGTCTTTTATTTAAGAATCAAGATCTAAACTTAAGCCACTTTAGCTTCCAAGAAGTAAGTTTTTAAAATATAGAAATGTTTTGACAATTGTGAAACAATAAATCATAGATCATTATTTAAATGTTAAATTATTATTATTTCCAATTTTCCATCTTATTTTAAAGACTTCTATCTGAATGTATCTATGAATCTGAATGTATCTATTATGTATTTATAAAACGTTAATATAATATGCATGTCCGTATAATTAATCGATTAATTGCATCTTTTTAATGATTATTTAAATGCAGCGCATTAATTGTGTCTGCCTGGCGGACAATCTGTTTGTTTTCCTGCGCCTGATGAGATTGTGTCTGTTTTCATCTTCTGCTTTGTTGTTGTTTTGATGTTGCTGTTTTTGCAGTTTTTCTTTCTGCTTCATTGCCACATCGATGCATTTGTTGTTGTAATTGTTGTTGCTGCTGGTGACATGCTGCTATTTTTAAACGCCGTTGTTGTTATTGTTGTTGTTGCTGAAGCATCTGCGATTTGAAAATTGCATGTCGCTGGCCCATTTGTTGTTGTTTCTGTTTCTGTTGCATGCCCCGTGTTCCTGTTCCAGTTGCAGTTGCAACTTGGTACTTGCAATTGCATCAATTTGCTTGTTAACTTTGGACAGTTTTGCGCTTGAATTGGCCTGAACTTTTTATGGCAATTGTGATGTGATGTGTTTCTTCCCCCCAAAAAGGCAGCTGCAAAATCTTCGCGATTCAAGCTTCGTGTGGGAGTTGCAGCCTCGAGACACAGAGAAAGATAGAGAGGAGTAGAGGCTATCGATAAGTGTTGCCATTTTAGTTTGTTTATAGCTAGAATTCGCTATTTTGAAACTGCAAAAGCAATACAATTTGATTAGCTTTAAATCTGTCTTTTTTAACCACACATTTTATTACTTCAATCGATTTTTTAAAATCAATATTATCTTCTGTCACAAATATTTTTTAGATAATATATCATTACAGTTTTGGAAATTTTAATAAGGAAAATAAGATTTTGTTACAGAAAAATCCATTTTGTCTGTTAGTAAAATGTTTCGCAGATTCTTTAAAAATCCAGAAATGGAAATATATATTAATAAACAGTTTATCTTAAAATAAAAAAGACTACAAATAATTCAATGTTAATCTACTTTTATATTTTCTAAGCATATCTTATATTTCTTTACAGCTATTTTTTGTCACTTTTTCTTATTAGCTATCAAATTCGTGAGTGAAGTTCTGGCAACACTGCAATCAATTCCGCCAAGTCAGACCAAATCTGGAGAGGGGCCAATGCCATCATTAACTGCTCCCTCTTTCTCACTTTCTTAGTTTCTTTGGAGTTGGTTTCAGGTGTGCGTTTGGCAGTCGACACATGTAGCTTTTGACTGGCGTCGTTTCCGGTCATCAAGCGTCCACTTACGGATATGTTCCCCCAATTCAAAAAGTGCTAACGAAGTGCAGCAGCAACCAACAGCACTTTGTTAGTTTTTCTCGCACGCTTCAGCAACTTCAACTCCGAATCTGGATCCGAATACGATTCCAACGCCATTTCCAGACCTTGAGGCGACAACGCGCTAATGACATTCAACACTTGAGGCTTGAGCTGGGAACTGGGAACTGAGTGTATGTGTGATTGTGTGTCTGTTGGCCAGTTTTTAAAATTAGCATTTAAATGCAACACATTGGGGCACTTATTGGAACGGTTCTCTTGCCCATTAAGCCGATAAAGCGAACGAAGCTGCAACTTTAATTTCACATCCGCTGCGCTTTTTAATAAAACGAAATTTAAAACGCCATTGAATCCCTACAATTGTATCTTTACTTGCAGCTTGTACTTGAAAAACGAGCGCCACCCACGCCGAAGATTCATTTGGCAATTTAATTAAACGGCGACCACCCGAGTTGAAGGAGACTGTGGATTCTGTGCCCCATTGAAGCCGCCACATTGAGGCATAATTTCAGCCGCAATGCGAATCGTTTGCCCTTTGCAGCAACCCACACACACACACACACTCTGTCGTATATTCTTAAGATACTTTTGAATCTTGTGGCAGCTGGCGCAATAAGAAATCAATTTCCGGCACATTGTCAAGTGCAAAAATGTCAAATGCAACTGACAGCCACAATAGAATCAGCTGCTTGCAATAGTAACTGACAGATACAAAAGTATCTTGCAGATGCAAAAGTATCTTTCAAATACAAAAGTATCTTTTCAACGAGTTCAATAGCACGCGCTGCAGTTTTTCTACTTTTTTTTTGTAATTTGTTCATTTCTTACTTTTGTAATTATTTATCGTCTTCTTTTACTCAACTGTCGACTCAACAACAATCCGTCAGATACTCGCCGCTTGGCTCTTAATTTGGCTTTGCGCTGCATCATCGCAATGCATCGTGCGGCAACTTCATTAGAGCTGCCACGCTGTATCTGTGAGTCTTGATGATAAACCAATTGTTTCTAGCCGACGCGATGTCCATCAAATTGAGAAAATGTGTTTTCCCCATGGTGTCAGTTGGAGAATTGATGCGGCAACGAAAGCGCTTAATTATGCCAAGACAGACGAACGGGCGGACAGACAGACGGTCGGTCTGGACAGTCGATCGCTTGCCCAGTAACTTATGACTCAATTGTATCTTAAAGATACTTTGCCCATTGCTGCACTGGCCCGAACACGCTAAGCGGATAATTGTCGCTGTTGGCCCGATGTCATATTGCAAATAAAGCAAACAAAACTTTGAAGGGCTTCCTTGAAAATGACACACCCACACATTGAGATACATAGATACAGATACAGCAAGTATCTTTGAAGTAGCATACGAAAATCGATAAATTGGCATCAGTTTTGTTGTAATGTAATGGAAAGTGGCTCTTTAGAACGTTCCCAGGCAGTCACCCAATTGTATCTGAAAGATACAAGATACACAAGCACGCACACTCTTGCAGCTTGTTAATCAAATCAGAGGCAAAGTGAACGCATGCATAATGAAACATGAATAGGACGCGCTTTTGTGCATCAATTATGTCGCATTAAATTCAACGTTGCTTTTTTTTCGGCTCTCGCATCTTTAAGATACAATTTACGCATTCAAACTGTAGGAAGTTTCATATTATTATTTTTATATAACAAGCAGAAACGAGAAAGAGAAACAGAAAGAGATAGACAGAGTGAGAGAGACTGAGCTGTGTCTTCTGTGGCGACAAGCTGCCGCCCACACAGACACAAAAACTGCATGCAACCGGGAGACGCGGCCTGCTGCATGCTACATGTCAATGTCAGATCCCTGCCCCGACTGCAACTTGCCACAATTTTGTATCTGTGTGTGTGTGTGTGCTTGTGTTAATCTGGCGCTGGCTCAATTGAAGCTCTTGCCCTCCAATCACAATGCACAAGCAGAGTTTTCCCCCAGGGCCCCCAAGTGGGTGTTTTTTGAGTGCTTGCAACACTTTAAAAGTGCAACGACTGCGACTGTATCTTTTGATACCCTGTAAAGTAACGATAAAAGGCGTGGCAGACAGGATATGAAGTAGATTTATCATCAGCAGCAACATAGGATGTTGATCTCAGAGATGAAAAGAGCTAGAAGTATCAAATTTGGTATGAAGTAGTATAAGTAAAAGCAAAGGAAATTTAATAAAACTTAATGCCAGTTTAATTTAAAGACTATGAGTTGGAGATAACTCAACAACTGCGTGCTGGATATCTTGTAGTCAGACATTCTCGACCAAAGCTATCTTTATTTTTTGCTTTTTGTGCGCCTTAGTGCCCCATTATCTTCATCACGATCATCTTTACTATGATCATCTTCATGATGAGGATGATGATGATGATTAAGATGATGCTGATGATGTGCTGCAGTTGCAGCTGCATTGGATTGTCAATTATTAACCGTTGTCAAGTTGCTTTCGCACTTCAGTCCAAGTTGAAGGTAGCATCGCAGTTGTTGTTGTTGTTTCTGGTTGCAGTTGCAGCACAGTTGTTGTTGCATGTTTGTTCTATTGTCTGTGATTCTTTCCACTCACTTGAGCGTGTGTGGACATCAAGCGAACAATCTCTCTCTCTCCCTCTCTGACTCTCCCGCTCTCTCAATTGTTGTACAATTTTAAGTAACTTTTAATGGTTGTCTTTGTCGCGTTGTTGCTGGTGTTGTTGGCGTTGCTGTTGTTGTTAATGATGCAGCATCCCATTCACGAGCATCATTTTCGACTTAAGACTCTGCATCTCTTTTGTGTCTCCTCTCAATGGTCTTTTGTTGTAAATGCTAAGGAAAGTACTTGCATGTATCTGTCAGATACTCGATCTTTGACCAGACATTGAACCTACAGGCGACTCTGCACACAAAGTGACCCTTGAATGTTACAAGTAGGAGAAAAGGCACATCAAATAGGGAAAGTAGAAAAGCATAGAAATTATAAAAGAAAAATAAAAAAATGTCATGCTTTAATATAATTTACTACCTATCATTTAATTTTAAAATAGGTTTGAGGCAGTGGAAAAAAGTAATAAAATTCGATTCTAAAAAGCCAAAACAAATTTTGTTTGCCAAAAAATAAAGAAACCAAGAATTATCCAAGAATATTGCACATGCAGCCACGGTGAAAATGTTGCAATTTAAGTTATTGATTAAAATTTCCCCCATTCATGATTCACCTCAGGAATTAAATACATTCAGGGTGCAAGAAAACCCTTTCGTCATTACTTAGCTACCATCCCTTGCGTTGAGGTGTTTAACCTCGTCTCGTAGCATTACTTTAAGTGTTCATATGTCCAGGAGGCAACCTGAAATCCCCATTAACTCCACTTGCTGCCTTGCAACGTGCCACAGCCACGTCCATGGCCAAGTTGCTGCCTCGCCCTGTGCTGAGTAAATAAAACAGTAAACTTTGTGGTTGCAAGGGAAACCACTGACCAACTGGGTGCTGTATGAGTAAGCTCTTTCCCTTTCTCTGCCTTTTCCCTTGCCCATTACTGGGAAAAACTGCCGCAACCACAGGAGGTCGAAACTGTTTTTATGATATTTTTCGCAAATTCACAAAATACTCGACACAACATTTTATGCTTTGAATTTGTAGTTGGCGCTTTGTTGGTTTATAGCCTACTTCAAGGCGCTTAGGCCAAGAATCAATTGCAGAAGGGGCGGAAGCAATTGGATGGAGTTACAAACAGACAAAAAAGCCATATAATTGAGCATGAACATTAAGCAGCTTTCGGGTTTTATTTTTTGGCAGAACTTAACAAAATGGGCAAGAAACAAGCCCCTGACAATTTATAGATTGAATTACGAGCTGGGAATGGTAAAAGGAAAGAGGAGATGAACAGAGGGAGTAAGGAAAGACTACTCTATAGTTGAGGAATACCTATAAGGAAGGAAAGGCAATCTCATTGCACTTCCTGTTGCCCACGCGAACTGAACCAAATTTAAATTAAACATGAACTTGTTAATTACCCACACAACCCACATGACAACAATAACAACAACGAGAACAACCAAACAACATGCCACATGTGCTACGTCTGTCTGTCTACCTTTTCCTTTCCATTCCTTTCCGCTTGGCACGCCCCCATTGCGCGGCATTTGGCGGGTTTCCCCTCGGAGATCGCTTTGTGGAGAATTGAGGAAGATCCTCGATCGATGTTGGTCTAAACAACGTGACAGGCATACGTCATTATGTTGACTGACATTTTGGTAACTACATACATACGTTATATGTAATGCGATACACGCATACTATGATCACCTTTTATGGCAGCTGCCACTACTGAATTTTCTAATGAATTGCTGTCCACATTTGTTAACATCTGATGGTGGATGGGGGGAGGGAAGCCCCTATGAGAGCTAGAGGCGTGAAAGTTGTTGAAATGTGGGCATATAGTGTGGAATTTGTTGTCAGTTTTCCTTAAATATATTACTTTTATCTAAATAAAGCTAATTTTAGCTTTTTGCTTTTAATTCCCAAACAGTTCAAGTCGTTTTCCTGCTGCAGTTTCGATTCACTTTCGCTACGCATCAGAATGTGACATGAAAAATGGCAAAGACAATTCTTCTTTATTCATTTATTCACAGGGGTAGGCGACAAAACAAAGGGGTTACTTGGCAGCAGGGTGTTGGCTGGGACAGGGGTAGGGATAGGGAGAGGGGCAGGGGGTTAGTTGTTATGACGCATCAATTGCCTGATTTTTTCGTTGCGACAGATGTTTTTCTTATATATGTATATAAAGTAAACTGCGACTCATCCTTGGCAACACTCAACACTTGTGCCATTAGGTGAATCTCAAACGGAATCCCAATGAGCTTGCCCCTTCTTCTACTCCTCCTTCCGTTCAGAGGGACAACGCAGTAACAACTACAACACAACAGTACATACAATGTATTTTGCATTTACTGTACAACAAAAAAAAGAGAGAAAGAGAGACAAAAAAAAAACATAGAAAACCTCAACGATGCCAACGTCGCCATGTGCCGCAGACGTCATGAATTGCTGTTGTTGCTGTTGCTGTTATTCTTATTGCATGCACACAATCCCTGCAACAGGGAGAGCTCAGAACAGAGAGAGAGAGAGAGAGTGTGTGTGTATGATGTTGAGAGCGCGCTCTCTGCTGTATTTCCATTGGCAACCCCTATGCCGGCCGTTTGTGTTTCTGTTTTGTTTGTGCATTGCCAGGCTGCCTTCCAGTGAGCGAGCGCCAACACACAGGAGAGAGAGAGAGCGTGGAAGCGAGCGCACGTAGACAATTCCAGTTTGAATGCTGCCAACGCTGACGGCGTCGTTGGCCGCCAGTTTGAGCCACGCTCTGCTAGACGCCGCACGCTTTCGGTTCCTCTGCTTTTGCAACGCGCACGCGACGAGCACTTTTCCAGCCACTTTATTTCCATTTCCCCCTCACAAGACAAGAATCAAATCAAAAGCAAAAAAAAGTAATAATCAAAAAGAAACAACTACGACCGGCTTTGTGAAGGATATCTTTTTATATATTCCTATTGCCTCAATCGTGTCATAAACAAGTGCAAAACAAAGAAAAAGCGAATAAAGAAAAAACAAATTGGGCAACTGAATTTTGTGTGCATTTTTCAAAACAATAAGAAGAAATCTGTGCGTGCTATTATACACACCCAAAAGAGTGTCCTGCAGGACTCGCCATTCAATTTGGATTCGGATTCGTGCTGTTGTCGTGTACATGCTCGATTTACACTCTACTACACTCGGATTATTCCCAATTGCCATATTTTGCCAATAAAAAAACAAGTAAGAAATTATGAAAAAAGAATATCAAGTTATTGATAGGTTTGATTTTAAATTAAATTAATATAAAAAATTAATAAATCATGTTAAACAAATTTAAGTATGAATGATACTTGGTTTAAAAATTAAAAGAATATTTAAACAATATTTACACTAGTCCCTTCTTGTATTTATAAATCTCTTTGTTTAAGATTGCATTCAAAAATGCACAAATATAATTTCTCAGCTCTTTTCACGTCCATGTTATATTTTCAGTTTAGCTGAAACTCCTCTCCATTAGCAGATGCATCTTTAAACTAATAGCTCGTGTCATTACTCCCTCCATTAATTCATTTCTTCTCGCTTCGCTCCCCTTTATTTTTGTTGTGGCTCGTGTCGAGAACAATTCCATTAGCACATCCATCACAGAATCAGAGATCTCAAGAAATGTGTGTTAAATCCTTTTGAAGATTTCATAAACATAACGCGCTAAGCCCACAAATGTCATTGAAATATTTCAATCTATCAGCAGAGAATGTGGAGACCAAAATATATACAATACCTCTTTAAAAATATGCTCAAATTTCCATCCAAAAATATCCAATTTGGGGCTCATTAATATGCAAGCCGGCAAAATAAATCCCGAAATGGAACTACGCCTTGGAGCTTAAGCCTACAGCTCCCGACAATAATTCAATAAGAAATTAATAGGCCTAAGGGCAATTAAGAAAGCGAGACGCAGAATACTTTTTGAATAGGCGAATTCCGGGGCAGCTGTGCTCCAGCAACAACAACAACAACAACCATAATAAATATAAAAAAAAAAGGCGCCCAAATGACTTCCGGGAATCGTCAGGGAAAAAACACACAAAAACAAAGCTGCAACGAACAAAAAAAAAACTAACAAAATAGAAGAGAAGAAATGAAAACTTTAGGAAAATCACATCAACAAAAGAAACTTTACAGCTGTGTGAGTGGCAAGAGGGGCAGGAGGATGGGAAAGGGGAAAGAGTGAGGGAAACTGAAGACGCAACATTTGCATTTCCATGCGTCAAAGATTTATTGGGCCGCGACTGTTCCAGTGTGGAGCACTACATCCCCCTACACCCCATCCCACCCCTCTGCCCATTTTAGTGGCATTGTTTTGCCAGCTTTTTTCAAAGACAAAAAGCCGCTACAAAATTATTTTCACTGCCTACATTTTTCATTTTTCCTGCGTAATCAACAAAAAATGTATTTGAAATTGAATTGAAATTTCTTATGTAATGGGCGGCCCAAGTGGGCGTGGCACGTGTTCCCTCTAATTGTTGTTGCTGTTGTCGCTGGGCGGCAAGGCTTTCACTTTGAATGTAAACAACAATTAGAGGCTTTAATTTTTCCCGGCTGGGCAAAAGGTTTTGATAGCACTCATTTCATGGGGAAATGGAAGTCAAGGGGAATGGGGAGTGAGGGAGTGTGGAGTTGAGAAGAGCGTACCGAAAACCGAAAACTAAACAACAATTTCAACACTTTCCCAATGCAAAGATAAACAAACGCTCAACAGTTGTTTACCCCCTTCCTTCTCCCGTTCTCCTCTGTCCCCCAAAATGTATGCTTTTCCTTTGGGTTCACGGTCAAATGTTTCATTTCAATTGGCTTTTCCGGCTTGTATGCCCGTTGTAAATCCCTCAACGATCACAGTTGAGTTGTTGTTATTGTCTCAATACTTAAATCTCTCGCTCTCTTGACTCGACTTGACTCCATTTCTTCTCTATTGACACTAACTAATGAGGCACAACTCATAAATTTCCATGTCCAACTGTTGACACACAAAGTAAACAGCTCAAAAAAAAGAAGAAGAGGAAGAGAGAAAAACATGACGATCGATCCTAACTCGAAATGCAGACACCACACAACGTTCGTTGTTCAATGTTCGTTGTTCGTTATGAAGTGGTCCTGTGGTGCCTTTCTGTACTTTTATCTGAGTTGTTCAATCTTTGTCTTATCACGTTGCTCATAAAAAATACAACTAACAGATCCTTGAGGAAATAAGAGCGAAAGAAAGAGAGGAAGAGAGAGGAAGATAAAAAGATACTTAGAAATCCGAAACGATATCTTATGTTTGTCCGAAATGCGCAATAAAATCTAAAGTTGATCCTTTGTGAAGATAAGAAACACTCGAAACATTTGCTATGTGCGTTAAGATCAAGAAGTTTTTCCAGATTAGAGAATGTCCAGCCGTATGAATACCCTGTAAAGTAGCAGGAAATGCAGATAAATTTATGAAAAGAAAATTTGTCAATGATAAGATTGTTTATGCTTTAAATTTAGCGGGAAATAGCTAAAATTCACAAAAATTTACAGCCTTACAATATTCATATATGCTCTATATATCGGTGGAAAGGTATTTTGATGGGCTTATTGGCATAAGATATTACAAGGTAATTTTTAAATTGTTTCGTAAAACTTGTCACACTTCCGTGTTACCTCAATTTACAGGGTATTTCCTAGCACAGCAAATGCTTAATTCTAACGCTTTTTTATTGTCTCTTGAGCACAATTACAAATTCATAAAAATTTGAGTCCTCGTTTTGTTTGATTTCAAATCCCCAGCGAAATGGCGCCTCAGTTTGTTGTTTGCTGTTTTCCGCTGTTGTTGTTGTTGATGTTTCCCTTTCAGAGTTTGCACCCCTTTTTTTGTTGCTCTACCTGCCCTCGGAGATTGTCATCTATGAGAGGAATGACGAGCAAACGTCTCTGGGCAACTTGTGCACGTGCACGGGAAAAGGCGTCAACCGCAATGTCGCCTGTGGTCGAGTCGAATTCAGGTTGGAATTGGGTTTGCAGTTTAAGTTTGAGTTTATTTGTTTCACATTTCATGCATGACTGCGCAGCGTGCTCCTGTTCCTGCTCCCTGTTTCAACTCCACATACTTTTTTCAATTCAAAAATCTACTTTCAATATTAAACTCGATTCAGTGTTTGGATTTACATCACTAGTTACAAGACACGTGCACGCAAATGAGTTTTGGGCTCTTGATTGGCAAAACTTTTCAAACAAGTTCATTAGCTGCTCATCATCATTATCGCCATCATCATGTAACGTGTTCTTTCCACTTCACTCACTCAATCTGTTCTCTTTTTTTTTATAATAAATAGCCATGAAATTAACAACAACAACCACAACAAAAGCTACATAGATCGCTGAGTGCTAATCAAAAAAAAGAAGTTAATTTCAAGCGGGCGAAACATTTAATAAATTGTATCTCATAGATACCCAGCAACATAGATACACAGCAACTGCCGCCAGGCATTTGTACTTGAACTATGGCCAGAACTTTAGCCATGGCTTGTAGTTTGTGTTTGTAACTTGTAGTTGTAGTTGTAACTTGTTAGCTGTTTTCTTTAGGCCCTTTTTTTTGCCTGCCATCTCCGCACCGGATGACAAATTGACTTCGTTACGAGGCAGCCGCGTTTGAAATATGAGTTGCAAATTGAAAAATGCTTTCGCTTTGCCGCAAGTGGTGTTGAATATGCCGCTGATTGCGGTCGCTTGTTGCCGCAAGGATGCAAGGACTGTGAAATTAAAAAGCTCGTGGCGCCTCAATCAACTTGCCACCTCACAATTTTCCACCCACGAACGTTGAGCGTTAATTGCATTCCCTACTCTTAGTTGTTTTTGTGTCGGCTGTCTAGACAAATTTCCTCGTATATCAACAGAATTGATATAAATATAATAAGTGCAGGTTTTAAGCGCTTGAAAATTGATTCTTATCATGCATTTTAATGGCACTGTTCTGTTGATGTTGTTGTTTATCTAATATCCTGTTCAAGTGTCCCACACTACGAGGTGCTGCATTTGACAGGACCAACTATCACCCCTAAAATAAAAGCATTCTTATTTCTTACTGCGTGTCAACACGCAACTATGCTGGCGCCATCTGGCGGCGGCAGTTGGCAGCGGCAATGCTTTAAATTCGCCGCAGAAAAGCGTGAGTTAGTCAACAGCAAAATACTAATAATCATAATAATAACAAAGTAACTTTTTCTACTTATAAACACCCCGACACACACACCCTCCCCCTTCCCCTTCCCCTTGCAACACTTCCCCCTGTCCCTTCCCATTTTTACTGTCATTTCCTACTGCAGTTTTATTTCATGCTCGACTGACTTTAACCAAAAACTTACACTCGCAGGTTGCGCCTTTGTTGGCAGTTAGGATCAACAACTAGACAACAACAACTAAACAGCGACAACAACATCAGATATTAGTGAACAGTTGTCCGTTTCCCACTGTTCGGTGTTGGGTGTGCACAACAATTGCATTTTTATGCGTTTCTAAGTGTTTCTGGACATGTTAAAGATACTCCAAATTTATTATAGACTCGATTAGAGATCAGGCATTTGTTGTTGCCATGTCTAGGCATAGTTGTCACTGTCTCTGTTGTTGTTGTTATTGCATTCTTTTTTATTGTTTTTTTGCGGCTTAAGGGGAGGATTACATTTAATGTGCGGCTTCGATTTATGTTGCATGCTTTTTAGCGTTGCACAGTGGGCTAAAACAAGAAAAAACACAAAAAAAAAAACAATTTTTATAAATTTGAATTTTTTAAAAAGAAATTAGAGAAGTTTCCATATTTTCATTGAATCTCCGATATTTCTACTACAGAATAATAGAAAAATTCGAATTTTCAGATATATTCTTTGAAAATTAAGCAGAATTTTATGCAATTTCTTTTTAAAAAAAGTATAGTTAATAGAAATGTATTATTATGTTGTAATTTAATATTAACTAAAATCAAAAACAATTTTTTATTAGATTCCTGAATTAAGAATTTTAGAATTCTGTTAAAAAAATTTTTTTTCTAAGAAAATGCTCTTGCATATAGTATTATTTTTTATTGAAATTTAAAAATGTAAGGATTACTTCAGTTTTACTTGTTTAACATGTTAATCCCATACTTACCACTGTGCCTACACCCCAAAATAAAAAATGTCTGCACACACATAACAATTTTTATGTTTTAACGGCAATTTTCATGTGCGGCACTAAAACAACTGAGGAAAACAGAAAAAAAGTACACGAGAAGTTAAGGAATCGCATGTGAAACGCAAGTTTCGAGTTTGATTTAATTTATGAGGCAAGGCAAATTATAGACTCTGCCACAAATTGTGGCATAAAGTCTTGGCAATACATCCCCCTGTCAGATATTTATTATATTTACTTAGCGGCAACATGCGTGACAATGGGCGCGTCAACTTTGGCCCCTTTTGATGGACACAGGATGGACACAGTGAAAAGAGAAAGAGAGAGAGGGGCAACGGAAAAGAAGGAGACAGCGAATGTATCTTTCAACGCATTTCTCAGCTAATTAACAACGTTGACTGTTTGGAATTCAACTGTGCGACTTGATAGACTTTGAGTTCTCTTATGCTTTTTGCAATTGCAATAAAGAAACCGAGCAGACACATGTTGAGATACAGATACAGTTGCAGTTGCAGCTCAGATATAGATACAGATACAGATAGTTTTACTGTAGCATAGCGTAAGATACATAGTTCAATGGAAGTATCTTTTGGAGTGCGTTGTAATTACTTTGACCTGCTTCTGTTAACGAGGCAACTAGCGAACGTCTGCTTGCCTCATGCCACATGCCCCATGCCCCTTATCTCCCCCTCTCCCCCTCTCTCTCTCTCTCCCCCCGCTCTATCTCCCTCTTCTTCTGTGTCTGACTAGTCGTCTAATGCCTTTAAAATCCGCTTCAATTGGATTTTCATTGCGTTGCCTTTGTTATTACATGCTGCAATGTTGCAAGTTGCAAGTGTCGCATGTCACTTTGTTTTTCTTTTCACTTTCGATACGCAACTTGATGCGTTATTCTGTTCCATTTTCCTTTAGTGATTTGCCCCCCTCTCGTTTTTCGATTTCCACCACGCTGCACAATTTCCATGCAGTTGACCAAACACTGATAATGATAATGATAATGTCCACAGATTATGACACGCAACTGATTTGAACTTTAAGTTCACATTTTAATGGAATTTCGGTTGATTTACATGCGACAGAGTTCACGACTTGGCATCGTTTTTCCATTTCCTCCTACTTTTCTTCTATTTCTTTCGAGTTGTGCGTATTTTCTATATAAGTGCATTTGTTGAGGCTTTTTCTTCATATTCTGCTTGACACTTTGTCGAAGATGATAACAAAACTAGCTCTACATTTGGTTTATTTAAAAGTTTTGCTGAGTTAGACAAGTCTTTTGACTTATCAGCTATCAATTGAAACTGAAAACTGCCCTATTTTTCAAAGTATTCCAATAAAAAGAGCTGATTCTTGGTATATTTCCATATATATGAAGCATCCAAATGTGCGATAAAGCGAATGATCAGCAAACTGAGATTTCCCATTGATCACATTTTGTTTATAATATAATGGCTCTATATGTATTGTATTGTATATATTATTGAAATATTGTGAATGCGATAAAGTGAGTGATCTTATTTAGTTCATAAGTAAAGAGCTTTATATGTTATTGTATATAGAATTGCAATATAAAAGTTCCCACATTAAATAATAGGTATGTGCATAATTCGCCCGTTCATTTTCCTTTCGTAATTACACTTGAAAATGATCTAATTTTAAGAATAAAATAAATCTAGAAAATACCAATACGCCAGCCTTCTTTTATGTAAATGTTATTTATCCATGATCCCAAATGATCATAATAATATTAAATTGTATAATATTTTACCCTAAAAGAAGTTCTAAAAATATAGTTACTAAACTTCAGTTGAGTTTCAGAGTATTTTCTAAACCATAGAGTCTTTATATACATTATTAATTATTAATTACCTTAATTATTAATTACATACAATAAATATAGATAATGAAGAAGTATTCACTATAAATTTATTTAAATAGTTTATTCATTTTAGATATTCATAACTGGTAGTCGCGTCTTTATATTTAATTATATCCTAATTACTTAGCTCCTTCTGTCTAATGTCAACTAAATGACTTTTTTAATCCCTGCGTCATTTTCTGGCTAATGCAAATTTAATGTTTCATGTAAAAAAAAAAGATCAATGCAGTTTTTGACTGCATTTTCTTCTTTTTTTTAAAAAGGACTTTTCTCATGACTTCTGTCGCCTGGACTGCGGTCAATTAGGCAAACTGAAACTGGAATCCCGAACGTGCTACTGAGACAATGATAGGTGGACATTTTGTTGGCCAGCGGCGTCACTGTTAATGATTGAGGCCAAGTCGGGCATGTCCTTGGCAAAATAATAAAGGAAAAGGACGCAGTTTTCATTTTCTTGAACTGAGCTCGTTGCGCACGAAGTTTTCCGCTAATTAAACTGGGAAAAATGTGTGAAATGCGTTGAAGCGCACGTATTGTAGAGGATTGCAGGAGGGTGCGGGGTACAGTCGACAGGGATGTAAGGGGAGGAAAGAGCAGAGTAGAGAGTAGAGAGGAGGCTAAGGCGCAGCTGGCTGCTTAATAAATTTGCGGTCTTCCCGCCCCGAACCGAGAGTATGACATGCGGCACATGCAGGACATGCAAGCGAATTTCCACGCTTACCTGAGGCGCTTTTCCAGGTAGAGCCAAAAACAGGACACGGGACACGTTCAGATTCCGATTCAGGTAGAAACGAGACACAGAAAACTTGCCCAAGACACAAACACAGACACAGACAATTGCAACAAAGAACGAAGGACGCAGGACGCAGCCGGCGTTGACATTTGTCAGGCTCAGCTGCGTCGGCTTTTCAGGGATTTGAGATTGCACTTGGAATTTTCCCGTCGAGCGTATAAAAGTCGAGGGAGAAATGCAGCGGCAGCTAGAAGCAAATCAGCACGCGATCGTGATAGATCCTAGATCCCTTCCAGCTGCTTAGCAACTAAAGAAAAGTGCAAAATAAACAAGAACTATAACCAAAGATTAACGTAGTTAACTTAAATATACACAGAAACAAATCAACTAAGTCCAGGTTAGCAAACAACAGAAATATACTAACTAAAAATGAAAAATGTGAATTTAAAAATTCAATTTGTGTTAAACAAAACTAATAAACAAATCATTAAAGCAGAAAATTAAACAATTAAAAAAAATGATTGTCTATCATTCAATGTTTACAAAATTTGTACACACAAAAATTAACAAAAATAGTTAGTTTTTTTGTGGATTAAAAGTTGACAATTTTGTATACAAAAAACAGATTTTGAGTAATCAAAAGTGTAAAAATTTAAGCAACCTAAATGCACAAGCTCTCGAATATATTAGAATATATTTAGTGAGAATATAAAATAATATTAAAAAAAAAATAGATTTTAATATATAGTATATCTGCAATATTTACACACATAACTAAAAATTTATTAATTGATTATCTAAAATAATCAAGTTTATAACGCACAGTTTAACAAGATAATTAATAATTATAGTAAATAGTTTATATTTAATAATTAAATTCAACAATTTGTTAATAAATTTCTCTATTCTTTTTTGCGCAGAATTCACTTAGAGTTCTCTAAAGCTAACCAGGAAACAAATCCACAAATCCGCAACACACACAACACCCTCTAATCCACAAAGATGGGCGAACTCGAGGAGAAGGAAACGCCACAGACGGAAGCGACACAGGCGACGCAGGAGTCGTTGGAGGAGCCCAAGGAGACGGACAAAATGCTGGACAGCAAGAAGGATGAATCGAAGGAGAAGACACCGAGTCCACAATCCTCGAAGCCGGCCACGCCCAATCCCGGCAAGAAGTCGCCAATTCCACAAGCCGACACTAAAGACAAAACCGAAAAGTCCGGGGAGGAGATCATTGATATTCCCGCCGAGAATGGCGGCAAACCGAACGGAGCTGCTGGCGAGGGTGATGAGAAGAAGATCAGCAAGGAGGAGCGCGAGGTGAAGCCCAAGAAGATACCCATTGGTGGCCTTAAGCTGCCCGGCTTCTTTATGAAGAACAAGCCCAAGGCGGAGGGCGACGATGCCGAGGGCGAGCTGCTCGAGAAGGACAACAAGGAGCAGGAGGAGAAGGAGGCCAACGGCGGCGATGCGGCTGCCAAGGAGGAGCAGAAACCACGTGCCGGTCTCGGCCAGCGTCTGCGCAGTTTCTTTGTGCGCAAACCCGCCGCTGACAAGGACAAGGATCAGCAGAAGAAGCAGCTGACCAATGGCGATGCGGATGCCAAGTCGGGTAAGACAACAATCCCAGAATCCCTTAGAGCATCCATTTCTAATCTCTGTAATCTCTCCCCATAAACAGAAGCCACAGCTGAGGCCGCGGCGGCTGTTGAGGATGCAGATGCTCCACCAAAGCGTGGATTGCTCAATGCCATCAAGTTGCCCATTGCCAACATGATGCCCAAAAAGAAGTCCGGCGATGATGTCGAGCTGGGTCTGGGCAAAGCCGGCCTGGCGTCCATGGAAACCCTGGATGATTCGCTCAAGGATCAGGACACTGTGGATCGTGCGCCACTCAAGAGCAACGGCGCTGATGAGCTGAAGAGCGAGCTCAAAGATGAGAAACTGGCCGCGGAGCAGAAGCTCGCTGCCGAGGAGGAGGAACGCGATCGTCCCGTGTCCATGTGGAGTCGCCTGCGCGGCTACAAGTGCAGCGTGGACGATGCCCTGATTGTGTTCGGCATCCTGCTCTTCATGCTGCTGCTGGCCGTCATTGGCTATGTGCTCACCCACGAGACGCTAACGTCGCCGCCGCTGCGCGAGGGTCGCTACATCTCCGCCGTGACGGGCTGCGGCATGGTCGAGGGCGTCAAGGAGGACGGCGCGTTTGCCTTCCGTGGCATTCCGTACGCCAAGGCTCCAGTTGATGATCTGCGCTGGCAGCCAGCCCAGTTGATTGGCAAGATCGAGGATTGCTGGAATGGAACTCTGCAGACGCACAACGGCAGCACCGTGTGCACCCAGCGGCTGGGCAATGGCACCACAGTCGGCGACGAGGACTGCCTGTACTTGGACGTGGTCACGCCGCATGTCCGCTACACCAATCCCCTGCCCGTGGTGGTGCTCATCGGAGCCGAAACCTTGGCGGGTCCCTCGCCGGGCATTCTGCGGCCTTCGGCGCGCTATTCCCGCTCCCACGATGTGATCTTTGTGCGTCCGAACTTCCGGCTGGGCGTCTTTGGTTTCCTCGCCCTGGATGCACTCACCAAGGAGTCGCATCCGCACACCTCGGGCAACTATGCGCTGACCGACATCATTGCCGTGCTCAGGTGGATCCAACTCAACATTGTGCACTTTGGCGGCGATCCCAAGTCGGTCACGTTGCTGGGTCATCGGGCAGGCGCCACTCTCGTCTCGGCACTGGTCAGCTCCGAGAAGATGAAGGATCTCTATACACGCGCCTGGTCGTCGTCCGCATCGGCCATGTTTCCCGGCAAGCCGCTGCAGGAATCGGAGCGTCTGAATCAACAGCTGATGGCCACCTTGGACTGCCAGAATGCGGAGTGTCTGCGTGAGGCGTCCAGCGAGAAACTGTGGGCTGCCACCCCAGACACCTGGTTCAACTTCCCCGTGGATCTGCCCCAGTCGCAGGAGAACAACAACAATGGCAATCGTCACGAGTGGTTGGTGCTCGACGGCGACATCCTCTACCAGCATCCCTCCGCCGCCTGGAAACAGGTGACCACCACCGCCGTGGACAGCCAGCATCCGCTCCTGGTCATGGGCGCCACAGCGCACGAGGGGCACACGCTGAAGTTGCGGGAACTGCACGCCAACTGGACTGCGGAGAACGTGCGCGCCTATCTGCAGGCATCGCAACTGGGCCAACTGGGACTGACCGACGAGATCATTCAGCGCTACAATGCCAGCACCTATGCCGATCTGGTGAGAATCATCACGGACATTCGCACCGTTTGCCCGCTGCTCCTGAATGCCCGCCTGCAGCCGAGCGTGCCCTTCTATGTGGTCACCCAGGGCGAGGGCGAGGATCAGCTGGCCACCGTCGATGCCGATGTCCAGGCCATCCTGGGACGCTACGAGCCACACACTGTGGAGCAGCGACGCTTCGTGTCCGCGATGCAGCAGCTCTTCTACTATTATGTCTCGCATGGAACGGTGCAGTCCTTTGATTCGCGTCGTCCCGTCATCATTGTGGGCCAGGATGCAGTTGGTCAGAAGGACCATGAGCACTGCAATTACTGGACCGAAAAGGATATTGTGCCGCGTTATGCGCGCATCGATTAAGCATCGACCAGCGACCAAGTGCCCACTTTCCATCCTTCCTCCCACTTTCCTCCTCCACCTTCTCAATCTTTCTCTCTCTCTCTGTATGACAAAGTTTGGCTGAATTTGCTAGGGGGAATCCCCTCTGCCCTTTTCCCTTTCCTCTATCTTTCAATTTGAGTTAGTTTAGCCTAAGTGAATCTAGTGTTTATATACGGAATACATAAATGTACATTTAGTTCTCGACAATTATTTAAGTTCGTAAGCTCTTTAAGTCTAACGCTATAACAACTCCACAGCAGCATATTCATCATCTAAATCCGAATCAGATTACACAAATACATTACAATGTCTCTACTAAACATAAACATAAATATAAATATAATATTATATCTATGATAATGTATTCTTTAAACTTAATACACACACACACTGCAAAACACACAAATAAAACACGAGAAAATATATATATACTTGAAAAGTATAGATCAAATTTAACGTCTTTCAACTACACACTCTATAACTCTATATACTATGCCTAGATATATATATATATATATACAAGATATAGCTGAACGTTAAAAAAAAACCTATGACCAACGATCTTTTTGATACATTGATATTTTTTTGACCATTTTTTTACATAGAAATGGGGGCTAATAGACAAGACTCGAATCAAACAAAATATTTTAAAAAATATATATTAGTTTTAGTCAAATCGAAGAACGCATCAAAACAAGAAAATTTATAAACAAATGAAATGTGTGCTTAACAAATTGAGACTGTCCCGGGGGCAATGAATCTTGGAATTTATTTAGTTTCAAACATTCATTTCGAATCCAGCCCATAAATGAAAAAATAAACATTTTCTATAGCTTTATATGTATATTAATCAAACATTTATCTAACTTATATAATACACAGAAATAATCTTCAACAAATTTCGTTGTTTCAAGGAATACCATATGTATGTACATGTATGTAATTACCCAGAAAATGTTTTAGACATTGAACAACACAAAATCGAAATACAGATAAATCAAAAAGAGAACATCTTCAAAAAAACAAAAACACATATATAGCATTTAGCATTATGGTCAAGATCTGTGTGTAAAGTGATAAAATAACAAAAATAAAGATATGAATATATATGTATAAAAAGTTTGCGCGATAATGTTTAAATAATAATACTAAAAATCAAATAAAATGCCACAAGAAAATATATAATTAAACTGTTTTCAATTAGTCACTAACTTGACTTACACATATCATAATATTTACTTATTTTAATTGGTACATAATAACTTTAGTAAAGCAGTTCAATTTGCACAGCAAAAGTCTTGGTGGGAATGATTTATATTCCGTTTATCAGTTTCTGGAACTGTTGACCTTGTAGATGCGACACTTGTTGTCCGTTAGGGCGGCCAGGTAGGTGCCCGTCGAGGTGTTCACCGGGCAGATGTCGTAGACGACCTCGTTGACGGGCATCGTTTGGATGCGCTCCTCACGCCGCACATCGTACATCATCAGCTGCTTGTTATCCTGCAGATAGCCAACGACTAGCGTATTATCCTCCACGCCCAGCTGTGTGGGACGCGTCATGAATGGCGTGGCGGGTGATCCAAATATGGTGGTCTTCACCTTCAACACGGGTACACCATCAATTTTGTCCAACTGGCCGAGTATGAAACGCGACTGCGGATACTGGGCATTGGAGCGGGACGAGAAGAGCACCGTGTCCTGCACTGCATCATACTGCATGGACAGAAAGGGTCCATCCACGTTGAGGCGTGTGGCGACGGCCGTATCATTGGCATACTCGTAGAACTTGACCACGCTCAGTTGACAGACCAAGAAGCCTCCATTGCTGAATACTTTGCCCGCCGGCACGGACGCAATGTTTATCACAGGACTAAAGTTATCTGCAAGGAATGTAGAGAATGAGATGAGAGGCATCTTTATTGGATTACCACTTACCGTCGGCTTGGAACTCGCTGAGAATCGACTCCGGGAAACGCACATCGAATACGTAAACGCCGCCACGAAGGTCGCCCGCATATAGGAAGTGCTCTCGCTCGTTGCGATCCAGGGCACATGACCAGACCTGCTTGTCGTTGGCCGAGAACACGGAGCTGCACAGTCGCGTCCTTATGTCGAATGTCTTGAGGCGTGCCTCTCGGCTGGCCACTGTCAGCAGGTGCTGGCTCTCACTGAAGGCAATGTCCCGCACCAGCTGCGCCGAGGTGTGCAGAAAATGCAACGGCTTGAAACTGGGCGGATCGATGAAGCGCACTCCATAGCCAGGGAACAGATTCTGTGCACTCTTCTGGGACGCAATCAGTGTGGAGTGCGCCGCCGAGTAGAGCAGCACCCGGCAGCCGGGTTCCCGCGTAATCTCAAAGTTCTTTTCCATATACAAACGATGGCTGGCCAGCTGATTGAGTTGCTTAAGCGATCCACCACAGTCGAGATCGTCGGCAAATGCGCCGCGTCCGCCGCCGCCACCTGAACGCACCACCTGGCGCAGTCTGTCGTAGTCCAGCTGCAGAGCATTCAGTTTATTGGCGGTCATCGAGAGTGCCATTTTGACGGTGGCCAGCTCTGTGGTTAGGCTCTGACTGCGTCGACGCTCTGCATCCAGGTCCCTGCGCATGCCATGCTCCTCAGTGCGATCAATGGCCCGCAGTCGCTTTGCGTAGAGGCAGCGTATGTCGCGATTGGTCGCCTTCGTCTTGCACTGGGGACACACCTTGACGGCCGACTGGCGCTGACTCTCCGTCAGCCAACGACGAATGCAGGACTCCCCGAACAGGTGACCGCATTTGAGGGAGACCAAGCGATGATCGCCACTCATCTCCCAAGACTCCAGGCAAATGGGGCACGTCATGCCATCATCCTCGTCGTCGTCGTTGGACGGCGCCTTGGCCACTGGAGTGCCCGTCTCATGGCTGGCGACAGGCGACAGACGCTTGCGTTTCTTTGGTGGTGACGGCGTTGACAGGTTTACTACTTCCTCTGCCGGTGGTTGGTGCTGCTGCTGCAGCTGCTGTGCTCGGTGCGATGTCGTTGGACGCTCAACAATCGCCACTTCCTCGGGCTCGTCGTCTGGCTCAACAGGCGCGGGTTGTTCTTCTGTGTCTGCATTGCTCTCATCATCAACTGACTCAACGGGCTCTACATCTGCATCTGAATCCGTGTCTTCTGCAGGCATTTGATCGTCAAATAGATAATTCAAAACTTCCATCACTGGATCTCGAAGGGGGCCAACAAGCTGAAGCATTAATCGCGCTCGATCATCTCCGATTTCATCCGAATCGCTATCACTCATGGCACCATATATTTGTTCTATAGAACAATATTTAAACTAGAAATTAATATTCAATTAAAAGCATTGTTGATAAATAACTCTTCTATTTCATTTATTTGCGCGTTGTTTTTACTGAAGCGGCATTTAGGGTTGTTGATTAGAGTTGTGTCGTTTCGTTTTGAAAAGTTCAAATGAACGGGTCATTAAGATGAACGAATGAACTTATTCAGTCAATCATGAACTAAATAGTTAATTTCGCAGTTGGTCAGTAATTCTTTAAAATAAATTTAAATTTCTTAGATTAGATTTCTCCTTTTTACTTGTAAAAATGTTTCAATTAAATATATTTTTAAGTTTTGAGCAATGTGAAAGGTTACTTAAGCCCAAAAGCCCCCTTAAGCCCCATTTGTTATATTTTTAGTTTTCTCATTTTCAATAAGCCAGGGTATAAGATAACCCAAAAAATGAAAGGATAATTCTGAATATAATCTGATTTAGTTCACGACTGAAAAATGAGCGATTGAACTTATTCAGCAAATTTAACTAAAAAGCACATCTCTAGCATTTAGGGTTGTTGCTACTAGAGGTGGAGAACTATCGATAGTCGGCACCATCGATGGTCAGCGATATTATTTTTTAAACCATCGATAACTATCGATAGTTTTCGATAGTGTGTTAAATTAAGTATTAATGGCCGCCCAGTGGCGGAACACGGCCACAACCGATTCCCAGTGGCGGAACACGGCCACAACCGATTGTTGTAACGCTTTTGAATGCATCGACGAATGTACATTCGTAACCGATACTTTCTTCACTTTTTGAACGTAGGTTGGTAATGGGGCGCCGTTTTGGCTCACACTGTTCGGCCATCGAACATGCACGAATGTCTTTCGGCTTTTGCTATTCTGCTTTGGTTGCAACCGAGCATGTGTGTGCTTGTGTTTTGTACATCACACACATGCAAGTGCGTAAGTATTAGATGCAGCAATTGTAACAAACACAGGTTGTTGTTTGTGCAAATTTTGTTCGTTGCTTTTCCCATATGGTTTTGTTTGTTTGTTATGTCGCGTGTCACTTCTGTTTTACCGCGTAGCTGCAATACTTCAACAACTTTAAAGAATAGTAAATCTGGGTAAGCTTATTGATAATTATTTTGTTTTAAACATATAATACATATTTAAATGTTTTTCAGAAATGGACAACAATACCCCGACATCGCCCTTAAATCCCTGGAAGCCAGAATGGAGCTAGTGCATTCGTTTCTAAAAACTATTTTTTTAAGTTATCACATTTTAATTTTGATTTTATAATTATGTATAATATAATATAAATAATTAAAAATATTTTTTTGAAAAATTACAATTTTTTATTTTGGGGTGGGTTTAGCATCTGCATTACAGTCCTATAGGCATTGTATACTAGCCAGTAAAGCATCTGCATTACGATCCTATACGCAACAATATACAGGACGGTAATGCAACACGAAAGAACTCACTCAATTATAATCGCATTACTTTCTCGATTACAAGTACGCGGTTTTGAAGCTGGTCTTGCTTTACATCGGACAACCTCAAGGAACAGTAATGCGCGTTGTGCTATGAGCTCGCAGCCGTACTGGCCACGACGTATGGTGGTTGTAATCAATTTTCGAACGCGAATTTCCGCCACTGGGTTGTTGTAACGCTTTTGAATGCATCGACGAATGTACATTCGTAACCGATACTTTCTTCACTTTTTGAACGTAGGTTGGTAATGGGGCGCCGTTTTGGCTCACACTGTTCGGCCATCGAACATGCACGAATGTCTTTCGGCTTTTGCTATTCTGCTTTGGTTGCAACCGAGCATGTGTGTGCTTGTGTTTTGTACATCACACACATGCAAGTGCGTAAGTATTAGATGCAGCAATTGTAACAAACACAGGTTGTTGTTTGTGCAAATTTTGTTCGTTGCTTTTCCCATATGGTTTTGTTTGTTTGTTATGTCGCGTGTCACTTCTGTTTTACCGCGTAGCTGCAATACTTCAACAACTTTAAAGAATAGTAAATCTGGGTAAGCTTATTGATAATTATTTTGTTTTAAACATATAATACATATTTAAATGTTTTTCAGAAATGGACAACAATACCCCGACATCGCCCTTAAATCCCTGGAAGCCAGAATGGAGCTAGTGCATTCGTTTCTAAAAACTATTTTTTTAAGTTATCACATTTTAATTTTGATTTTATAATTATGTATAATATAATATAAATAATTAAAAATATTTTTTTGAAAAATTACAATTTTTTATTTTGGGGTGGGTTTAGCATCTGCATTACAGTCCTATAGGCATTGTATACTAGCCAGTAAAGCATCTGCATTACGATCCTATACGCAACAATATACAGGACGGTAATGCAACACGAAAGAACTCACTCAATTATAATCGCATTACTTTCTCGATTACAAGTACGCGGTTTTGAAGCTGGTCTTGCTTTACATCGGACAACCTCAAGGAACAGTAATGCGCGTTGTGCTATGAGCTCGCAGCCGTACTGGCCACGACGTATGGTGGTTGTAATCAATTTTCGAACGCGAATTTCCGCCACTGGGAAGGCTCGCATTTGGCATCTGCAGAGCTACCGAAACATTTAAGTTTTGTTTTAAATAATTATATATTTTTATTACATGGACAAGTTCCTTACTACAGTCGAAAAAGTTAAAAAAGAACATAACGGAACTGAACCGTGTCCGAGCGCATGTTCAGTAGGCTGGACAAAAAGATTTAGATCGTTGAACTTTGGATTTTACAATAGCTAATAGCGAAACATTATTATTGATAGCGAATTTTATTTATTTTTATATTTTTAATACCTAACTTAATGCCAATTTCAAATTTTCATTGGAACTTTATATAAAAATTTAAAATTTTTGGAATTTAAAATACATTGGCCGTGTTCACCAGAACTAATCAATCAGTAATCATGTATTTTGTTTGCTCGATAACTAAGCATCACAATCAGAAAATTTCAGCGTACTATTTTGATGATGAATTTTCAGTCATCATAATCACAAAATTTGAAGTCATGATTGCTAATCACTGCATTTCACCAGAATAATCATGCGAATTCCATCGATTTTCTGTTGTCGATTTTTTCTGGTGAACACGCCCAGTGGCGGAAATTCGCGTTCGAAAATTGATTACAACCACCATACGTCGTGGCCAGTACGGCTGCGAGCTCATAGCACAACGCGCATTACTGTTCCTTGAGGTTGTCCGATGTAAAGCAAGACCAGCTTCAAAACCGCGTACTTGTAATCGAGAAAGTAATGCGATTATAATTGAGTGAGTTCTTTCGTGTTGCATTACCGTCCTGTATATTGTTGCGTATAGGATCGTAATGCAGATGCTTTACTGGCTAGTATACAATGCCTATAGGACTGTAATGCAGATGCTAAACCCACCCCAAAATAAAAAATTGTAATTTTTCAAAAAAATATTTTTAATTATTTATATTATATTATACATAATTATAAAATCAAAATTAAAATGTGATAACTTAAAAAAATAGTTTTTAGAAACGAATGCACTAGCTCCATTCTGGCTTCCAGGGATTTAAGGGCGATGTCGGGGTATTGTTGTCCATTTCTGAAAAACATTTAAATATGTATTATATGTTTAAAACAAAATAATTATCAATAAGCTTACCCAGATTTACTATTCTTTAAAGTTGTTGAAGTATTGCAGCTACGCGGTAAAACAGAAGTGACACGCGACATAACAAACAAACAAAACCATATGGGAAAAGCAACGAACAAAATTTGCACAAACAACAACCTGTGTTTGTTACAATTGCTGCATCTAATACTTACGCACTTGCATGTGTGTGATGTACAAAACACAAGCACACACATGCTCGGTTGCAACCAAAGCAGAATAGCAAAAGCCGAAAGACATTCGTGCATGTTCGATGGCCGAACAGTGTGAGCCAAAACGGCGCCCCATTACCAACCTACGTTCAAAAAGTGAAGAAAGTATCGGTTACGAATGTACATTCGTCGATGCATTCAAAAGCGTTACAACAATCGGTTGTGGCCGTGTTCCGCCACTGGGTTCCTGTGACGCGTTGAGCGTCATAAAAAACTATCGCCCACTATCGATAGTGCAGGTCTGCCATCGATGGCGGCTCGATAGTGCTTGACCATCGATAGTGCCGATAGTGCCATCGATAGTTCTCCACCTCTAGTTGCTACAATATTGGTATATCGATATAGAATTTCAAGTATCGAGTATCGAGTAAGTTCGTCTATCGATAATATAAGATATCATTTCGACGCCGCCGACGCCATTCATTTTCAGTTTTGGACGGAAAAGAAACGAATTAATTGTTTATAACGCAGCATAAATTGTGGCAAAAGTATACCCAAATAATCACGAAGCTTTGTGTATATAAATAACCTGTTTCAATATAATAATTATCGCGCGCCATCTTCCCTATTGCCTTGTGCCGGCTGCATTGCGAATTGCGGCAAAAAGCAAAAAGAAAAAGAATTGCATCAGTATTAGTAGCTAACTGGATGCATGTAAATTAGAAATCCCAAGGCACGCGACCTGAAATTCACACAAATTTTAAATTGAAGGCTAGGTGAAAGTGTGGTGCTACCACAGTTAGTTACACTGCCAATTTGGTGAGTGACATTGAAAGACGAACGTCTTTGAGAGCGCAACGCAATTTGCTGACTAACCGCCCTGTCCTTGAACTCGACAGACTTGGCTGCTGTCCACTTTGACAGAGAGTGACAGAGAGAGAGAGAGAGAGAGAGATAAAAACCCACACGCGAAACACAACACAAACAATCAAAAGCCGCTGCTGCTTCAGTTGCTCTTACATCATTCCCCGCTTGCTGCTCAGCTAAGGCTCCAACTTAAAATGGCCGATCCAAACACACCTGAGAAGATGCTGTCCGCCAAGCCGCCAAAATTTCATCATCAAAATAGCCACAGTCCCAACGCGACGCTGCAGCTGCCGAGCCCCATAATAACGCGACGCACACGCACGGCCTCGACGTAAGTCCCTCGTCCTTCCACCGACTGGCCTTATCATCTGACATTGATTTAATTGTCTGCTTCTCCTCCTTCTTATCCATCTGCCTGGCTGCCTACACACTTACACTTGCTTACACACACACACACACGCGACAACAGTTCGGCGCGCGCCTTGGAAAACCCAGTTGTGAATGGTGTTGTGAAATCCTTTAGTCGCACCAAAGGACACGGCTTCATTACGCCAAACAACGGCGGCGAGGACGTTTTCTGCCACGTTTCCGAGTAAGTGAATAATAAGCAATTTAAAAACCATATTTAATATTGACTCATTTTGTTAATCAGCATCGAAGGGGAATATGTTCCCATGCCGGGCGATGAGGTCAAGTATCGACTGTGCGCCATTCCACCCAAGTTTGAGAAACATCAGGCGGTGCACGTGCAGATAAGCAACCTGACGCCCGAGGTGCACCACAAGTGGGAGGAGTCCGTCTACTGTGGCTCCCCAGCCAAATAGAAGTTGGAAATTCGTCTGCAATGGCCTTCCACAAGTTAATTAAATGGTGCACGCCATGTGTGTAAACCACCAGAGAACGATGATGACGACGATCAAAACAAAACAATAAGAATTATATATATATATGAAAGAAAGCATAGAAAACGACTTTATCAAATCGTACGCCACACACACACACACACACACAGCCAGCCAGCCAGTTTCAATTAAATATCTTTATTAATTAAGCTAAGCAAAAAATCAACTCAACTCAGTCACAACAAATGTGTTAGCCTTTTTTTAAAAGAGCCAGAGAGTTTGAAGAATTTATGGATTTTGTAATGAATTGAAAAATTGTTATTTAAGAACAGCCGTTTCGTGTTTTTGATTTGGAGCCTGTAACAGTATATGCATAATTAATTTTTGATTGTCATGAAATATTTAATATGTAATCGCAAACAGAAATGTATAAGCAAAGCTAAAAAGTCCGAATCACTTTATTACTAAATGAATAAAACTCTGAAAATTGAAAAAAAAATTATTCGCAACATGGATGCTTTTATGTGAAATAACAGTTATTTAACCACTGTATCATCTTTTTAGGAAAAAACCCGTTATGGCGCGAGCTTTCAGCTGTGCCGCTATCGATATACCGATTGTCAGACAAACTTCGATTGTCGATGCTTAAGAGAATCGTCGCATCCACTCAAAAAGTACTTGGATTTTTTGAGGAACGCAAACGTCAACAAACCGTCGCCACATCGTCATAATGATATAAAAAAAGCGTGTAAATTAAGTTGCTAACACCACATTAAACGCTGTTGAGGTGGAAACTTCACAAAGATAATCGAAACGGAGCAAAGTTAGCCGTTGAAGTGGATCTGCCGTTAACTGACGTGTCTCGACCAGCGTTGTTGTAATTTGTGTGCTGATTAAACACAGCAGCTGCGGGTAAATCCGATTCATTGCCACAACAACAACAACAAATTGCATATTCAAAGCACATTTCTGTGATTTCAGTACGCGGGTAGCAACATGTCGGCGCGCCGTCGAGCAAAATCGAGTGAGGGGCGGGAGGAGATCGTCGAGTCAATGGCAGATGCGGAGGATAAGCACGAGAAGCCCGATCTACGTGGCGACAGACGCAACATTGCCATACTCCTCTTCCTGTACGTACTGCAGGGCATTCCCATTGGCCTGATTGCGGCCGTTCCCATGCTGCTGCAGAATCGTGGCGCCAGCTACAAACAGCAGGCGGAGTTCTCCTTCGCCTATTGGCCGTTCAGCATCAAGCTGCTCTGGGCGCCCATTGTGGACTCGCTGTATGTGCGACGCTTTGGACGCCGCAAGTCGTGGCTGGTGCCGGTGCAATATCTGCTCGGTGGCTTCATGCTCTTGCTGTCGGCGCACGTGGATCGCTGGCTGGGCGGCGACGGTGTGGATCCAAATGTGCCGCTGCTGACGCTGCTCTTCTTCGTGCTGAACTTTCTGGCCGCCACCCAGGACATTGCCGTCGATGGCTGGGCCCTGACCATGCTGAAGCGCTGCAATGTGGGCTACGCCTCCACCTGCAACAGTGTGGGCCAAACAGCCGGCTACTTTCTGGGCTATGTGGTGTTCATTGCCCTCGAGTCGAGCGACTTTTGCAACTCGTATCTGCGCGATGTGCCCGCGGATGTGGGCATGGTGACGCTGCCACGTTTCCTATGGTTCTGGGGCATCACATTCATAGTGGCCACAACGCTGGTGGCGGTTTTCAAGAAGGAGAACGACATTGCCGACGCGCACACGGATGCACGCTATAAGGAGGAACACGAACTCAACATCCAAGAGAGCTACAAGGTGCTGTGGGACATGGTTAGGAAGCGACCTGTGCAAATCCTGGCTGCGATTCTGCTTACTGTCAAGGTGACTTTTGCTGCCTCCGATGGAGTCACATCGCTGAAACTCATCGATGCCGGCGTACCCAAGGAGAAGCTAGCATTGTTGGCCATTCCCGTGATTCCACTACAGCTCATACTGCCCATCATAGTGGGCAAATACACCAATGGACCGCGACCCATGGACTTGTACCTGCGAGCCATTCCCTGGCGCATTGCCCTGGCCACGGTGGCCACGTTGATCGCCTACGCCACGCCCTATTTGATATCGGGCGGAGAGGTGCCCGTCTACTACTATGTCCTGCTCGTCGTTAGCTATGGCTGCTATCAAGTATTCCTCTACTCCATGTTTGTGGCGGCCATGGCATTCTTTGCCAAGATCTCGGATCCCGCCGTGGGCGGCACATACATGACATTCCTTAATACCCTGTGCAATCTGGGCGGCAACTGGCCCAACACGGTGGTGCTCTGGCTGGTGGATGTGCTGACCTGGAAGAAGTGCACCACACAGCCTGACAATGAGTGCCTCAGCAAGGATGATCAGCAGGTGAGACCCCATCTCATTTATCCCATGAGTTGGTTTCTAATTCCTATCATTGCTTACAGGACTGCACCAAGAGTGCGGGCAAATGTGAAATAGTCTTTGACGGCTACTATCTGGAGGCGATAGTGTGTGTCGTCTATGGCATCATTTGGCTGCTGGTCGTCCGCAAGTGGATCAGGCATTTACAGAACCTGCCGACGCGCGCCTGGATGGTGGTGTCTCCCGCGGCCAAGAACAAGCTGAGGTAGCAATTAATCGTTTGATCTGCGATCTTTGATCTGCGCTAGCCGCAGTCTTTAGTACAAGAAGCTAAACTAGTGAACTAGGACTAGGACCATTTAAAAATTGTTTGTAACTGTCGCGGTTGAGATCCGCATCCGCCTCCGTATCCGTATTGTTTTTTGTAACCTAATATTCCAATGGAAATAAAAGCAAATTCAATGTTGAGCATATTAAACAAGGAATTCTATATGGGAGAAGCGATCTATTCAAGAATCTTTACAATCTGCAGCATTGCGAATTAAGATGTTGTTTTATTCGCGCCAAGTGACGGTTGTTTACAATTGAAATGCACGGCGGCATTGGATACAAAAACTGTGTGATTAATCTTCTAGTGCTTAGTAGTATTTCCAGGAGTCGATCGATTCTTGATTCTTTTGTTTGCTCTTGCGCTCAATCAGACCCGCCAAATGCTCCGAACGCATCGACAGCGAGTCAATCTTCTCCACCAGCTGCTGATATGGACTCAGTGGCTGTGTGCCCATCACGACGTGTCCCAGTTTCGAGTCAATCTTGGCATTCAAGCGCGCGTTGCGAATCAGGTTGACAATCCAGCACTCGGCCTCGTTGGGCTTCATGTTCAGCTTGTCGGCCAGCATGCTGATGGTGATGCACTGATGGATGCGACAGAATGTTTCGAAGATCATCAGACGCGCGTCCTCCACAAACTCGTTGAGGCAGGCGACAATGAAGAAGTCATTGAAGATGACCGTCTGGCACTCGTGCAGCTTCAGGCGGGCGCCCTCAAAGTCAAAGTTCACGTAGAGGCACTCGAGGAACTCGGTGATGGGATCCCGGTACGTGTACGACTCCTGTTGAATGACCTTGATCAGATCCTTGAGCGCATTGCGGCGTGTGCGATTGATGACCACAGCGGTGGCCAAATAACGCATAATGTGCGGACACATGGTCTGAATGGCGTTCAGATACAGCGGCTTATACAGGAACATCTCAATGATGAGATCCCGACCCTTGGGATGGTTGAAGAAGACCAGCACGGACCAGTGGATCAGCCAGGTGCGCTGCTGGAGCGCCTGAATGGTCGAGAAATTGGCACTGTCAATGTAATCGCGCAGACGCGTCAAATCCTCCAGAGCCGTGTTCCAGTTGAGGGTCAGAATCTCGGCGGCCAGCTTGCCCCACAGCACATTCAGGTAGTTCTGCAAGAGAGTAAATTCAGGAACCAATCCTGGGCAGAGTGCAAAGTGGAACTCACCTTATCATTGGGCGACATGACGATCAGACAGAAGTACAGATACGAAGTGGACTCCTGGTAGTTGCCGCACTCGTACAGATACTTGGCCAGCTTATAGGCGCTCTCCAGATGCTCCACCTTGAAGTTGTAGTCCTTCTGCAGGGCATTCACAAAGGTCTTGGAGTCCTTCATGCTCTCGCCGTTCTTCAGAATGTCGGTGGCCTTCATGATGGGCGCCACCTCGTTCTGCAGCTGCTTCAACGTGGCCAACACCTCGGCCTTGCGCTGCACCAGCTCCTCGGGCATCTCCTGGCTGAGATTGAGACGCTTGCGCGTGTCCATGGTGTAATCAATCATGTTCGTCTTGTTCACCGTGTCCAGAATGTACTCCAGCAGCTCTTGCTGGTTGTAGATCTGTGGATTGACGGGTTTATTAATCAATTTGCCATTTGTCATCATAAATGACACGAAGCACCGAATTTTCTAACCTCCTTGCCGCACAAAAACTCCAGCAGTGGAAAAGTCAAATGTCTGTCCAAATACTGACAATTGATGCGTGTTAGATCGAATTGCGCCATGATTATTGCTGTATTTTTACTATTTTCACAACAAATAACTATGAATTTCCACACAAAATCTGCACAAAAATACGCGTGCGAAAGACGCACAGTGCTGCCCTATGGCGAAAAGAAATGTTATTTTTACTACTTTTAGCGTGTACACACTGACAGGCGGCAACATCGATAGCTGCGGGATTTTTCGATACTAGACATGTTTCGATAAGTTGTTGAGTGTTAAAGCAACGATCTTTTGTTTACCTATTATTATTGGCGCGAAATAAAAAGCTTTTTGACTTAAGCAGGCCACAGTCGAATTTGTTTGACGAACTGTTCGTCGAACAAGAATTACTATTTAAAAATAAAAGACTTGTTTCGCATATTTTTATATGCCTCGCTTTTTGCATGCCACAGTGCGGGTCATTTTGCAGGCAATAAATTAACTCCAGCAAAAATTGCTTCGACATTTTAAGCATTTCTTTACGATACGAAAACTTTTGACAAAGGCGCCAAGCGCCAACGTTGCCATCCATTGTCGAATTGTTCAATCGAACCACATGCAAGATAGAATCAGTTCTATTTTTCTCGAACACTTTAATAATATATTTAATACTCTTCACCAAATTATTTCACAAATATGTTTGTATATATTATATATAAGTATATTTTAATGCATAAGTTGCTTGTTAAACGTATATAAGCTAATAATGGTAGCCTGCCATAGGGACATTTAACATGTGGTTTTAAAAATACCAATAATTTATAAGCATATTGTAAATATAGTAGGTACTTTTGCAATTAACGCGAGTCAGCTGTAGCTCAAAAAACGAAACGACATCTACAAATGCAATTCGATATAGACTGAGATGATTACATATTCGTTTAGTTTTCCAACTATTGTTATTATTGAATAATTGGGAAATCAGCATACCAATTTTTCAAACGCAAAATCAAATAAGTACAGCATCAATATTGAACAGAAATGCGTATCTAAATATTATGTGATATTATAGCTTTTCTTGCTTTTTTCGTAACTCAGTAACGGTTAATTTCTAGTTATTGTCCTTCAATTTGGATATCTGCTTTAGCCCCAACGATTTCGGGGTTTCTGTAAACCTCTTTGCACTCTTAATTGACTCTCTCTTTCTGCATCAACGTTTTGGAGGGCATCGCCAGCAGCGCCTTATGGGCGTGGCGTCGCAACAAACAATAAAACGAAAAGGAAAACGTGTTTAATAGTGTAAATTAACTCAAGTCTTTTTTTAGTGTTTAGTGTTAACTAATCTAAAATCGCGAAAATAAGAATCACAAATTGCAAATTGGTTTTCCGAGCGAAAACCCATGAATTTCTCTATGCTAAGGACGACGCACGCACACAGACAGACTTCCCGTATCCAACCATCCTCATCCTCATTCCCATCATCAATCATGGCATTTAGGACCTGGATTCAGTGGGATCAATAACGCCACCTGGTCCGGGCAGGCCACTGGGATGACCTGTTAGATAGGAATCCACTTGTCGCGCCGCCTGGCGACCCTCCGTAATGGCCCAAACGACCAGAGATTGACCACGCCGGCAATCTGTAAGGAGTTTAAGGATTTTAATGAGTTTTCTTAGCAGCAATCGTATTTGACTTACCGCCCGCTGCAAACACCTTGGGATTCGAGGTGCCATACTCTCCATTGCAGGCCTTGATGTTGCCACGCGGATCTAGCTCCAAGCCCAGCTCATTGGGCACCGACTTCTCCGGCCCGAGGAAGCCCATGGCGAGCAGTATCAGATCAGCAGCAAAGTATTTCTCCGATCCGGCCACCTCCTGCATGCGCCACTGGCCCGTCTCCGTCTTGGTCCACTCCACCTCGACGGTGTGGACACCCTTGATGTGACCGTTCTCACCCACAAACTCTTTGGTTGTGGTGCAGTACTGTCGCGGATCCTTGCCCCACTTGAGACGCACCTCCTCGTGGCCATAGTCTACACGGAACACCTTGGGCCACTGTGGCCAGGGATTGTCGTCGGCGCGCTTTAGCGGTGGCTCCGGCAGAATCTCAAAGGTGGTAATGCTCTTGGCGCCCTGACGCAACGAGGTGGCAATGCAATCGCACCCGGTGTCGCCGCCTCCAATGATGATGACATCCTTGCCCGCGGCCGAAATGATATCCTTCTTGCCGCCCAGCTGCTTCTTCTGCTGCGCCTCCAGGAACTCCATGGCAAAGTGGATGCCCTGCAGATCACGATTCGCCAGGGGCAGATCACGTGGCCAAGTGGAGCCCGTGGTCAGGAGCACGGCATCGAAGCTATAAAGAGATTGAATGAGGATTAGCAAGGATTGAGGATGAGCTGTAGCTTAACTCACCCCTCGACCAACTTCTCGGCACTTGTGTCCCTGCCAATGTGCACATTGGTGCGGAACTCGATGCCCTCGTCGGCCATAAGATCCACCCGCCGCTTGACCACCTCCTTGGACAGCTTCATGGTGGGAATGCCGTACTGCAGCAGTCCTCCGACGCGATCGTTGCGCTCAAAGACAGTGACAAAGTGTCCGGCACGGTTCAGCTGCTGGGCAGCTGCCAATCCCGAGGGTCCAGAGCCAACAATGGCGACACGTTTCCCGGTGCGCGTCTCTGGGATCTCGGGCTTAATCCAGCCCTGCTCAAAGGCGTGATCGATGATGGCGCATTCGATGTTCTTGATGGTAACCGCCGGCTCGGAGATGCCCAGGACGCAGGAGCCCTCGCAGGGAGCTGGGCAGACGCGTCCCGTGAACTCCGGGAAGTTGTTGGTCTGCAAGAGCTGACGCAATGCCTCCTGCCACTCGCCATGGAAGACCAGGTCGTTCCACTTGGGAATAATGTTGCCCAGCGGACAGCCGGTCGAGTTGGACTGACAGAAGGGTACACCGCATTCCATGCAACGGGCTGCCTGCATCTTGAGGTTCTTGCGGACATGGGGGAAGTTGTAGACCTCGTTCCAATCCTGCTGACGCTCTCCAGCATCGCGATATGGCGCCGCCTCGCGCTTGTACTTGACAAAGCCGTGTGTCTTGTCCAGGACACGATCGGCGCGCTTCTGCTCGAGAGCCACATCCTGGATGGCCTCCTCGATGTCCTTGATGTGCGGCTCGTGCTTGCCGTTGCCATTCTCAATGGCTGCCACCTTGACGGGCTGTTGCACCTCCTCCTGCTCGGCGAGATCTTTTAGAGCCTTCTGGTATTCATACGGGAAGACCTTGACAAACTTGGCCTGCTCCTGCGCCCAGTTGGCCAGCAGCTCCTTGGCCACCTTCGAGTCGGTTTTGTCAATGAACTCCAAGAGCAGTTTCTTGACCAAGGCGACATCCTCGTCCAGTTGCAGGGGCAGCAGCTCCACAGACTCCGGATTGACCTTGGGCTTGAAGGAGCCATCAATATCGTAGACATAGGCGATGCCACCCGACATGCCCGCCGCGAAATTGCGTCCAGTCAAGCCCAGGATGACAACCAGTCCGCCAGTCATGTACTCGCAACCATGATCTCCCACGCCCTCCACGACAGCGGTGACTCCAGAGTTGCGCACGCAGAATCTCTCGGCGGCAATGCCCCTAAAGAAGGCGGTACCCTCGGTGGCGCCATAGAGGCACACGTTGCCCACAATCACATTAAGATGCGACTCAAAGGGAGCTGTGTCCTGCGGTGTGATGACCACATTGCCACCGCACAGTCCCTTGCCCACGTAATCGTTGGCATCCCCCTTCAGGGTCACATTCACGCCACGGGCGAGGAAGGCGCAGAAACTCTGTCCGGCCGATCCCTCCAGGAAGATGTCGATGCTCTTGCCGACGGGCAGACCCGCCTCGCCATATTTGAGGGCAATGTGATAGCTCAGAGTGGAGCCGAAAGCACGCTCCTCGTTGTGGATGGGCATCTTCACGGTGATGTTGTCCGCGGCTCCACTGAAGATCTTCTGCGCCTGGGCAATCAATTTATTGTCGGAACGTTTCTCCAACTGGAAATCCTGCTTAACAGAGCCGCCCACAATATTTGTGCCAGGGCGCAGCTCCAGAGCCGGCTGCAGCAGCAGCTTGAGATCGATATTACTGGCCTTCAGGTCACGCTGACTGGCCATCCTCAGGAGATCCGTGCGTCCAATCAGATCCTGGAACTTGCGTATGCCGAGACCAGCCATGATTTTACGTATCTAGAGAGCACAGAGAGAAAGGGAGTTGAATTCAGTAAGAGATCTGCCGAGATCCCTGAAAGATCACCTACATCCTCGGCCAGCATGAAGAAGAAGTTGATCACGTGCTCCGGTTTGCCAGTGAATTTCTTGCGCAGCTCTGGATCCTGTGTGGCTATGCCCACGGGACACGTATTCAAATGACACTTGCGCATCATGGTACAGCCTAGCAAAGAGAGAGATCATTAAGGACCAGTTCTAGATTGGAGCCTCCTTAACTTACCCATGACAATCAATGGGGCTGTGCTGAAACCAAACTCATCAGCGCCCAGCAAAGCGGCCACAACGACATCGAAGCCCGTGCGAAGTTGTCCATCCGCCTGAACGATCACTCTGTAGTTTTCGATAGGTTCCATTAATCGGATGAGGGAAGATACCACATAGAAAGGAATGCAAAGTTAATCCAAAGATTCCAGGCAAGTAGTTAAAGTAATGAGAAGAAATTACGAATGGCGCGACGAGCGTGCGAAGTGAGTGTGGGGTTGTCATTGAGATCGTTATCGATATCGTTATCGACTTTGTTATCGATTGGATTTGGGTGTCAAATTCGTGAAGCGTGTGACGTGATAAGCATGATAGTGTAAGCAATCTGGCTATTTATCGATCAGCGATAGCAAATATATCGATATCAGCATTATTATACATCACATAATTGCAATTCCATAATCCAACTCGTCTACCAATCGATCGACAGGCTCGAAAGTGCAAGCAATCAGGCTATTTATCGATTAACGATTTTCGATTGCAGCATTATCGATCGCATCTCAGACATTTCAATCGTTTAGCTGAGCTTTTCAATCTCATCCAACGCTGTCATCTGGATAGACCAGGATCGCTCTTTGATAATATGTTTCGATCTTGATTAGTAACAAGAGATTGGGGTGGGTGGATTGGGATTGGAACCCAGGATGGAATCAATTGGTCATAAACTTACCTTGAACGTAGATTATTCAAAACCAGGACTTGGTGGGTCTCGGCAACGCCCAATTCCCAGGGCAGACCGGCATTCTTGATGCCCGTCCAGGAGCTGGCGCCGGTGCCGCCATCGTGACCAGAGATCACAATGTGCTCCGCTTTGCCCTGCAGAAAGAAGAAGCATAATTCAGCGATGGTAACTCCACTAAAGTCTCAAGCTATTAACCTTGGCCACGCCGGAGGCAACCACACCCACGCCCACTTCAGAGACCAATTTGACGCTGATGCGTGCATTGGGATTGGAGCACTTGAGATCATAGATCAGCTCGGCGAGATCCTCAATGGAGTAGATGTCGTGATGCGGTGGTGGCGATATCAAACCCACACCCGGCACAGATTTGCGGGTCTTGGCAATGTCCTTGGTCACCTTATAGCCTGGTAGCTCCCCACCCTCGCCCGGCTTGGCTCCCTGGGCCATCTTGATCTGCAGATCATCGGCATTGGCGAGGTACGAGGCTGTGACACCAAAGCGACCTGAAGCCACCTGCTTAATGGCCGACCGACGACTGTTGTTGGGATCTTGATCTGCAGGAGAAGACGGAAGACAGCCTGAGTAACCAGCTAGGATGTGGCTTAATCCCGGACTTACTCAGATAACGGTCGGAGTCCTCGCCGCCCTCGCCCGTGTTGCTCTTGCCGCCAATGCGATTCATGGTAACGGACAAGGTCTGATGCGCCTCCAAGGAGATGCTGCCGAAGCTCATTGCTCCAGTGGCAAAGCTATCGAGGAAGAAGAGAATTAGTTAAAGATTCCCCAGTTGAAAACTCTTCTGTGCTAACCGCTTGACAATCTCGCTGGCCGGCTCCACTTCATCCAAGTCGACCTTCTGGCGATCCGTGACAAACTCCAGTTGACCACGCAGCGCGCACTTCTTCACACTGGCCAGGGTGGTCTTCTTGAAGGCCTCGAAGGCGCTGAGGTTCTTGTTGACCGCCGCCTCCTGCAGGCTGCCAATGGAGGAGGGTTCATTGATGTGCGCCTCGCCGCCATGCCGCCAATGATACTGTCCGGGATTTCGCAGGATGCGTGTGTCCGGCGACACTTTGCCGTAGGTTAGCTGGAAGCGCTCCAGTCCCTCCTTGGCCAGAATCTCCAGGGTCACGCCGCCAATGCGACTCTGTGTGCCGCGGAAGCATTTGACGATGAGCTCGTTGCCCAGTCCAACCGCCTCGAAGATCTGGGCACTCTTGTACGACTGCAACGTGCTGATGCCCATCTTGGCCATCACCTTGGCAATGCCCGTGTCGATGGCCTGGGCGTAGGCGGCGTAGATCTGCTTGTCGGTGACATCCGCACCAATGACTCCATCGTCACGCAGCGCCTGGGCCAATTCGAAGGCCAAATAGGGGCAGATCGCATCGGCGCCGTAGCCGAGCAGGACACATACGTGGTGGACCTCGCGTGCCTCGGCCGTCTCCACAATGATGCCGACCTTCATGCGCTGCAGCGTCTCAATCAAATGATGATGCAGTGCACCCAGTGCCAGCAAAGCGGATACCGCAACGTGCTCATTCTTGCCCGCCTCACGATCCGAGAGGACGATCAGTTGGTAGCCCGCCTGGGCGGCATTGGCGCCCTCCCGGCAGATGCGATCGATGCAATCGAGGTAGCCACGATAGCCGTCGCTGTACTGGAATGTCAAGTCCAGGACCTTGGTCTTCCAGCCGCGATGCGTGTTCCGCTTCAGCAGCTGGGTATCTGGAATGCTCAATATGGGGTTGGCAAGCCAAATGCGATGCACCTGCTGTGCCGATGGCTGCAACAGATTCGCCTCCGGTCCAATTGGACACTGCATGGACATGACAACCTTCTCGCGGAATGGATCAATCGGTGGATTGGTCACCTGGGCAAACAGCTGCTTGAAGTACTCATAGGGAATGGGCTGGAACTCGGAGAGACAAGCCAGGGGAGCATCATTGCCCATGGAACCAAGTGCCTCTTTTCTGTAAGAATAAGGAAATCGAGCAGTTGAGATTGGGCAATCCTCTCGAAAACTTGGGTAGCTTCTTACTTGTTCTTGAACATGGGAATCAGCAGCATGTTGACCGTCTCCGTCGTGTAGCCAAAGAGCGAGAGACGCGGATCGAAGATGCCGCGCTGCGAGGCGGGCAACTTTGGAGGCTCCTCAGTGGGCGTATTCAACACGTTCGCATTACGAATCTCATCTAGCGTGATCTGAGGAGCAGTTAAGGATAAACGGATTAAAAGAAGAAACCACCAACAGAAGACGAAGAAGCGGAAGCAGAACACGAAATGCAAACGACAACGAAAACAATCTACCAACTACAGACATCATCAATCCGCAGAGAGAGACGTCTACTCACCATCTGGATATGTCCACAGAGATGTTACATTGTGAGCATGGGAGAGAAATGGACAAAGGACAAATTACAGAGACAATTAAACATAAACGAATTGCGTGTCCTGTGACCTGTGATCGATGATCTGTTATCTGTGTGATCTCTGTGTGAGGAGGGCGTGTCTAAGGCTAATCCTAGAAAGCATGGGCGGAGGGGTATCCAACTCACCTTCTGTTGCAGCCAGTCGCCATGAGGACGTGACTTGGCAATTCGAGACTTCAGCTCAATGTCCTGGATGAGCTTCTGCTCCTTGGTGTCCACCAGCAACATGCGTCCGGGCTTGAGGCGACTCTTGAGCGTCACCTGGGAGGGATCCACATCGTAGACACCCACCTCGGAGGCCATGACCAGCACATTCTCCTTGGTCACATAGAAACGCGATGGACGCAATCCATTCCGATCCAAGACGGCGCCAATATAGCGGCCATCGGTGAAACTGATCAGGGCAGGACCATCCCAGGGCTCCATCACACAGGCGGCCCATTGGTAGAAGTCACGCTTCTCCTGGGGCATGGTTCTATCATTCTGCCAGGCCTCGGGCACCATGGTCATCACGGACTCGGGCAGCGAACGATCGCTGGCCATGGTGAGGAACTCCAGGACACAATCAAAGGATCCCGAGTCGGACAGATTGGGCTCCACAACCGGATAGAGCTTCTTCAGTTGATCACCAAAGAGTTCCGACTGCATGACACCCTCCCGAGCCTTCATCAGATTGACATTGCCACGCAACGTATTGATCTCACCATTGTGGGCCAGCACTCGCAAGGGATGAGCCCGCTCCCAGCTGGGAAAGGTGTTCGTCGAGAATCGCGTGTGCACCAGCGCCATGTACGTCTCAAACTGTGGATTCCTTAGATCCGTATAGTAATCCCACAGCTGATCCGAGGTGAACAATCCCTTGTACACCACTGTCCGGTCCGACAGGGAGCAGATATAGAAGCGTCTGCCCTGCTTGGCCAGCTCGTGACTCGCCCGCTTGCGCAGCACAAACACCTGACGCTCAAATGTCTTCTCATCGCTGCCCTCGGGACGTAGCACAAACACCTGACGCGACAACGGCTCCGATTTGCGAGCGACAAGCCCGATCGCCTGCTGATTCGATGGAACTGTGCGCCACGTCAGCACCGTCAGACCCAGACTCTTGGCCAGCTCGTTGAACTCCGACTCGGCGAAGGAATGCTGAGCCACGTCCAAGTAGAAGATGCCCGTGGCATAATGACCCAACTCCGGCAAGGTTATACCCTGTTCGGCGCTGTAACAATCAGAGAGGTCAAAGAAGAGGTTAAAAGTGAGATAGAACAAAATGTACTGAGAGAAATTGGGGATATAGCTGCGATATATCCAAGCAGAAAGAAATTGATTTATCAGGGGTGCCACAGAAATCGCTTTCTCTTGAATTTCACTTAAATATCATACAAATTTAAGGGATATTCAAACGAAATTGATTTCTGTGGCACCCCTAAATGACTCTAATTGCTGACAATTTAGTCGATTTTATTTCTCAGTGTGTGAGGCTGTTAAAATTGGCGCGGATTCGTTCCTCAATTGATGTCAAACGCTGTGCCATTCAATGCATCGCCATTCATTCGATTCCAATTCGATTCCATAGCGTCGAATGTGACGAAGCAACAGATGCTGATAAGACACAACATGTGCTGTTGCTCCCCGGCAGTTGCTCCCCTGTCTGCCCTTCCTCCTGCTCCCTCCCTCAGTCTGCTCCTCCTGCATCCCCTGTTTCCCCGTTACCCTATCACGCCTCCTTGATGCCTCTGTTAAATTGTATTTGACTTTCGTCCGATTGCCATTCAAAGACGCATTTTATTAACAACATGTGAATTCATAGTAACCTAGAGCGCTTGACTATAAGATACCCTGTATAAATTTTTTATATGAAATAAAAATAAAATCTAGTTTAACTAAATATACACACATTTCCCCAAATAAATTATTAGTGTCTACGTCTTTCACAACCAGTTGTTTCAGCTTATACACCCCTTTTTTAATAATTTTGACTGGGTATCCAAAGAAATGTGGAAGCTCAGAAACCTATATTATTACGTCGTGGGGGTATTGATTTCGCAACTTGTTTACGTATGACCCGATGCGTTTCTTGAACTTGGCAATAGAAAACCTGTTGCTCCACATTTCTAACAGATTTCTATCGGCCTATCACGTTCGCTCAATCTCAATCACACGGCACGTGCGTGACAAGTGCGAATTTCAGCTCGTACTCCAAGTATTTCACAAGCTTTCAAGTTATTTATTAATGTTGGGCGTGCGACACGAGTCTAAATTTATTTCAGACATATCAATTAAGTCAATGTCTAGTCTAAATAGGCGTTAATTAAATAATATTAAGAGCCCGTTGTGATTTTAATGTGCGTAACCGAAGGAGCCCCCGTCTAAAAAGATATTGAAATTTAGAGAGTTTGATACTCGGTAATAATGCAATGAAAACAGTAGTTATATCTATATGATACGGGGTTATTAACCACTATACTTATTATTACTTTATAATCTGTTTAATCAGAATCACTTTCGTTGCGTTTATATCTAATCTTTATACGCCGCACTCATGACTTGTAAAACTCACTTAAAAGGTTCATAAAACTCAGATATACATATATACAGCTACTTATAAAATACATATATTTAACATTTATATATATATCTGTCGTTTAAAAAGTTGTACTCCCGAGCTTGTTAATATAATACATGTGTCATAATTGTTAGACCTTGTCGTGTTTTTCCATTTCGCGCACTTCTGTGAAAGAATATAATGGAACAATTTCTACAATTTGCGCTAAAGTAATTACCTAGAAATATTACCACTCCCCACCCTGTTCCCCCTCTTTGCCTGACAATACTTTCTATGCCCAAAAACAGTTTGATATTCTGTGGAGAATTGTGACAAGCGCTTGAAAAATGATTCGTGCCAAATATTGAGTGAAAATAACAAAAATAATAGACAAATTTTCGGTTCATTCTAGTTGCAATTGGGATTGTTCAATGGGTTGAGGATGTGCCTCATTTCGGCAAACTATTTTTGACGTGCTCGCCTGATCTCTATCTGTGCATCTGTTATTATTCTATCTATTTTTCTATTTTCCATTTTATTTTTATTATGTCGGAACTGAGCCAATGAAGCGAACTGCGGTGGCAAATGCACATGTACATTAGATGTAAATAACAAAATGATTTGAAAATGTCAATTCAAAAATATGATGAAGGTGAAATACCCTTAACTATCGAACTATAGTAGAAACTGTATCATAGGAGTTTATTAGATCTTAACTGTCAAAATATATTATAAATTTAATCTTTTGCTTGAAAAGTTACGAAATAAATTTAAAATTCTGTACAATGGTAAAGTTCAAATGGCCTTAATTCCAATCTACATTATCCGATATTTGATTTGCCGATGATAGTGAATTTAATTAAAGTAACATTGAATATTCCGATTTGATGTCTAAATAATAAAAGATAAGATATATTTTTATAAGAATAAACCGGCAGATAGTTAAGTCGCACAGTTGTTTATAAAAATGTGTCCTAGCTGAGTTACCCTTGGCTGTGGTAAGGGCAAAAAAGCTGTTCGACAGCTTTGAACTATTTTTATATACTCGTATTTCGCGCACGAGATCTCGGCGATATCGCGAACGAATATACCGTGTAAACCATTCATCAATGGCAACAGGCAGCGCTGTCACATTGCCAAGTGTGCGTGTGTGTGAGTGTGTGTGTTGGTGTGTCTGAGTGCTGATGAACTTACAGAGCCTTGGCATAGAGTCCGTGCGGAATGGAAGCCAATACACCAGCGCCATCGCCGGTGTCATTGTCGCAGGCGCAGGCGCCGCGATGATTCATCCGTTCTGACAAGGTCTGGGCATCACGTAGAATCTGTACAAGAATAACAAAAGATATGCATTATGTTTCCAGTTGATTAACTGGAGTCAAGAAGGTAAAATTACCTTGTGAGACCGTTTGCCATCGATGGCCACAATGAAGCCAACGCCGCATGCCTCGTGCTCATTCTGGGGATCGTAGAGTCCCTGTTTACCAGGTGCCTCCCATGGCATCTGCTGCTGCTTCTGCTCTCCGTTCTCAGCTTCGACATGGTCATCATCAGCTTGAACTTGGCTTAAATCGGACACATTCGACTGTTCGTTGCTAGTAAAGTTAGCGATATCGATACCGTTATCGTTTTCAAAGTTATTGTTGTTGTTATTGATGCTGCTGTCAACACTTGTTGCACATTCAAATTCGCAATTGTCAGTGATTATTGGTGCCATTATACGCAATTACCGTTGCACTTGCTTAAACTTTTCGCTTTGCGTTGCCTTTAATAATTAACAATTATTGTTTTTATTTTATTACTATTTTAATTGTATTTTTAAGTTATACTTTTTCACTTTCACTTGCTGATTTGCTAAACACAGTTTAATTAACACAGAAAACGCAGTTGTTTTTGCTGTAAGACGAGAAAGAGAGAGAAAGAAAATAAAGAATAACAATTTAATTTACAACGTGTTAAAAATGTGTTGCACTTGAGATAGGCAAATTTTGTATTATGCACTTTTCAATTTGCACTATATTTGCACATTACACACACACACATATAGAAACAGTCTTATGCATTTACACTTTTCTGCTTGCCTCAACGTTTATTGGATTCCTCGCACAACGCTAATTTGGGGCACACGCGACACTGACGGCTGCTCACAAGCGAATGAGCTCCAATTGCGAAGCGCAGTCATGTCTAACCCCTAAACGTTGACAGAGCAGCAGCAGAGCAGCCGGCCGCCAGCTGAGAGAGAGCAAGCAGAGCAACGATCTATCGATTCTACGCCTGCACTAGCTTCCTTTCGCTCTCTGCTCCACACCCTTTTCAGATGCATCTGCTATTGAGAGGCAGAGATTTATTGCTTTGATTTTGCTTTTGCATTTTTACTTGCTTATGTTCATATACTTGCTCTCTATCATACCCTTTTTTTTGCGATTGCCACTGAGAGCGAGAGATTTATTGCTTTGATTTTGTTATTGCAGTTTTGCATTTGCTTTTGTATTTCTGAATATTGAAAACTAATAACCAGCTGCAGCAGAAGACAGAAGACAAATTTGCTGCGTAAAATAAATGTGCACTTGAGGCAATTTTGCCAATACTGATTCAATTATTTTATATACAGAAGATAGTTTAATCGACCAACAAACACACACATAAATATATGTGAGTACTCGTAATTAATCATCAGTTCGAAGAGACCCCTCACATAGTTGTGGCTTTTATCGAAGAAGGAACATTAACGTTATCATTTACAATTGTGAAATACTTGTTGATAAATATTTATAACTTTTATTGTAAATGCACTTTACGAGCACAACGAGTGCATTTCAAATTTGAATTCCAATACATTATATTTGTAAGAAAATAAAATAAACTTTTACAACGTAAAATAACAAATGCCCCCACATACAAACAAACCGCAAGAATTTCAAAAACGAATGTAAAATCAACCGCAATAACAACGTAAAATGCATATTTTAAGGTAAAAATAAAAGCAAAATAAAAAATATTTGTAACTTGTTTTTATTGTAAATTAAATACGAAATTAAACAAAATATTTGCTTGAAAGTTCCTGTTCAGAGAAGGGGTTTTATTGAAATATTGAAAGTATTGTTTAAATACTCTGACGCAAATAAACTATATAGTATTTACGTATTTTTCGGAACCAAATCTGTCAACGATTTGTCTTTTTGACTTAAGATCTATGGGTCCATCAACCTGAAATCTAAATACATTTTTAATTTCATACATACATAGCTAAAAAGTGCAATTCAGTAAATTTTCTTGATATTTTCCATTCTATATATATGAAATCAAAATTTGGTGATATTATAAGACATTTATTTTAAGCAAAATGCAAATTTGTTTGTCTTATATACAAAACAATTTGAAACAATAAAATAATAACACAAAATTTTCCATGACACGAGTCTCATATTAAAGAGAAAGAGAATTCGCAATAATCGCTGACGGTAGTGGGGGCGGGGGTTTTACTTTGGATACTTTTCTGTACGTAGGATCAATGTTAATAAATGCTGCTTAAATTAATCAATCAATGTTGGGATCTGACTCCGATAAGCGACTACCAAGTTCAGCGATCTAGTGAAACACGCGTAAAATTGCTTCTTCCGTCCCAACCCGATGCGAATTATCAGACATATACAATATATATGAATTACACATGCATTTTAAAACGTTCAAAGTCCCAGCCGGCCGGCAAGAGAACGATCGAACTTATCTGCGAGAAGACTACGTCACATTGAACCGTCGGAGACGCAAGACGGTGACACATTGGTGAAATATACTCTAGACTGTTGTAGTTGGAGCAGTAGCACCATATACTCGAAAGAGGGAGGGAGGAAGACCTATGAATACAAAACGGACCCAGACCGGTTTTATTTCGGCAAACGCACAGATAAGTGCCAAAAATTTTAAAGCGATAATATTCCCCAAGTTTGTTGTTTGTGTTGTTCGGTAAGGGCGGGGGGTCGACGATGGGTATCAGGCGTCTATCATGTGGCTGGCGAGTGTCTGAGGCTGAGGTGGAGTCAGGAGTGCGACTCATTAGCTCTCTACCCTGTAGCAGACATCGAAAAATACAACGAGCATATCAAATTTGTGTACATCTGAAAGTCAAATCACTTAAAAAGGGTATTGCTTAGTCGTGCCGTCTATTTTGATATTTCTATTGTTTAATTCATAATTTGGTTCAGCACACCTTTGCCTCCTGACACACTCAGATAAGAACCTACGACGGGTTTTTGGCACACTGAACTTTTTCACAAAGTGCGCAAAACGCGATAGGGAGGAATTTACTAAATGATTAATTGTTGGCCAATTAGAAATTGGGGAACCAGTCGTTGATTGCTATCAATATGATAATACCAGTAATAAATACACGATTTTTTAGCGTGATAGAGAAGCTGTATTTCATCTATAAATAAAACTAAAATTTCTGAATGAGAATTTTAATCAATTTTGGGCTAAATTTGTTAAGAGTACCCTTTCCAATGGAAAAGTTTAGCAAAATTTCAAGTGCTTGACGCACTATTTATAAAAGATATGTTATATGACTTTCCATACAAATATTTTAGGATGGCAGATGATAATTTTAATACAATTTCTGATAGACAAATATATAAAAAAGTAGTTATCCACATTTCCATCTAAAATTCCTGTTCATAGCTTTCACTTGCGCATCAAAGAGACAACGCATAAATTCTATTTAAAGATGGCAAAAAAAATTATATAGCTCCGTCATATCTAAAATAGATTCTAAATAAAAATTCAGTCACGTGACAACATAATGATGGTCTCTATTATTCAAATAAGTCGGAAAAAACATATAATGTAAAATGAAGATCGTACAGAAATGCGACAATGCAAGAAAATCATTGCACAAATATTTGAATCCTCGTGTAAATAAGTACAACATGCCGACATAAGCAAAGAGAGCCGATAGAACAAACAAAAATATAAAATCTGAGATATACCAGAGTCGGGGAGATGGGGACACACTTCCAGTGCGTCGGTTCAAAGTCCCAAGCAATAGGCAGGCATACCAATATGCAGTCTATATTTATACACGCGTATATATATCTGGCCTACGATATATACTTATAATGTAAACAAATGTTGCGATTACGATTACGAGAAATCGCAACAAGTTTCAATAACCTCCCCACGAATTCGTGTTAAACAATCAGAATATCAATTGCGGACAAACAAAATTTGCTTATTGCGTGCTCATTTACAGGTTTCGTGTTATCCCAAATATAAATAGAACAAAGCAGGAGAATTTCCAGTTTCAGTTCCACTTGCAATTCGAATATCGTAAATCTAAGATATTTACTGTTATTTTGAACTATTTACGATATGATTTAATAAATGCGCATTATCTCACCCGGTCGTGTTCTTCTTATCAGACGTGTATTTCAAGTAGTCGCCGATTTTATTGTGTCTGGTTATACTTAGGAATACCAATAGATACACATAAATGTTTTTTATGAGTGTACTTTGGTTTTTATACCTGCAGTTTGTGCACTTTACTGTCATCAGCTGTGCAAACTTATAAACTAGCGGAGAGGGAATAGAGACTGCGCCAATTAAGCGTAAAAATAGTAACAATTTGCTTTAATTATCGAGATATTACGGTAGCAGACCCCGCTGCCTTAATTAGCTATTCATAGAGAAAACAGCCTTATTTGGATTAAATTACCCTTTACAATTGCTCGGGAGGAACTACAATTATTTCACTTGAACTATGTTAACTTTTATTTCATTTATTCAGTTACATTTCTAATACCTGTCGACATTTACAATTAAAACTGGTTTTATAAGAAAGCCAATTCAAGATATTCAATTAATATATGTAATATTAAATAATCTAGAGATGTTAATGGAAACGGCTTTGTTAATCCAAAAATCGAAAAAATAGAATCAAGTTGCCGATAAATCCTTTTTTTCAATTGATAACTCATTTAACAAATTAAATTTTTCAAATGAATCAAACTTTAATAAAGAATCAACTTAAGGACCAAACAATGATCAGTCAACTTTCTGCATTTTATGTTGAATTTTTACATCACTAATACAATCTATAAAGTGTTCTTCAGAACAGGGTATTTTTTCCGTTGAGGGTTCAATTTCTTTCACCGCTAATTCATGCGATATGAACAAACTGCACCCACTCGGATCGGTTATGTTCAGATAATATATCAGGCTGTTGCTATTTATAGCTCTGACCCTGGCCAAGGTGTGGCCCTTACCCCCGGCACGATGCGACTGCCAATTAGACGGATGGAGACTGCAAATGACAGTCAATAAACAAACGTCGCAGTTTTCTCGCTATCCATTTGCATTCCACGCTTTAACGTTTCCCAATGCTTGCGGGCAGGGCAGGCAAGACATCTCCCGTTGTGGTAAGTCGCATCAATTAAACTGGCTTGGGGTAGGTTACACAACCCCCTCACCACCGCAAGTATACGACATGATTGTTATTATTTGTTGTGTAAGTAGAGCAATGCACTTGGCGAATTGTTATTCTTGAGGGGAGCGGTGCCTCGTCTGCTGACGTCACATGATGCAAGTGACGCCAAATCGATTTCCTTGCATGCAATTGAAAGAGCACGCTGCGTGGTATTCTTATCAGTGCGTTTTTTATAATCCTACGAGTCGCAACTGGCAAATCGATCAATCAGGCCATTGTTATACAATATCAGTCCATTGCCTTGATCAGACTGCTGACGCATTATGGAAAACATAATGCCATATAAATCAAAGGGCATTAAATGCACCGTAAATGGCAATTAAGGAAATTGTCGCCAACAAAATGCACCTCAATCAACAAATACATAATAACAACTTGTTATCGTATGCACTTGCAGTTTTTGTTGCTATTCCTACAGCAGATTCACATCTCCACTCCCATTTCTTTTTGGTTACGACGCAATTAGTGCAGCTTTTTTCGCTGGAAAAATCTGTGAACTGCGTCAACCGCCTGCGGTGACATTGGCGCCTGTCGCCCAGCCGCGGAATGTATCCAATTTCGGTCTCAATTCCCCAACCAATCACATCTCGTTAGTTGATTACACGCAGGCCTAATTGAAATGCTAATCAACTTGCCTCAAAAGGCGCCCCAACACCTGTAACTGCAGCTTCAATTACTGGTTCAAGGTTTCGGTTTATTACTAATTAACCTAATAAACTTGTTATAATTCCCAAATAGTTTAAGCTGACTATGGCAATGTCAATTACAATTCAATTAAAGTATTCTCTTAAGTCCCACAAGAAAGCTTAATGTGATTGCTTAAGGGGAAACAAAGCTTACTCAAGCACAACCGTTAGCAAATAGCTATAAAACAAAGACAACATTGTTATCCTTTTCATTGAAGTGCACTTGCAAGTCCTATAATAGCGTGAAAAGTAAAAGAAAAAATATTACGCCGCCTTCAGCTGATTATGTAAGCTTATGTATGTGAAGAGAGCAAGCTCTGAAGAGAGAGTGAGAGAAGCAGCCAGGGATGCTGCTACACAACGAGAGGGAAAGAGATGTGTACATTAGGATACAAAGATAAATGTCAAAGTTCGGATCGAAGCAGTGACGTAGAAATGGCAAACGCAAAGCTTTCACACATTGTTTTCGACACCCCTATTGAAACACACCCACGCACACTTGCACAGCGACATTTTGACGCCTACGTCACGTACACAAACCGCAGTCGCAGTCGCCGTTACAGCCTCGGTTGACGTCGACGCAGTGGGAGGCTGCGAAGGCATGAAAAACAAATTAAATTGAGAAAGGCATCCACAAGGGAATGTCAAAATGCTTGACGAAGGATACGCACACAGACACATATTACGGTAGCTGAGTATATTCACGGCGATGGTGTGTAAAACAACAACAACGCCAATAATAATATCAACAGCAACAACAACAAAAACAACAATGACAACTGGCAGCGACCAACGCGCAGTGGCTGCTTCAAAATCACTGCCACGGCCTCCGCGCCGCAATTGCAGAGCTAACCTTACACTGACCTTGAAGCGGAGCAGTAGAGTAGGCTGGTTGCCTGCTCTGGAACGACTTTGCCGCGCACATGGTAAAGATAGCAAAACAAGCTCTATGGTTATCGTTGTCGTCGTCGTCGTCGCCGTCGTAGTTCCCGTCGCTTGCAACAGAAAAAATAAATAAATAAATAAATAGTCAAGCGAAGCGTACAACGCAACGCAGCAAATAAGCAGCAAAGCGATTGAGCAAAGGGTGGAGCGGCATAAACATTGTCAAATACATACATACAGACAGAGGCTGAAAGCACAGCACTCACACATACAAGTACACAGCGCAGGCATAGAGAACACAAAACTTCAGTTAGCCAACGACAAGGGCGGGAGGCTTGCGGCAGGACAGGAAAGGGGAGACCTGTGCTTCTGCTGTCACACCGCCGTCCGTCAATAGAGGAGCATTAAATAATCACTGGAAGTCACATCATAGCACAATTGATATTCACTCCGCAGGTTGATTTTATAAATAGCACAGCACAAATATAAAAAGGGGGATCTAATTATATGCACGGCACTGTAATCGGAGGCTTCTATCTCTTTACTTCTTTCTGCTCTCCCAATTCCTTCTTATTCCCGCTACGTAAATGCATATTTGTGTATGTGTGTATATGCTTCTACTTATGTACAAATTTTATCGATTTTTGCAACCGAAAAACTCCCAGGGGAGTAACAAAAGCAATTATGCGGGAGCAAAAAACAAAATTTTAATCACGTTTTGTTCTTATTGAATACTAAATTAAATTCACTTTTGCTTTTGCATTACTTTTCCGTCGCACTTAGCGTTGGTTGTTGTTGTTGTAGCTGCAGTTAAACTGTTTTCACTATAAGCACAAAATGAAGAATTTTTTCAGTATATCCGTTTGCTTTTAGCACTGCGATTTAGTTTATTTTGTCAACGTCCGATGGATTCAGAATGCGACTGATTCCTTCAAGAGACCGAATAAGAATGAACACGAGCGCCTAGGACGAAAGACGCATTTTCATGCATTGCAAAGAGAGCGAGAGCCACGCGCCAGTGCGAGAGACTGAGATTAAACCGCAAAGAGCTTTTCCGCCAAGCAGATGTTGCTCATAAGCAGAGAAACGCAATACCAGAATGTTTAAGCTAAGTTTTAAATTACTGTCAAGTTCCAGATTTTAATATGCCTAAAAGCATATTCAAATTAAATTCATTTATTTAAATATGAAAATAAAAAGCTTAATTCAGCTTAAACTTATGCTACAATATCTTCACGTAGAATTCCGTTACAGCAACTCTTTATGCAATGACAAAAGCTCATTGCTATGCAGTTGAAAATATCGATAATAAATTATTTTAGTTCATGGTGTGGAGACACTGGATAAATACGTTGGAGCTGCATGAGAGAATTTAATGTTTTTTGTGGAAAACAAAACCCAGTATTATTATTATGCTAAAATCAGTTTAATCAGCTGTTCACGAAATCAAAAAATAATCAGTGTGCAAAAAGGGTCGTTCCGTCAACTGATTTAGATTTGGTCAAAAATAAGCAAAAGCAAATCAAAAACGTTTACCGGAATCCCACTAGTAAATTTAAATTCTTATTTGTCAAATCATTCTGTCAAAAAAAGTTATTTTTGACCTTAGTGAATTCGGTCACACTGTTAGTCACCGGTAGTGTTGTGTAAATAAACATTGCTCATTTAGGTGAACATGTTCACTTGTTCTTTTTTTTTAGGTGAGTCAACTCACTCAGATCGCTCACTTGTTCAGTTGCTCTTTTTTGTTCACTTGCTTAGTTGCTCAGTCACTCACTTGCTCAGTAGCTCAGTGGCCAACTGCTCTAAGTCCCTCACTCAACAAATAAAAAATTTCATACGTTATACATTTCATACATTTCAATTTAAATCGGATTCATCACTTCATTATGTACTTCAATTAAAAAGTAAAATAATGAAAGTATTTATTTCCCTTCACTTCTTTATACTTTTCTCAAAACGAATATACGCAAAGTGCCGTAACAGAGCTCAGAACGCAAAGGAAATAAAGAATAAGAACATTTGGGCGATAGTGAGCAAAGCAGAACAACTGAACAAGACTGAGCAACTGAGCAAGTGAACAAAAAAGAGCAACTGAACAAGACTGAGCAACTGAGCAAGTGAACAAAAAAGAGCAACTGAACAAGACTGAGCAACTGAGCAAGTGAGCAAAAAAGAGCAAGTTGGAAGGAACATGTTCACTTGCTCACTTCAGGGAGCAACTCTTTTTTGTTCACTCACTCATGAGCAACCCAACACTAGTCACCGGCACACAAAGTCAATTTTTAATTCAGAATAGAACGGAAATTTCCAGAAAGCTAAATAAGAAAAGGATTTCTTTGTATATAATCTAACAAGAATGTCTGCCAACGAAGCACAGTTCGACAATATATTACTGGCGCTGGCCGAGAAGCATCCGGGCGGTGTACCCGACGTAAGTTTTGCCCAGAACAACGGCGTGTTACAAAGAAACAGAAACGGACATGTGTTTACCATTTTTATATTTTGGGAAATGTGTTCCTCGCTGTGTCTTGAGAAGGGTGCTCCTGTTTATTAGGGTGACCAGCTGCAGTTGCCAGTGACTCCATGTTTCTTTGTACCAACCATCGGCAGCAATAACAACAACAACAAAAGTTTAACCCACGTTGTTTCCATGCTTCTTTTGTAGTTTCTGCATACATTGGCCAGCTTTTTACGCCGCAAAACTGATTTCTATACAGGCGCCAAACAGGCCGAGTGGGAGAAGATGCTGCTGGAGATTTTCCGCAAGGAATCCAAGCTGGCCATGTCCGCCCATGAGGAGAAAGTCAAAGCACGCGAGGCATCGCAGCGTTTGAAGGAGGAAAAGGAACGCGCAGAGCGTGAATCGCGTCAAAAGGAAATGGATGATAATAAAATATGTGATATAACTGACGAGGAGGCGGCTGCCATCATTAAAGAGCAGGAGGACAAGTGAGTAGCAGTCATAAAATTTAAAAAATCCATTTAATTTCATCTCGCGATCAATTAGAAAGCGACAGCAGCTGCTGGATGGCGCTGGGGATGCAACGGGAGTCACCGCCACCAACGAGGAAGTGTCCAAGCCCATTGAGAAGGCGGAGGATGAGACCGAAAAGGATGAAGTTGGTAAATTGCAGCCAAATGCTGGCAACGGTTGCACCCTTGACAAATACATGTGGACACAGACGCTGCAGGAGTTGGAGGTGAGTTTGGCTCTTGGCTCTCTACTGGGTTTGTTTATTAAATTTTTAGTTGCCAGGGTGACGTGTCTCTAGGCAGGTGTTTCACTCAGTTATTGACCTCCCAGTTGACTCACCAAAAACATTTTAGAGAGTTTAAGATTTGCATAAAAATTGTAATTTAATTCTGTTTATTTGACATATCACAGGGCTAAATAACTTAATTCTTTAACAGAAAAATACATTCGCTTGGCTCAATTTAATATATGCAGATATATATATTTCTATATATGTATGTGTGTTTGTTTGTATATATCTACTATCTCTTTCTTTCATTCATTTCATGTCCAGCGCTTTGTTTGCTGTGATACAATTTGTTAATTGGTATCCATTAATTAATTAATTGCTAATTACACTGTATTTTTCGCTTAATACTAGTCATACGAAAATTTTGATTCTCAACTGACGCACAGAAAACAATTGCTTTTTTTTTGTTTTATAATAAATAACTTAACAACTAGCTCAAAAGACGTTGACGACGACGCATAACAATAATTAATAATTGAAAACGTTTGGGAAATACAATAAATAATAAACTAAGAAGCCAAACCCCCGAGAACACCCCCACAGATTATTAATAATAATAAAAATAATGATAGCGTTAGCTTTTGGGCATGTCACGAGCGCGCACTGCAAAGATAGAAAGATACAAAAATTAGAGATTGAATAGAATATAAAGATAGTGGGATTACTTACTCTCTAGTGCATAGACCATGCCCATGATGAGCAGCAAGAAAATTGTGCTCATGCTGACAATTAGCACCGTCACCTGGCGACCACGATCGCAGAGTCCTCGTTTGGGTTTCTTGGCGCCACCAGGCTCACCATTGACCATGGTGAAGTGCATGGAGCTGGCTATGGAAACGGTATCCAGATCTTTGGTTCGTACGTACTGCAGATTGGGATCAGCATCGATGGGTATCACCGCATCCTTGGCATTGCTGGCCAATGATAGATTGGCATTATAGTTGGCCGACGAGGAGCTATTGCCATGCACACTGGGCAGCTGCTCCGTCATGGGCAGCATTTTGTGCTGACGCTCCTGCTTCTTGTGAATCTCGGCAAATCGTTCCAGATTTGCTGCCGTCAGCAACAGTGACCCGGATGCGGCACTCTGTGAATAAGAATCAAATCAACAATGAGTCAGTTTGCAGTTCTTGTTGCGTAGGTTGTTGTTGCTCTTGTTGTTTGTTGTGATTACTCACCCTTGTGCTGTTGTTGCTGTCAGTGGAGCCTTGGGATGAGCGCGATCCTCGCTTGGCGGCTGCCAGCACAGCCGCTGCTGCGGCCGCAGTGACTGCTGCGCTCGTGGCATTCGAATTGGCCGAGACGACGCTGCGTTGGGCCAACGTGGGTGGATTTGAATTGGATTTGTTCGATGATTTCGAGGAGCTCGCCGAACTGATGGCCGAGCTGCTGGAGGAGACGAGCGAGGCGCGGGGTATGTGCCAGTAATCCTGCATCTGCAAAGGTTAAAACAACTTGATTAGTTACAATTTAAATTTATTTAAATCATTATATCACTAATTGATATTCTAGAAGTTAAAGAAGAACTAAACCATATTAACAGTGGCTTTTATTAGTCTGCTCAACTCTATAAACTATTTTATTAACTAATTTTACATTATTTCTGCCCATTTTTGATTAATTTTTAAATGCCATTTTATTGTGTAACATTTAGTCCCAATTTGGGGGCAAGTCATCTTGTTTAAAGTGCTGGTCTTGTTAACTGTCTTTTTCTTTCTTTCCATTTATTGTATTTCTTTTCAGCTTCCCTCTCTTTTTATTTTTGATTTAAACATCAAAAGTGAACTTTCGAGTCTTCTTCTCTCAACTCGTTTGATATTTATGGTCTGATATTTTCGCTTAACTTGGGGAGACTGTTTAAAAGGCCGAGATGTTGTTGTTGTTGTTGTTCTATTATTTATTCAACTAGTAGTTGTTGTTATTGTTATTAATGGGACTCCTCTGGTTTGGTTTGGTTTTTTTTTCCTTATCTCCTGCTTTGTTTCTTATTGATTTTTTTGCTTGGCGGCTGCCTTTCTCATTTTTAATGGCACTTTAGCGGGTCGATTGTCAAATGCAAATGGCATTTATTGTTTTTTAAGTTGTAGGTCTCTTAATTGTTGCAATTAATTCTAAATTTGTTGCACACACACACTACGCACGCACACTCGTACGCACAAATTTGTCAGATCATTGTCAAGTTCGTTGCCTAAGTCTTTTGTTAGCGCTCACAGAAGGGGGAGGGGATTATTTATTGTATTTAAGGTATATTTGTGTAAAAATCAATTTTAAGCATGCGGAAGTCTTATCAGCTCGCAACCCGGCACACAACAAATTCATTTTCGTTAAGTTTGTTAACTTGTTCGGCCAGTTTCGGCCAGTTTTTTGTATTTATATTTGTATTTTTATTTTACTTACTTTTTTGTATTGTGATTTTTTTGATTTTTGGGAATCTTTGTGTATTGCTTTTGGCTAAATTTAGCTTAGTTTATAATTAAATATACTTTATCACACACTAATTTAATATCACAATTGCCAGTTGTCACAGTCTTGAAATTAATTTTGATTGTTTTTTCAATTGTTATGCTTAAATTGTGTAATTTGTAATTTGCGGGCACAAAACACTCAACTGGGGCACTGTGCAGCAGTCGCTGTTTTGGACCGTTCTTCTTGTGGTTGCTTGCTGAAGACTGTTCTTCAGATTGGTGTTTCTTGATGTCTTGTCTTGTCGTTCACTCGGCTTCTTATTTCAAGTTTGTTCGTAGCACGCGCCAAGCAGAACCGATCTAAACGGCATCAAGAATCAAACTGAAGCAAACGGCGTACGCCGAACAGAGCAAATGCTGTCGATGCTGCTGCTGTCGATGCTGTTGTGGCTGCCGTTGGCGTTGCTGCCGCTGTCGACGTCGCTGCTTGCGTTTAACGCTGTCGACAGGTTGTTTGCTTCGATGCGCAAACTTTTTTTCTTGCTCGTTGTTCTCTGTGTTTGTTGCTAGCAACTTTCTTGCCGGATTTTGCATGCCATAACAACAGCAACAACCGATTGAATAGGCTGTCAGTTAGCTGGGCTCAATCATTGTGCTATATTTATACAACATTCTCTGATCAATTGCCGGTCAGCGTAGCTCCCCATTCCCCTTTCCTACTCCCCCAACCACCTACACTCTTTATTATTAGTTGAGTTTGATTTGATGTTTGCCGCGCCTGTCACTTTGATGTTTATTTCTCGTTCTCAGCTACTTTCGTTTTGAATCTTTTGGTGGGGAATTCTCTAAAAATAGACACATCATTGAGCTGATTGCTTGCCCTTATGGGAACACATGCCCCGCGGCCCAGACAATTTGGCAAATTGAGCTGCAACTTTTGTTTGTTTTTGTTTTTTGTTTTAGGTTGTAAATTGGGAACAAACTGAAGGGCTCCGCACAGCGTGGGCGCTCGTCTTGTTGTAATCATTTGCTGTGGGTTTTCCAGATCCGGCTCCAAATGAGAGTTGTGTATGGGAAAAGATTAACAAAATAATAATAAAATCTCGATGACTCTCAAGGATTTGTTAAGGGTCAACACACGCCCTTTTGTTGTTCTTGCTGGCACAGTTTCCAAATCGTTCGATAATGATCTATCGTTGGAATAACAAACTCATTCAAACGACTATTGCTATACATATTTGGTATTCTAATATCAGCATTTAGCGTCAAAGATCGACACATAGATTGTTTGTCAAGCGAAGAATAGAGAAGAGAGTAGAAAACAGCATTCGATGAGAAGATCGATTGGGAATAGAACATGATCAGAATGATATTGATGTACCGTGAAACGCCCAAGCTATAAATCTACTAATGCGATTGTTAGTCTCTAACTATTTTTAGTTGATTAACAATGTAAATCGTTGAATTAGTCAAACAAACGATTAAGCTGGTTCAATTAAACTCAATGAGATCATTTATTGAATGTTTTATAATTGCTGAAAGATCATTAGCAACTTTGTCACACTGTGCAAATTAAATGTACAAATAAATTGTTACAATTTTATTTATTTACCGAGAGAGCAACAACAATTCGGTAGCAACAACAACAAATTGTCTTTAGTTGAATACACGTTGTTTTCTGACTGTCTTTGTATTTGTAGCCCCTTCATCAAGCATCTTGTTATCACCTTTTAAGTGAGACAAGTGAGTGGCTGCCCCAATGTCCAACTGTGTCTGTGTGTGAGTGTGTGTATGTGCATTTTAATCAACCGAGTTGACAAAGATTTACCTGACGGTGCCAGTTACCAACGGTCAGAACCACACACAAATGAGATTGAGACAGAGACAGACAGTCAGAGAGAGAGAGAGAGAGAAAACCCAACCACTTGAGCAAGAATCAAATCAAATTGAGACGAGATGAGTTGTGTTTTGAGTTGGGAGCAGATGCTGCTACACACTTGAGCACTAGCTATACAACAAGACCAGCTAGAGAACAACAACAACAACAACATCTCTGGCCAATCCAATCTCAATTCAATTCAAAGCAATTTACAATCTACACAGTCTATAGCCAATACGTTAAGTCAACAACATTCACCTAAACTGCCCGAAAACGATCGATGAGGTTGCTGCTTCTTCAACTGTGTGTGCGCTCAGCCAAAACAAACAGCCAACATTTGTTGTTCTTGTTGGAGTTGTTGTTGCCATGGCTTTTTGCATATAATTAAGCATGCAAAACAATTTAAGGCCATAGATTCTATAGACGCCCGAAACTGGCATTTTAAATTTACACTTGCATGAAACCACCTCAAGCAATCCATCGATTTATAGCAGCTTCTCTGCTTTATTTTCTGGTTTTTTTAGTTTTTATTTTTTGGGTGACAATGGCTGATAATTTGATGCCATTTGCGTGATAACAGCTGCGCGGGGATCACCCGCCAGTGAAGCGCGTCACAAAACACGGTTGGAATCTCTATGGACTAACGCAGTATTAAAAATTAATAAATTTAGTTAAATTGATTATTCGAAATTTTTATACTCTTTAAAGACGAGCGAAGCTTGAATTTAGTTTACCATAATATTAATTCCGATAGTAAAGATGGTCTTAAGTTAAAACCTTCCTTTTGAGACTATTGATTCAAACTATAAATATACTATAGAATCTATCATTAATTTCAATTCTTATGCTAGTACATTATTTTTTTTATTTTATAGTTTTTCTATCTTATGATAATATTTATTTAAAGAAAATTTCAATTCATCTTTATCTATAACTCGAATTTTCGCATAAAAATCGTTGCCTCCTCCATTTGCGTTTCAAACATACTGAGATTATCGTTATGCCCGCAGCAAATTAGTTAACATTATAACAGCATTTGTCGTAGCTAATTTCGGAGATTAGCGTTAAGAGAAAATTTTAGCCAACGGCCAGACTATACAGCTATAGAGATATTAATGATGCTGATAAGTCAGCGTTCCTCAGGTGAGTCATCTGGTAAGCGGAAATATTAAGCGTGAATTCTCAATGACGTCAGTTGCGTTAACATTTTTGTGGGTTTTTCTTGTTAATTTCGCAAATGCAACGTAATGGTCTGAAAATGAAACGTTCTTAACGCTTTTACGATCAGTCGACTTAGTCACAGTTCACACTACTCTAATAAAAGAGCTTTATAGTGATCATAAAAGTAGTTGGTTAATTTTTCACATGTCATGCATTAAGTTAAGACGTCAATTGAAATTAAGATTGCATATAAACCACAGAATTGTCAACGGAATTGACGAATAGTAGAATAGAAGAAGCCAACACAAAGCGATGCTCCAACAATGGGGGCTTGTTTCTCACAATAGCTTCCACTTGGGTAAATGAACTTTGTTTTGTGATCTGTTGATCTGTTGACTCTCTATCGAGATCCGTATGTTGGGTTCTTTTTGGTTCCTGGTACCCAAAATGTTATTTAATTGGAATTAAATGCTAGAATTTTATCAAAAATATCTTCTTTTTTTTTAATTTTGATCTGTAGATCAATCAACTGAACGATCAATTATGTTAATTTGTCAAAGTAGGCCAATAAGCTGTTGTTGTCGATCTAGTGTGTACCCTATGGAAATTACCGTTTATGGAGCTTAACTGCTACCGGATCTCTCCAAATGCTATCCAATCAGCTTAGCACACAAAATTCAATACACACATAGCACTTGAGCTATGTTCGCTTATGGAGAGTATTGTTATTATTCCAATTTCAATTCCATTTAATAACTAGTTTCCAGTTTGAACGCCATCCTAATCAGATTTGAGACATTCAATTGATGATTTTGTCTGTCAAGTGGCGACGACACCAATAATCAAATAATACTCCAATATACGTAAACTCAATGGGAACAATCTAGACTCTGGGAGACAGACCGTTTTGTCAGATTTCAGGTTCTGGGAGTCAGTTCTCCGGTTTTTGATAATATCTTATCGACGTATTCGCGCCATTCACTCGCCTCGTTTAGTGTTTCTCTGGCTAGTTTTGAAATGATTCTTTATTTTTTTTTTTTTTTTTTTTTTTTTTTGGCATTTTTGATTGTTTCCACGCTGGTTTGGAGATCGCGGTTTCGTGCCAGGCACCGTGTCGCTTCTTTCAGCATAAATTATACGTCGTACATATTTAAGAAAATCAAATGTATTTTTAGTTGTTGTTGGTGTTGTGTTTTGGCTTCATATATTTCCAAAATTCATAGAATTAAGCAAATTGAGCAAAACAAAGCGCGACAACAAAAACAGTTAACCGTTTTTTCGAAAACGGCAGCAAAAACAAATCACGTGAATTTCAAATGTCTTTCACTTTAGCTAAATTTGCATTTCCAAATACACTTAAATGTTTTAATAGCGTACAAAAACGCTATAAAAGCGCGTAGAAATCAAATGAGAATTGTCTTTTTCCATTAACTGGTGCATATCGCCGTGATGATCGATTAGCTGCCTATCGATTAATGCAAGCCGACAACATTTGCATAATCATCAGCAACTGTCAGACATGGTGTCTGCCAGGCGTCTGATAGATTCGATAGCTCTTCTCTCGCTCTCTCTCTCTCTCAATCTCTTTGAATCGTTCTCTCTTGATGTGGATAAGTGTGCCATCGTTGTTTTTTTTGTTGTTATTAATTAATTCAAACGCGACACCTTTTCCGTATCTTTATGAACTTTGACTGACGCCTAACTTGTTGGCCATGTTTGTTGTTGTTTGCCTTTTGTTTTTATTGGTAGCTGGCTTCATTTTCGAGTCGCATCATGTTTGCGTTTTATTGTTGGATTTCAAGCACGTCCATTTGCATTAACCATTGTTTACCTTTAGATTTCGATGCCATGATTTAATGTGTCCATTGTGCGATTTGTGTAAATTTCCTACTTGTAACGCAAGCACAAGCTTTGGGTATAGAATAGAATTGTTGTTTGCATAACCTTCGCTCACGGACTAGGAAAGCTTAATCTTTGCGCACAAGAATTCCCTTTCGAATCATCAAAGCAAAACAAATACACCAAAAACAAACGTACGCCCTCACACGTGTGCAGCACACACACACACACAACGACAAGAGGCCATTAACCGAGCTGTGTTGATTAGCAATTGCAGATATTATCGATTAATGCACTCAAGTGTTGCATAATGCAGCAGCTCGTTAACAGACTCTGTTAAGTCGCCTTATTTGTAATTGTGTTATTGTTGTTCTATATATAAATTGCTAATTGCGTTGCCGCCCACGCTTTGCTGCTGCTGCTGACTCGCTTACATCCGCGTCGCAATGAATTTAAAATCCCCAATTGACGTCCGCTTCAGTTTCATTTTTGACACATTTTCAATTCGAATATGTCAAAAATTTAAGCGACGCGTCGGCGACAAGACACGGTTGAAGCCTCGTTTGTCATAATTCTTGTTGTTGTTGGTTTTGTTTTTGTTTCTGTTGTCGAGCGCTTAACAGAAGCTGTTGCTAGAGATGAGCAGTAAGTGCACAAAGTTGGAATAGTGATCAGATGTTTTTAAAAATTTTAATTACTTTTATTTTAAATTGGATAAAGGGTGGTTAAATTTAAGTAACTATTTTTAGATTTTCTGGGGTGTCATAGAAATTTATTTTTGTATTGTTATTCCTGCAAGCGCACTTATTCACAGTCACAGTGTCATCTCTGTCACTGTTGACATGAGACCGCGTGCTGAGTGAGTTTGTTGCTACTGTTGTTGAAGTTGCGGTTGCTGTTGTTGGGGCACCTTGACTACCCACACACACAAACACACACACACATCTCCTATGGAGATGCGCACGCACGAACGCCTCGTCGTGCTTTGTCTTGGACCGTGGCAGCAACCGACTTTGTCTTCATCTTCTTCGAATTGAACGAAAGCGTCCTTGGCGGTTTGGCTTTGTGTGATTTTAATTAAAGGCCCGGACGAGAGCCGCTAACACATTGTGTTGTTGCCAGTAGCCGACGACTGAGAGACTCCACATGCGACGTCGGTTGTGGCAAGTGGGTCGACTTGCTGTTGTTGTTGCTGTTGTGTTGTCGTCGCTGCTAATTGATTGCAATGTTCTCAGCTGGCTGAGTTGAGTGTCTAATAATTTAAGCTTTAATTATGTTGCCGCTGCTGTTGTTGTTGCTTGGTTTTTCACACAAATCACATTATTAATTTTCATCAGAGTTAATAGAAAAGGTGCTAATATATGTATGTGTTATGTATGTAGCCCATAATTAATGGGCACATCATTTGAGACACCACTGTAATTGCTTTGAACTTGGACACGGGCATCGCTCAATTTGTACTATCAATTGTTGTTTGGATCTGGATTGCAACCTGTTGTTGTTGAGCGGCATTCCAAGAGACTCCTGCAGTGCAACCGGATCTGGGATCTGGTTGATATATGCATAAACAACCGCTGTACGTCCTTGAACTCTTTGTGGACCTGGCTAGCTGGCAGTTAAACTAAACTAAATTCCCGTTGATTGCAGACTTGCACACCAGGCGAGTCCTTGAAACGACGAACCTGGTGAAGGGCAGCTCCAGTTTTCTGATTGCATCTGCTGATATAAGACGTGCCTCTTATCCAAGTCAATGTGTGTTTGTTTGTTAAGGTTTATTTATAGATCGTTTTATTTTGTTTTGTTTTTTGTTATTAGCTGCTCCAAGGTTGGCCAAAGCAATGGGCATCATCATCATCATCAGCGACAGCATCAACAATTGTTGTTACTGTTGACTTTGTTACGTGGGCCACTAGAATGTCTAAAGGGGCCAACAATCATTAATCACAAATTACATGAACCGGAGACGTTTTCGCCTCCGTTACGTGCTCATAATTGTTTGCAATTGGATTTGCTCTGCAGTCAGTTGAAGTCAGAGTTGTAGATCTTGATCATCATTTGAGCATTAACATTAACAACTGGTTATCAATTCCATTCCATTCCATTCTAATTGCAGCTGAAGATTCCCTTCAACGTGACATTCGCTTTGCGTGCTCGCGACATTGTGGTCAGCATTGGCAAGAAATCATTGAAAGTGGGCCTCAAAGGTCAAGAGCCGATCATCGATGGTGAGCTCTGTGGCGAGGTCAAGCAGGATGAATCGGTTTGGGTGCTTCAAGACAGCAAAACAGTGCTGATCACCCTTGAGAAGATCAACAAGATGAACTGGTGGAATCGTCTGGTTACCACCGATCCCGAAATATCCACACGCAAAATCAATCCAGAGCCATCCAAGTTATCGGATCTCGATGGCGAAACACGCAGCATGGTTGAGAAAATGATGTTCGATCAGCGTCAGAAGGAGATGGGTCTGCCCACCAGTGAAGATCGCAAGAAACAGGACATACTCGAGAAGTGAGTTCTACAATTTCTTTCAAATATAAATCTATAACTCTAATAAATTTTCTTTTCTTTAGGTTCAAGCAACAACATCCCGAAATGGATTTCTCCAAATGCAAATTCAACTAGATATTGAGGATTTACAGGACTTTCCCAATTATTCCATAGATTTTGACAACTTTCAGTATCTAACACACACATACACACACATCTACACACACTCAAATGCATTTAAAATGTATATCAGCATTGCGAATAAATTAACTACAATTTGTTTAACATGAAAAATCTTTATAAAGGTATTTACATATGTTAATCTTAATTGGTTAGCTGCCTAGTTAGTGAAAGCGACTTAAGTTTCTATGATAGATCTATGCGTTTAGAGTGCGCAAAATACAAAAAAATAAACTTTTTTCATTTAAAACGAAAAAAACCCGCTTAGCTTTTGGTGGGAGCGACCCAGAGACGCGATCTGAACTGAGCGATTAAAGTAATTTTTCATTTTTATTGTTGCCTAAAGTGCAATTAATTTCGTGCTAATTTGTTATCCCCACGTTCGCCCAATTCTCGGCCAGTTCATCTGTCGCCCAAGTGAATGATTAGGTGTCGGATTTATACGAATGGAATTTCAAATCAGATCAGATTATAAAAAAGTTCTCAGGCCATATTTTTAATGTGTGCTCTCGCAAGTTAAGATGGATGATGCTTGATTTCTTTATCCCTTCGGGTTCTAGATTCTAATTCTAATTCTAGTTGCCATTCAGTAGTTCTCTGGGTCATTGGCTTGATTTTCGTTAGCTTTCAACTCGTTTCAGCTGTTGGCTATAAATTTAAATGCTCGCGCTTTGTTTAGCTTTTTTTCACCTTTTTTCTTGTTTTTATTTTTAGCTGTAAAGTTCTAAGCAATTTTGAGCAAACCAATTTGTTGTTTTGCTATCAGCTACAAATTGACCGTTTTCGTCATTAGCTGCTTTTTTTTCAGCTGCCACGCGCCAAGCTTATCGTTTTTATCGATAACTTTTATTAGAGGTGAGCTCGTGTGCGTCTCACGCACGAAAGCATCGATTTTTATCAAAAACAGTTGCAAAATACAAAATTGCTTTAAAATACTTTTTAAATTGGCGCATTCCTTTTTTTAGTAGCTTAAATACCAACAACTAATAAAATAATGCATTAAAAAAGCATTACAGGCTGTTTAATGTCGCAAAATGGCGCTGAATTTGTGTCAGTTTTTATAGTATGCAAATTAGTTGAAGCGAATGTTACAGAATGGAAAAGTTGGCGGTTGCAAGATATACTCGAAAGTATGTGGTTTAATCAAGTGTAGATCTATTTCAATGACATAATATGGGTATATTATTATAATATATGTAGTATGACCATAGCCAAGGCTAATTAAAAGAGTTTCGACACTGTTTCCGATGGCCTAATGTTCCGCTTCGATGTTCATCTCTAGATCCCAACCCAGAAAAAAAAACACACTCCAAAAATAGATACGCCCAGTCTTTGTATTATTATTATATTTTTTTTTCGTGCTTAAATAGCTCATTAATTAAACAAAATTTATTTAAAACTGTGTTTAACAAGCCGCACAAAAAACTAAGAAATACACTAATTGATAAATAAGTTTCTGCGCAATGCGATCTGGGCATTAAAACAAAAGACTGCAGGGAGGAAGAAGAAAAAAAAAATTCGACTAACGTCAGCTGCATGTCTTTGACGCAAGTTTGTGGGAGTGTGTCAATTATTAAGTAATTAAAATAATTAATTATGATCAGACACACTGCGGGAGTGCAGGAACCACACAAAAAATGTAACAAATTATGGTTTAAAACAATATCCCAATATCCAAGTCGTATTCCAATCCTACAGCCACAAATGCAGCACAAACAGAATCAGAGTTCAACCGGATTTACTTTAAATTTTTGATTTGTTGCTCGGATTCGGGTTTGGTTTGTTTAGATTGCGATTGAGATTCAGTTTTCGGTATGTTTGCGCTACAAATTCGAAAGTACGAAATGCTTTCATATTAAGTATACGACTTTTGGGGAATTCGCCAATTAGGAGACGCGCTTAAGAACCGGTTAATGCTACAAATTTCAATACCAAAACAGAGTTCCATTTCAGTGCAAGGAGAAAGTCATTAAATAATCAGAAAACAATTTTTTAAATATCATGTGAAATAATTCACGTGATCCATGAGATCAGATCCCATCGCATTTGAACTTAATTCGCGAAATCATAAACAATATTTATTTATACGAATTGTGTATAATTATGATACCGTTAGTTCACCCAAGCGAGACAGTTGTAAATTCATGTTGTGCTAAGAATCGATTGAACTGTTATATTTATATGACGCACGTGATGAATTGTGTCTGGCGGGCAAAAGTAATAAATATAAATTTTCTAGTCCCGGCTGTGTGCCATAAATAACGAATCCGGGTGCCTGTTGAGTGTTGAGCTTGAGGCTTTTGACGGTTCTTGTTCTTGTTGTTGTTGTTATTATTATTATTATTATTTGTATTTGTGCTAATAACTTTTTTGGTAATTTCGAGTGTTTCCCACATCATCAAATCAAAAGATATATGTATGTAGTATTTGCAATGTTTGTATGGGGCGCTGGTCGTCGGTCGCGTGGGTTATTTCACAGTTCGTCATCGAGTCACTGTCTGCTGTCTCCGACCGGGTCTCGATCTCCATCTCGGTCTGAGTCTGTGTCTATGTCTGAGTCGATGTCTGTTAAGGGGTCTCGTAATTGCGGCTCATTTGTTATTTTTAGCATTAAATCTTGTTAATGCCGTCGCGCGTAGCCACTGCGGCCCATTAACTATAACAGTCGGCCAAATTGTTGTTAGACCCTGTACTTAGAAATTACATAGGGTCTTTTAAGTGTGTCAAAAGAGCAATGTACATAACAGGCAGAAAACGGGGTGGCAGATCCAATAAAGTATATTTATTCTTGGTTGAAATCAACTTTAAGAAAACTAAGCATAAGAGCTAGATATATTGGTATATAAGACAATTAAAAAGAGATAAGTTCGGCAAGTTTTTCTATTTTCGATCGAATCCCATTTTTAAATATTTTTAGCATTAGAACTTTTTTTGTTTTTAAATTAATTGCAATATTTTAATTTTCCATTTTAAATTACTCCTTTTACAAAGTAAGTACAGGGTCTCCTACAAGTCGAGTGTACTTGACTGCAGCCTTTTTCTACTAGTTTATTTTTATGGCAGCGTCATGCTGGCATACCCTTCCCCTCCCCTTTTTGCAGCCGACGGGCAAACTCATCACCAGCCCAAACAAAAGACTTAGGCAACGAACTTTGCTTAGAAAAGATTTTTCTTTCTTTGTGTTGCCAGCAGCCAAAACAGCAGCAGCAGCAACAGCAGCAGCGGGAGCGGAAACTCCAACTTCAGCTGACATTTTGAAGGTCAACGTTGGCGCTGCCGTTGGCCAAGTGACCAGCGAGCCATTCAACGAGCATAATTAACTTATTTAACAAAGCCCATAAGCTGCAGCTGAACTGTAACCAGGTTCAGGTTGTCCTCATTGCAGCGCCAACATCTGAATCACTTTAAGCGGGGCGTGTTTTTTCTTGTTTTCTTCCTCTTGTGTCTTGTGTGTGCAACGCTGTTATTGAGTTGTTGTCGACACAGGAGGCGGAGGCGAAGGTGGAACTGTGACTGAAACTGTTGTACTGAGACATGTATAAGTATTCATACATATATTTTGCTGGAGGCTCGAGCTCTGTCTGCGGCAAGTCTGTTGGTGGGCTTGTCGTCGCTTGGCGCCAATGAACTGTTGAGTGCCAGTGTCTGCTACCGTTGTCTCCACTTTGCCTACTCATGCAAATGTTGCCATGCCGAAGATGGGCAGAGATTAATGTCGTTTGGCGTTTGGTGAATGTCATTTCCATTGGAATTTCATCAGATAGAATGTTCTGCGCTCTGATTAGCATGCCAATTCATACATCCGGCTCTGTTCCCGGACTTTATCGAACAATCGTCAGTCGCCCCCACATGCCACAGTCTGCTGCCAATCGCATTCACTTTGACTCAACTCAACTCAACACACACTGACTGCCTGCAGGAATTTCGCAATTAGTTTTGGTTTCGGTTATCGCACAAATTGTGTGCCTGTTGCATTTGCAATGCTAATGTGGTTAAGTGAAGGCAAATGCCAGGCGGAAAATATTACTTCTTTGTGTGTATAACATTTGAATATGCAGAATTTATTGAAGTTAACAGTTGCAAATCGATAAATTTGGCTTCTAAGGATTTATAGAATCACTACAGAAGTTTTCAGTGAAGTATAACAGTTTTGAAAAGTGTTATACTATTAGTAAAATATTATGCATAGTTATAGACTGCGGCACAGAATCATTTTTATATTGTTTAAACAATCTTGAAAATGTATAACAGTTTTAAATGTGTTATACAAGAGAATAAATCTTAATTTTAGATATGCTAAACATATTTAATTGCATTTATGTATTATATTTGATTGACAAACTAGTTTCTTTTATCTGTTATAACGGTAGCTGCAACTCCCACTTGCAACCTGGCTTGAATTCAGTTTTGGGCGCCTTCAAGCAGCTGCCTCACAGCTCGTTACCATGATATTTATCAAGAGATTGGCCATTTTTAGCGTGTCTTTTGCTGGCCGCCTTTTTATCTGAACTATGACTAATTTTTTGGTATTTAGAGTGCTGGCTGACTGTTTTATGTTTTTGTTTATTTTTTATTTGTTATATCGATAAATGGGCCGAAGACAAATGTTTGTCATTTGGAAAGCTCGTGGGTGGCAGCTTAAATAGCTAAATACAGTATGCGAAAGGCATTTCTTAAGTCTTATAATCGCCCATTATTAATAATAATGCAAAAATATCATTTGCTAATCGTTTAGTTGTTCTTTTTTTGCTATTTATGTTGGCGTTAATCATCTGGGTGTTATTTGTGAAAGGCAAATGATGATGATGATGATGATGATGCATTGAAATCAATAAATTCTTATGAAGAAGCGCTTAGTAATGTCTCTACTCATATCATATCAAATGAATAATCATAGAATGTTGAATGTTGCGCAATCTGTGCGGAAGTAAAGTTGACTAAACTCTTGAATAAATTCGATAACACATGAACTCAACTATTTAGAAAGGGGAAATTCTTATTTAAATGAGGGAATATTATTTGTCAAAATGGGAAACACTAGGAATAATCTGAAATTGTAATTTACCTAAAATCTTTTCCATTATTTGATTTAGAAAACTTAACTGCAGCTTCCTCAATTTACTTTGTGCATAATTAAACATTTCTTAACTATTTTGTTTACATTTGTTTATTCATTAACTAATTGATGTGCTAGCAAATACTCAAACGAGACCCCCAATTAGATGGTGTGAATAACATAATGTTAGTTAACACATCACTCACTTCATCCTCCACTCCCAGCTCAATCAAATACCTCAAAAATTGACTCCAACTACAAGTGCCGCTTTCATAACCAATTCATACACTCGTTAAGTGCACATGTGACCCATCTTTATAGGCAAACACTAAGTTGTTTAATGAGAAATTCATAAACTTGACACGGGAAATGCCCCCAAAAGAGTCAAAAGGTGTTGGACCTGCCACACACAGCGCTGGATCAGAGTCCAGTTTGAAGATCTATCACATAATGTGCATAAATATATGCTAACTTAGCGTGTAAATACTGTGGGTGCTTCATGAGGTTTACATACCATTTATAGTGAGTTGGAAGGTACATCAACTTTGTTATAAAGCTGATTGAATTCAGTTGAAGTATACAAAGTAAAGAGGAGTATAGTGAAACTATTTTTAGGGCCCATTTTCTTAACTAATAGAAATATTTTCTTAAAATGTAAAGAAATGAAATGAAATAATTAAGCAAGGATGGGGAACAGAAATCCCTTGATATTAAGTCTCAGTTGTTTTTAAAAAACCAAGAATTTGTTTTATTATTGCTAATTAACTTACTAATATTTAAATATATGAACTAAAAATAAATCAAAACTTTGAAAGAACAATTTTTATTTTTATAAATTTTACTTTATACAACTCTATATTATAATATTTTTAACAAGTGTATAACAATTTTCGTGTTTTTATATTTGCATAAAGAGTGTATATAAATTTCGTTATATTAAAATTAATCTTATTTTTTTTCAGTTATTTTTTTAGTTTGTCTAGCAACAATTTTCTATTTACTTTGACACCTTTTCTGCCTGTCTGTCAGACTGTCTCTACACTTCTGTCTGTCCCCCTGTCTGTCCGTCTGTCCGTCTATCTGTCTGTCAGTTTGTTGCTCTCCGTTGCCGCTGTCTCCGGCATTTGCATAGCAAACGGCATGGAAAAAAAGCGGGGCCAACTATTTGCAAAGCACTTGTAGGGGACAGAAGAGAGAGAGAGACAGCAGTCGACTGCCTCTGATTGTGATTGTCTCCCCCTTTTCCGCCCACCGGCTGAACAGAGACGACGACAACGTCGCCGGCGCTTAGCGTGTTCATGTAAATTTGACCTTGACACAATTCCGTTTCATAACAGAAAAGCAAACAAATGAGGCGGGGGCGACGCCAAGCAACTGACGAAAGGGGAAGGGGGAGGCGCATGTGTGACGATGACAATAAAGATGAAGAGTGAGATAGACAACGAGTGACCAGAGAGAGAGAGCGCGAGTGCGAGTGAGAGGGAGAGACAGGCAATAAGCGTGCGACAAACACTCGTGTAATTTATTTGTATTTTTTTTTCAACTAAAATGCGGGGCCAACACAGAAAAAAGCCGCCGCGCAGTCAGCGTCGCAGTCGGCAGCGCAGTCCACGTCGACAGCAATAAATCTAAGAATCTCACGCTCTGCACTTTAGCTATGTTTTATAAATAAAAATATTGCACAACTATGCAAACAAAACAATAAGAAAAAACGAAGAATTTTTAGAATTCAAATCAAATATTGATCCGCATATGAAAACGTGTGTCTATATGTTTATATAGGTAGACGCTTGTGTCTATAGAAACTGCCAGGATGATTATTATTTTTATGCAAAAATCTGTTCTGCTGATCAAAGTTGAATTGCCGACACTCTTGACTCATCCCAGGCGAGAGACAAGCTGGCTGGCGAATCTTCCTCACACAATGGAAGCCTAATTAATTTTCATTTCGTTTTAGTCTTTATCCCCTATTTTTTGGGCAATTTTAATTTCTATTATTAATTTGTTAACACATTTCGCGCATTAATGAAAATATCAATGACATGTAATAGTTTATCGACACGGCACGTGGAAGCGTTTCATAAATATGCATTTGATTCTCGCTTCCCTTAATTTAGAATCAGAAAAGCTCTTAATGATCATCAATTCAAATGATAAACCCATAAATGCTAGTCGAAATGGCATGCTTTCATTCACTATTTAAGAAAACGATTGTAAAAAGTAAATTAATTTGCATATATTTGAAATTTAATGAAATGCAATATCAGTCAAATCTGGTTTATGGGCAATTAATCTGTTTAAAGTTTAAACATCTTAAGCCATCTGATGTTTCGCCCTTAAGCAAGTTTTAAATGCCACAGCCTTTAGGAACATCTATTCTGAGTCATACTCGTATTGGAAGAAACTAGTTGTGGTTTGTTGTCAAGAGCGCCTAGAATCTAATGGGATATTAATGTATTGCAAGTGCACATAAAATAAACAATTTTATATTGATCTACGACCTTATGACACATTATTACTCTCTTTGCATTCAAATAGGATTTCAATGAGTTATTATTGCATTGCAATTAGAACTGCATTCTAATGAGATATTAATGATTAAAATGTTGTTAAATAGCATAAAGTTGATATGAATATTCAATCTTCTTTTTAATTATTACACTATATTTTTATGATGAATTTAAAATGCATTAAAATATGCAAATGGATCTTATTGATCTTACATCCCACGTTTCATTCATCCTTCGCTTAGTTTTACTTCCCAACTTCGCCTGCCAAATCAAAAGACTTAAGACACAAACTTATGTCTCACCAAAAACAAAACGACAATAAATTCTTTAATTGGATTTCGAAAGTGAAAAGCGACAGATTCGTACTGCGATCTCAGATTTGAGCATCAGCTGCACAAAAAAGGAGCCCGTCAGACTCTTCAAAATGTTTATTTGTGTATCTCTTACAGTTTACTTAATTCTTTTTACCTTTTTATTTTATTTCGTTTGTATATCTGTTTTTTTTCTCGCTCACATCTTAAATTGGATTCTCGTTGTCGGTGGCTGCCGCATTCTGATTTTTTTGAGCCGCATTTGTCAATGTTGCTGCTTCCCCATTCTCGTTTTGATGTGCCTCATTTCCACTCTGGCCAAAAAATAAATTGAGCCAGTGGGCGGCGTGTGTGAGTGTGTGTGTGTGTGAGTCTGTCAAATGTGAAGTGGAAAGATACGTCTGCTTTTGATTGGCAAAGTGAAGGGAGACTAAAGCGTCTGGGAATGCGATCAAGATTCGGAGACACGTGTGTAATTCGAGAACTCTTTTTGGGCCTTGCTAATTGATGGAAATGTCAAAGCAATTTGAGGAACTCTTAACAACAAACCACAATTAAATACTTCCAATGTAAGTGTTATTAAATATCAGGCAACAACAACAATGTGAACAAATGCTTGGCCAAAATTGCCCAACATTTAACATTTACTTTGGCCGCATAATTTTTATTGTAGTTGGTCTTTTTTTTTACATTTTTTTTGGCTTCAGAATTGTGCACAAGGTTATCAAACAATAATAACAACAACAACTACAATATTAAATTGAATGCAATTAAAGTTTGCATTGAAAGCCAGCGCCTTAAACACTTTTTGGGGCCTTTTGTTCAACAATTTTAATAATCGAATGCAATTTTTCGTGTGTATTTCATTCTTTTTACACTTTAATGCACAACCAAGTGCAGCACGAAAGTAGGTGAAGTAGCGAAGTCAATATACCCTTGAGGGTATTAATATAAAATAGTTTGACGATTTGGCGGTAAATTATCTAAAATCTAAGAGAATTGTAATATTAGTAAATAAAAAGGTAATAGTATATACTTTGAGGTAGAATATTAAATAATAATTCATATAAAAGTCATCCGATATATTAAAAAAACAAAATAAAATATAATTAAGATTTCTCGAGATTTAATTTAATTTAATAGTACATATTTTGAATTTATTTTAAAGTTAAATGAAAGAATAAATTTTAATTAAATTATGTCTAAATACAATAGATCCGTTTCTACAGAACATAAATTTTTAATACATTATTCCTATGTCAGCTATACTTCTACTGACTGGAAATTTTTTGTAAAGATCTCTGTGTGTTACTAACTCCCTGATAAGCTTGTCGTTCGCATTCGCCTTAGCCAACGGACGTGTTTTTTTATTGCGCTTCGTATTTATTTATATTTCCCCGCTTTTATCTGTTTTTATCCTGTAATTTTTGTGCATAAAGTTATTTGTGGCTTGCCTGATACATCGGTTGTGTTTCAACAAAGTCTTAACTTAATAAATAATCATAAATTGAATAAATTGTGTTCAAGTACAACAACAAATTGCAGACCAAACAATCTGTTTGTTTTGTTTTGTGCGTTTTACATTGCCGCCTGCTAAATTTTGTTTTTGTATTTTTTTTACTTTGTTCTTGTGCATCGCGTCTTTCGCGCTCTAACGTCGCTCACCGCGCTCTCTTTATCTATCGCTCTCAACGCGCTCTCTAAGCTTTGCTGTTGGTGTTGGTCGCAGTTCCGTTTTCCTTCGCTCTCTGTGAATAGATTCCGTTGTGTTTCGGTTCGCGCTCGCGCTCGCGCTCTTATTTGTCTTTGTCTACTGTTGTTGTTGTTTGTAAGTACAAATTCAGCATCTGTAGTAATTAACCCTAGTGTGCCTTATATTCATTTTTTATTTCTTGAACTACTATTATAATTTTCCTTTACTTTTTTATTGTTTTCTTTCACATATATTATTTTATCAATATATTTATTTCAATAATAGATGTCTGTTACAATAAAAATTGCCAGGTTCGAGCAAACGTTAAGATGGGTTTTGTTTGTTGCTGGCTGTGTGATAACATTTCACACGAAAAATGTGCTGGCCTTAACGGCCGAATTGTTGATCTTATTCAAGCCAAATCTGGCTTAAAATGGACTTGTGAGTCATGTAGGGATGTTGAGAGGGATATGATGGGATTCATGAGGCAGACTAAGAGAGGCTTTGGGAATCTTTTCGGCCAGTTTAAATCGCTGTTCGATAGCTTCTCAGCTTTGGATGCTAATTATAAGGGCATGAAACTCTTGAATGAGTCTCCAAAGCGCAAAAAGGCCAATTTTAGACTGTCTATAGGCCCGAATGAACTTTCAGTTCCTACATTTTCACCCGGTTGCGTCTGCTCCTGTTCTTATTAATCTTTCGTCCCCTTCTCCTCAAACGACTGTCAGTACGGATAGCATTGCTTTGTCTATGGATGTGGTTCCTCCTGACACCGTAGAAGCTTCTGATTCGGTTGTTGTTAGTGCTGATGTTGTCGATCAACATGACAGCGCTAATACTACAACTGTCTCAAACGGTCAATCAACAAACGCAGTTACTGCTGCTGCTGTTAAAAAGACCCTTGTAGGTGTTCCACCAAAAAAGCAAATTTTTGTTTCTAGGCTGTCCCCTGATACTACATCTGATGATGTCATGGCCTTTATTCAGGCCAAATCTGATGCCAAAATTACGGTGGAAAAATTTCAATTTTCATATCTACGGGAGATATCGTCGTTCAAAATAAGTGTTCCGGTCAATCATTTCAACAAAATTTGTTGTAAAGATTTCTGGCCCGATCACATAATTGTAAAGGAATATACTGTGAAAAAGAAAAATCGGACTCCGATTGTATTGCCTCTTCATCTTCTTCTACATCTGTTAGACCTGTTCAACCTCATGTACTTTCTAATAGCTCAAAAAACTAACATCCTCCCTCTCTTTGGGCTATCAGAATGTAAGAGGGCTTCGTAGTAAACTTACTAATCTTTATCTAAATAGCCTGTCCTTTCATTTTAATGTCGTTGCCTTTTCCGAAACTTGGTTAAAGCCCGACATTCATAATTCTGAAATACTTTCTAACAAATTCTCCATTTATAGAAAAGATCGTTCCCCACGTATTGGTGGTGGTGTGCTTATTGCTATTGATGCTGATTTATCTTCTGAAGTAGTAATAACCGATAGTTCTATTGATATTGAATTTGTTGCTGTCAAACTGAGTATATGTGGCATTGATGTTTACATTACATGTTCTTATATTCCTCCTTCTTCAGACAACTCAGTCTATTCTTCGCATGCTTCTGCTATACATTCTGTTTTATCATTGCTTTCTGATCGTGATTTTCTTGTTGTTCTTGGTGATTTCAATATTGCCGGAACACATTGGATTTCGTGTCCTGACTCCAACGTCTTGACTTCCACGACGCAGCATGACTTTCTTGATAATCTTTATGGGATGTCATTGTGTCAAATCAATGATATCCCAAATTCTTTGAATAAGATGCTTGATCTTATTTTTGTTTTGGATCCCTCTTTCTTATCTGTTTCTCTTACTAATCCCATATCCTTTCCTGAAGACCCTTATCATCCGACTTTGGAGGTGTTGATGGACTTACCAGTCTGTGCTCCTAATTCTTGTAATGAGCCTACAAAGAGAGCTCGTCAATTTCGGAAAACCGATTTTTCACAGCTTTCTCAACTCTTATTACAGACTGACTGGTCCCGGTTATATGAGTGCAGGGATTTGGAAAGTGCAGTCTCGATTTTTTATTCTACTTTAGACTCTTTACTTGATTTATGTGTTCCGTTGTGTGCTCCTTGCAGGTCTAACAAACCTGTTTGGTATACAAGGGAGTTAACTAGCTTAAAAATAGAAAGTCAAAGAATGTACAAAAAGTTCAAGAAATCTGGCTCTTTCTTGGATCTTTCTCGTTATCTGACTGCACGATCCAATTTTTCTGTTCTTAATACCCAATGCTATAAAGATTATCTTGAGAGATGCAAACTGCAGTTTCGAAATGATCCTAAAAAGTTTTATACGTTTGTTAATTCCAAGCGTAGATCATCAACACTTCCATCGACCGTGTATTTTGAAAAAAAGACAGCGGATTCTGATCAGGCTATCGCCGATTTATTTGCCGAATTTTTTCAAACAACTTACAGCGTTCAAGATGATCAATTAAGATCGCCTTATCCATATCGTGTAAATGTTTCTAATTGCATTTTTTGGACCTTTAATTACGGAAAGCTCGCTTTTAAGTGATCTAAAGGCCGTAAAACCGGTATATTCACCGGGACCTGACGGAGTACCAGGATGTGTTCTTCGGTACTGTGCTGAAGGTCTTTTGAAACCCCTGTATAGCTTATTTAATCTTTCTGTGGAGTTATGCTCTTTTCCCAAAAGTTTGGAAAGAATCATTTATTATTCCTCTCCTTAAGAAAGGAAACAAATCAAATGTCTGTAACTATAGAGGTATTTCTAAGTTGTCTGCTATTCCTAAGGCTTTTGAGAAAATGATAACTTCTCAGCTGCAATATCTTTGTAGATCTATTATTTCACCCTACCAGCATGGGTTTGTGAAATATAGATCTACTACCACTAACTTATTGGAATTCACTACTTTTGTTATACATGGGTTTCAAAATAAAATGCAAACTGATGTCATTTACACTGATTTTAGTAAAGCTTTCGATTCCGTTAATCACAAACTTTTATTGCGTAAACTCCATCTTTTAGGTTTTCCTAATAACCTAATTTTGTGGATTTCAAGTTACTTAAATTTTAGAACCCAAAAAGTTTTTTTTAATGGTTTAGTTTCTAAACCTGTTCAAGTTTATTCTGGAGTTCCACAAGGTAGTCATCTCGGCCCCTTGTTATTTACGCTTTTTATAAATGATCTGCCTTCTGTTATAAATTATTCTCGGGTTCTCATGTACGCCGATGACGTTAAACTTTGTATGTCGGCCACTGACAATCTTCTTGGTGTCAGGCTGCAAACTGATCTTGACAGTTTTCAGACATGGTGTAAAGTAAATTTTTTAAATCTTAATTGTAGTAAATGTAAAGTTATGTCTTTTAGTAGGCGAACTCCATTTGAGTTTAATTACGTTCTTTATTGTAAACCGCTTGAACGTATTATGTCGGTTACTGATTTGGGTATTCTTCTGGATCCTAAGCTGAAGTTTGACAAGCACATTGCATCTATTGCTAATCGAGCATTTGGCGTCTTGGGTTTCATAAAGCGTTGGTCGAAAGAATTTGACGATCCCTATATTACTAAACTACTTTATACTTCACTTGTCAGACCTATTCTGGAATATGGGTCTTGTATATGGAGTCCCCAATATAAGATTCATCAGGACAGAATAGAATCTGTACAAAAACAGTTTTTACTCTTTGCCCTACGGGGTCTGAACTGTGGAATACTAACATTCGCCTGCCTCCTTATCGTAGTAGACTTTTACTAATTAATCTTCCTTCTCTTTCTGATCGGAGAACAATGCTTGGTGTAGTCTTTCTACACAAACTAATTATTGGTGAAATTGATTCATCTGAATTAATTAGCCAAATTAGTTTTGCTGTCCCGATCAGAACTTCTAGAAATTTTTTACCTCTTTCTCTTCAATTCTGTGTTGCTAACTATGCAATTCATAACCCTTTCCGAGTACTTTGTTGTAATTATAACAATCTTTCTCAGTTTGTAACTAATCCTTCATCTGTACAATCTCTAAATACTTCAATTATTTCTTACTTATCTAGCTTATAGTTATTTTATGGTTTTGTTTTATGTTGTTTAATAAAAGGTGTGTCCGTCTTTGTCTCTTTGTCCGCGCGTCAACAAGCCCGTGCTTGGTGTCGTTTGGGCCACTTGAATGTACTGCTCGTTTAGTACATCAACGTCCAAATATTAAATAAAATACCCTCTACCAGAGGGTATAATAAAATTGCTTTAATCACATTTAATGTCAAAAAACATGCAACTGACCTAAACTGCACAAAAGTTAATTGGATTTTCAAAAAACCATAATAGAAATAACTTATTAAATTTATTGATGTAACATAAAATGAATTTATTAAATAACTTGTAAATTATTTTTGTTATGCCGCACAAAAATATGCAGCATATGCAAATAGATGAGACAGCAACAACGACAATAAGATAACGATAAAGATAAAGATAAAATTAGAAACTGCAGCCAGCGTTGATAATTATGATGCTGTTGCTGTTAATGATGATAAAAAAGCTGATAAAGATAATGATGTTCATAAAGTGCAAGACATGAGCAAAACAAACAAAACAAATTGTAAACAAGTTTGGCAAGCCGGCCCGAACAAAGAGGCGTCCGCAGGGGCGTGGCAGGGAACAACCACAGCTACGAAATAATGTTCAGCAACTTGTCACGCACTTTTAATGCTGTTGTTGTTGTATTTATTGCTGTTGTAAAACTTAGCCTAGTTAACTTGTCAAATGAAATTACAAAAATTTGACATATTTTTTGCCAAATTCATTTTGGAATATTTGTTGTTTGTTTATGTTTTTGTTGCCATTTTTTTTACCTGTTTCGGATGCGCTTCCATCGTTGACAGTTGGGTATAAACTTGGATATATATAGATGTCTTTAGTGTTGTGGATAGAGTCACTTAAGGGGGTAACACTCAAAAGTCTTTACACTTTATTTTTATTTTGTGGGAGTGTGTTAATTTTTGTTTGTATTTTTATCTCTTTTTGAAAGTTTATTGTCAACTTGGTTTGGGTTTTTTTTTCGTTTCGTTTGTAATTTTTAGTTGTAATTTGTATTTGAAGGGCAGACACGATTGAGCATGATTGTTGTTGTTGTTGTTTATGTGTGTCACTTGTCGAATATATTTTTTCGTTATTTTATTTCTTTTGTAATAATAATTTTTTGCCAAAAACAACTTTGAACTAGTTTGCAACTTGTTCTTGTTGGCGTCACAGTTACAGTTACCGTTACAATTACAGTTCGATTTGATGCACTTCAACTTTGTGCAACACTCGAAATTGCGGCAAGCAACTTTTTGACAAATTTTCGCATTCCCAGCCGAAAAAGATTAAGTAAAAATAACTAGAAACTTGTTGGGATTTTTCGATAAATTTGCGCGTAAGATTTTCCTCTGCCGAATGTCTGTTGCTGATAACTGAATGAATGACTGAATGAATGACTGACTGACTAACTGGCTGACTGACTGACTGGCTGCTGCTGCTCCGCGTGCACACTCCGTTGCGGCTGTGCTGAGACTAACTGAGACACCAGCCGCCCGACGGCTCAAGTATTAAAAAGCATTAAACATTACCGCACATTGTTGCTGCCTTTTGGCTCTGTGCAAGTGGTTGTTGTTGTTGCTATTATTGTAGTATGTGCAGGCACTAGCGTAGACCCACACACACATACACATAGACACACACAGCGGCCAGATCTGAACTTTGTGTTAATGCCAAAAAGCAAACAACAAACGTAGCAAATTTTCAAACAACTTGAAGTTATTTTTTTCTGTTTGCACTTGGAGTGGGGGAAGTGGCGAAGCCGAGAAGTGGAGTCGTTAGGTGGGTGGTTAGACTTCTTTTTTTGACTGTTGGCTAGTGGGTGGTGTTTGGTGTTTGCTTTGGCTGCAGCACATTACACAGTCTTCATGCAGAACAAAAGCTAGTCGCAAGGTCATCTGCCGCCGAGTTTCCGTTTTTTCTTTTTCTTTTTCGTCTTCTATTTTTTTTCTGTTTGCCGTGCGGCTTAATTTGATTTATGCGCCGCAGTTGCATAATGCATTTTTAATTGTCAGAGGCTGCCCCAAGTTGTGGCAGACAGCGTCAGCCGAACAAGATGAGCAATTTTTTGCTCACAAGCAACTTTTGTCTTGCGTTGTGAAATTGTCCGCTGTCGTTTTGAGCACGTACGACGCGAGCAGCGGAGAGATGGAGATGAGAGATGTGATGCCGACGCCGACGTTGTGTGTGGAATGAAGCAGCAAAGCGACCTTGACACATTTCTCAGCGAAGTCAACGACCCAGCTGAGAGAAAGAGATAGAGTGACTGTTGCTAGTTTTTTTGACAAACAAAAGACTCAGGCAACGAACTTGAGCTGATTATTTTAGTAATTTGAGCTGAAATGTGGATGCATAATGGTGAAATCGATTTTTGATAGCACAGAAGTGAAAACTAAATTGAAATTGAAATTCAAGACTAATTGGTTTTATTTTAAAGAATATTAAAATATAATATTGAAGTAAATTAAATATCTTACCAACAAGTATACATAGAAAATATGCAGAACGTACAAAGAATATACAACAGTGTATTTATATTAAGACAAAAAAAACATTACGATGCTCATTGCACTTAAAAGCAATCTGAGTTTCTACAAACTTCTAAAAAACTTTCGCCTGGAAACCTTCGACAATTCCATGTAGATTTTCTCAACTTGATTTATTTTTAATTTATTTGCTTTACATGATTAACATAGGTATATATTTGCCATTTTTGGTTATGCCCTGCCCAAGTCGAGCCTTAGCTTATTTCGCATATTTGCCAAACACAAACAGTACAAAAACAAAAGTAAATGAAATAAATATGTATTTCATAATTTCGATGCGGCAGCTACAATCGGATAATGCTGTATGGGAAATCCCCTTCAGCAGTTGACACTGCCCTCCCTCCTACTTAACCCACTATCTCTCTCTCTTTCTGTCTACACCTGTCTCGCTCTACACATTCGTGTTGTCATCTTTAACAATTTTTGTTTATCATCGCGACTGCTTCGTTTTGTTATTGTTGATGGTCAGTTTTGTTTTGTTTGCCAATGACGCGGCGCATTTTCCAGGGCGAACCTGTCGCTCCGTCGTCGGCTTTAAAGCTTTGTTAAATATTTAGTTGGAGCAACTAGTGTCAGCTGAAACTGCCTCTGCTTAGTCGCTGCTTAGCTCCATTTCCCGCTGCATGTTTATGGCCTCCTCTTAAGCGGCTCCGTTGACGTTCAGTTGCAAATTGTTGCTAATTTTTGCACGCGACTCTAAATTGCTTAGCACAATATTTGCCACCACTAAGTGGAGCAGCAACATCAACAGAGTCGGAATTGCCGTGGCCAATGCCAGGCGCAATCCAAGCCACGAGCTGCCCAGACCCAGACCCCCTGCTAACTACGTGGCAAGCAAGAACCTTGAGGTCTAACTGCACTAAATGCAAATTAAAAATAATAATATTTTCCTTGTGGCCACCGCATTAATGTCACTTTGGATACGGCTGAAAAAAAGCTGGACAAGATTAACCATTGCCTGGGGTCGCTTGCTTTTCAAAAATGCCAGCGACCTTGTTAGGGGCTTAGTGCTTAAAGCCAACTGTGAAGCTAGTGGTTGATGGCGGCTTTAATTACAGTTATTCTGGTTAACGGTGTCGCACCTCTGAGTGACATTTAAATCCGAGTAGATCAACAAAGGCGTCCAAGTTTGTTGCCTAAGTCATTTGATTGACTTATGCACAGTGTCAGCATTCAAACTACTGTTATACTGTTATATGAGTGAGTTTTATGTTGATTTGAATAAAATTATTAACTCTAAAAAGTGTTATACAGAAAGTTGTTATACTGGAAGTTTATTCAAATCAGGCAATTGTGAAGGTTAGTGATTTAATATGAGGACTTAAAATGGCATACCAATAACTGTTATAAAAAATTGTTATACACTAAAGTGTTATATATTTAACTGTTATACAGTGATATATTTCTTAAACAGCAAACAGGAAAATGATTGTGCAAAAAAACTGTTATACTGTGAAACATTTCTTAATTAGATATGAGTAATATATTTGTTATACATCATGCTTTGTTGACAACTCATAAGTCTATCCTTCAGTCGGTTCATTGATTCTGTCTTCGCACACACACACACACACACACACACACACACACACACACACACACACACACACACACACACACACACACACACACACACACTCGCAATTTGGCTTCCCTTAGGCAGAACGCATAATTTCAAGCCACTTTTGAAGGGCAGGCCATTAAAAGCATAAAGTATAAACGAAAAAAGGCAAATTCAACGTAAATGCTAACCACAATAAGCAGTTGAAGGCTTTAAAGCCAACAATTTTATGCATATCAATGTAAATAATTTGCATGCTTGTTATTTATTGTTAATTGTTGTGGCCAGCATGCGATTTTTGGCCATAATTCAGTTTTGTGCTACCGAAAAATGAAGCATGCCACTGGACAACGTCTACCATAAATTCGAATCTCTTCGCTTTTCGCTCTTCCTTCTTTATTTCTTTAATTCTGCCTCTTCTTATGGACAACTGCATGTCATGCTGTTTGTTTTCATGCATACCAACAATTTAAATTTTTATTAATTTTATTTTTTTTATGAATTTGATTCAACGTTTTCTGGCTGTTGAGCGTGTCCAATCGATTTGCAATTTGCGTTTAATTCGCACGTTCAATAACCGATAAGCGATGCGACATTGATATTGTTATACCCCCTCCCACCACCTCTCCATTCCCCTCTTAGCTATGTTTAATCATTTTGCTAATTTCGCGATTAATTAAGTATTTATGCTTCAAGCATTTGTTTATTTTTTGGCCATGTTACAATTTGCGGCATTTTGAAGTCGAAATGTTTTTTTTAACACTTTAAGCGTTTGCTATTAATTTTCAATTTAATGCTGTTGTTGTTGTTGTTGCTATTGTTGTGAGCGTTTATTGTGTTCCTGCTCTTTGTTGGAGAGCCACTTTGCTGTGGCTAATGCTCAGCTTTATTAAACATTAAACAAGAGCTTCGCAGTTCACTTAATGCTATTCTTCATGTACGTATACTTAATATTTTGCGCTTGGCGACCTTCGCAACTTGCCCAGAAGAAGGAGGGTAAGCGAAGGTGAAGGGCGGAACGGGGGCGGGGAAGTTGGCACATTAGGTAAGTGCGAGTTTCAGTCGGCTGGACACGCACTTAATGCGGAACTGGATGAGTCGGAAGAGCTCGAGTTTTGGCCCTCGCTCGTTTGATTCGATTTGATTTGATCACTTTGTCTTTGTGCTGGGTCTGGGTCTGGTTCTGGGGCTCGGCCACTTGATTAATTACAAAATCAGTTAGCTAATGGCGCCAAATGTAAGGCACTTCCACTTCAGCAATTCCGCTTCCTCAATTCAATTAGACTTCAATTGTGCAACGAAGCGCAATGAGCAGCTGTCATCATTAACATTAACAATACAAATATGCCTGCATCAAATATTCCTATTCCGATTTCAATTATTCGTAGAATTTTGACTTTCAATTCAACAATTCCCACGCCGTTTATTACATTAATTATTCACGGCTATTGGCAGTCAAATACTGCTACACTTGACACACCACTTGACAACCACCAGCCACACTGATAGCCAACAACCACATCCAAATCATATTTTCACTTGGCTTATTAATATATGTAAATATATGAGACAGGTTCAAGTTCGTAATTATAAAGGTGCGAGTTCTACATTAATTCCATCTGGGAGAAACATCTGTTCAATCAGCCGGTTTACAGCTGTTGCTACCCCAATACCCCCTCACCTGCCCTCTACACCTCCCCTTTGAACAGTAGAGTAATTAGACACAGATTGCCAATCTTGTCTTGAAAGGAAAAGGGCCATTGGGTTATGTGATTGCGATGCAAATATTGCAAATCATGACAATTACGTGCAGTCCACGGCCACTTGAATCCCAGCCGAACCGAACACTCGACAAGCGACAAGCGATAGACATACCAAACACCCGTCCGTCATCCAATCGAAATAGCTACAAAATTAGTTGGTTATGTGTATTAATTATTGTCTCCGCAGAGAACTGTGAACTAAGCTCAACTCAGTGGACAGATTAAGCAGGGGGAGACTACTGACTACTATACATTGAACAGGTGATGGCTTTGGCTTGGACTGCAGCTGCTGTTGCTAGTTCAACTAATTTACACTGGTCAACAAAGAAATTGAGCCCATGGAAAGAGATTAATGACATTTATTGTAATTTAATGATACTCAAATATTCTAAGCAAATTGAAATTAAAAATTTTGAAAAGAAATAATAAAATATAATAATAAAGAACAATAAAAAAATATAAATAAAGATAACAATAATTGATAAATATTTTCTAAAAAAAATCATGATCAAAAAACTTTTTTTTCCACAGAGCTATTTCAGTTTAAATTCTTTGAGAAACTTTTACCTTAAAATTTACAACTTTTACAAGACACAATTTTGAAAAAACCTTTTATTAAAATTCCTTCTCAAATTGAAGTTTTTTGTATTCTATTCTAAGAATTACTGGATCGAATATATCTACATCTAATGAAGTAAAAAAAGAATATTTTATCTGAGAGTATTCTTAGATTCTCCTGAACCTTAACAAATGCTTCATATTAATTTGCATTCTTTTCAGATTTTTTAACGAGTGACCACAATTTTGTTGTGTTGTGTATTTGCCATGCAATTTGTAACTAATTCGAAATTCAAATATGTGTCATTTGGCCAACGCAACATTTTGTTCAGTTTTTGTATTGCTTTTGCATCTGTTGAGTTATGAATGCAAATGCGCAATGCAACAAACTCTGACAGTTGACTGCAACTATCGATGTAGTGCATCAGCAGCAGCAACAACATCAACAGATGTGCCCCCAACAACAGCAATAACAACAACAACAACAGCAAATTAGACACGATTGCAGCCAAACACGATTCAAGTCAAACAGATTGAATAGAATATAGACATAGATATAGATATAAGTATAAAAATATAAAATGTTCCGACTGTATGTAAAATACAAGTAAGTATATCTTATGTGAAAAGTTGAAATGACGGCGCATGCTTGAATTCATTAAGCCAAGGGAAGGGAAGAGGGCATGATATTCATCAGTTACCCTTTTTTTTTTTGCTAATTGGTGTTAAATTGCAGTTAGCTTTAAGGGGTCGAGGGGGGTTGTCTAGAAGGGGCAGGGGGGCAGAGGGGTCTCGTCTTGTCTAGGGCACAGCTGTGTGCATTAGCTGAGAATGAGAATGAGAATAAGATTTAATATTTATTGAGCTGTGACTGTGAATGCGACTGCAACAGCTGGCAGCGTTTATCACACACGCCCCCTCAACGGCTCTCCCCTCCCTCCCTCTCACCTCTCACCACACACTTCTCACAAGCTGTCAAGCACACACACACACATACACATACTCAAATGATTGATATGTACAATCATTGCATTTACTTATTCAAGAATTCAAGCTCAACCTGAATTATGTAATGAAATTTGAATTGAATTGTGAAATCTTTTACGGATTTGCCCCGATAAAGTCGCTGACTCTGAACATTTTGCGATGATTCAGTTGAGTTGTATGCAAATTTTGCGCAAATATTTTGTTGTCGCTTTTTGTTTATTGTTTTATTTTTTGTGGTTTTAAATATTTTTGTGGAATTCTTGTGCGCATTCTTAGGAAATCTCGCGTATAAAAAGCGTCAGATACAATGGAAACGCAGCTGGCGCCAACGAATTGAACAAAAAACAACTCAACAGTAAACAAAATTTATCAAAGCTACTTTAGATATACTCTATAGAGTGGGTAAATTAACTGTGTTGCAGAGTTTGTCATAAGAAACAACATATTTTTAAAAGTTATATTTTTTACTTTTGAAAATTAATTTAACTGAGTTACTTCTAATTCAACAAATCCAATCCAGAGTATCGAATCTTCGTCTTCCATAAGATGATGCTCTTCCATTGCGTTAATTCTTGTTTTATTAACATTTTATTGCTAAACTCTATGTTGTTGCTGTTGTGGTTGATAGTGTTGCGTTTGTTGGTGGTTGCTCGAGAGTTGAGCGTGACGTCGATGTTGTTGTTGTTGTCATTGGTCAATGAACGTGATTGTTTATAACTTATATCCAGTTTTTTCGCTATTTTGACTATAATTTTTGCGTGCTTATAGCGAACTCATAGAATATGTATAATTAAATTATGAATCGCTTTATTTATAAATACGCATAGATTGCTACTAATAAAAGCGACTCTTTGACTTCTTCTTTTTCATTTTATTATTGCCACATTAGTGTATTGTGTTCTTGTGGGTGTTTTGCACGTTTATACTTGCCTTATTGTTGTTGTTGTGTGTTGAATTGAGTTTTAAAACTTTGTCAAATGATTCGCACTTTGTTTCAGGCACTTTAAAACTAAACACGCCTTGCAAAAGGGTTTTTTTTGTATCTGTTAACTGTTAACTGTTTCGATATGTGGATGGCTTACAACATTGCGCGTTAAGTGATGAACCGCCGAAGTCGGGCAACGACAAACGTCAACTGTCGCTCAATGGGACGACACTCGAGGCGTTTAATGGCCAAATAAACGCGACAAGCTTCGAAATTCGTCGACGGCAACGACAACAACAACAACGGTGACTGCAGCTCATCAATTTTTCATTTAATTCAAATTTAGCTACAAACTTATGTACGTGCACTGAGCTGGCCGAAGCCTCCACTTCCGAACTCTCCGCGCTGTCTCAGTCTCATTGGTGGCAAAGTCTAGACGAGGGACAGCGACAAGAGCGCGACGAATTCTTGTTGCCTTGCATTCCGCTGGCGATGACGTGCACCTGATGACGTGGCAACCGACGGAACGATGAAACGGCGACCCCATACATCTACATCCATATCCACTGCCATTGTCACGTACACTCGAAATTCTCAGCTCAGTTTTGATTCGATTTACGCATACGTGACAAAGCTATCAATATTGGAGGAGGCATGGCTAAAGGGAGAATAAGTTGGCTTAGCTACCGAATTCGGCTGTAAGTTTATTCGCTTGGAGCTCAGAGGTCAGCGCTTTTCATTAGATTTCTACTTGTTGCCCAGCTCGGCAAGTTCGTTGCCTAAGTCTTTTGTTATGAGTGTTTAACTGAAGTGCGCGATGAGTGTTTCCACTACCGGAAGTTTGTTGGCTGTGGTGACCAATCAAGCAGTGGCTGATTCCACACAAAATTAGAGAACTATATTATATGAAGGATCGAACTACTATAATATTCTTTTCAATATTGAGTAACGACTAAAAACAGTCTAAAAGTAAAAATTCAATATTCAAATTTTATTACAAATTTAATTATGAGCATTTCTCATATTAACCTATCAAAACATGACCAAATTGTGTAGATCAAAAATCACTTTTTAGATCAATTTTCGATAGCCAAAATGTATAATCCTAAGCTGTGCTCAATTCGCAAATTGGAATTGAACAAATCCCAAATGATTGATGCCCATATGAATGCATTAAGTCAGACATTTACAATGCGAATTGTTTGTTATATAAACGAGTTCAGCATTTGTAATGAAGTGCACGATATTCGATAAGCCACGATTGGAAACTAGAAACTAGAAACTTGGCAAAGATCATTCATAAATTTCAATCTTAATGAACTGTGCAGAAATCGAAACTGAAAGCATTTCAAGATCTGCCTTAATAATTAATTGAGCTTTTATGCGAAACTCAACAGAATACACAAAAAATCAAATCATGAGCATAAAAACGGTAGCAAAACATTTGGCTAAATGACAGTTAAAAATTCAGTTCTCGACGCTGATCTCGAGGCATTGATGTTGATATTGCTATAGATATTGATAAGGTTAGGCCAGGCGTTGATAACGCGGCCAGGGTTGAGTTGAGTTAGGTTTAAAGCTTCCTGTAACTGGCGAGTTGACATTGAACTTAACTCGCGCACGTACTTTTAAAAAAAGAAAAAAAAATAACTCGTAACATTAAACAAAATATGGGTAATTGTGTCTACCATAATAGTCATTGTTGTTGTTGTTTTTGTTGTCGCTTTTATCATTATGCCTGACAATTATTGTTTCGGCTAACAACAAATTACTGCGAGTTCTAGAAACAACAGCCTAGTCCCAAGCCCAGTTCCAACGAAGGTTCCACAGCTCATTAGAAATTCTGAGCTAAAAACTGAACGAAACTCAACAGCGACTTGTCGTCATTGTCGTGTGTTTTATGCTCCATTTGGAAGGCACCTTGCGTAGCAGATTTGTATAGTTTCCAATGGAATTTCAATATATTCTAAATTATTATTATTAATACTAGTTCATGACTAATCTGTGAGCCAACAGTTAATTGCAGTACGGCGATGGCGATGGAAGCCATCGATGATTTATTGATTGACAGCAATGCGGAACGAGAGATTACGGCTTTCCTCAACTCGAATCTCGCATCGAGTATGCCGCCAAAAGATACATTCTTTGCCCGGAGCAACAACGACGCCCCTTTGCCAATTTCAACGATCCGGTTCAATACGATCCAATACGAGTACAATACGATCTCGCATTTTTGCGCGCTTCCCCCTGAAAATGAAAATGATGACAGCAAAAATGCCGTCAACAATTAAGGCTAATTCGACAGTAACCATTTGATCTTTGCAGCTTTTGGCATGCTGCCGAAATATTCAACAAAATCAAACAATCATTAATCACAGTTCATGTGGGACAGGGGGAAAGGGAGGGGTATAACAAATTATTTGTCACAGCAGCAAAACAAAACAATTAACTAATGAATACATATTTAATGTGCGCTTTTTCAGCGGGTCCAAGTTCAAAAATCCAAATCCAAAGCAAACACAACACGCGACGCGACGCGACCCGAACCTAAAGGCACTTTGACGCCCTAAAACTCAAACATCATTTTCATTTTGACCCGGAAGTGCGACTACTTATACCTATGTATACCACATGCAGGCGGCACTAACGGAGTGGTTCCATTTTCATTAGAGTTTCAATTAATTTTTAGTCGAAGTTTTTTAACTGCCAAGATTTATGTTACTCTAGAGAAGCATTTAAAATACGAAATGGATACTTGGCCGTTTAATAAGAAAACTATTTATTTGTTGTGGTAATGCTTAATCAACAGATACCCTGTAAGTTAGTCGGTAATTTATTCAATTAATTATATACATTTAGTATTCTTATCTAATTCGGCTCACATCCATTTGTACGCCTATAAAAATGTACAAAAAATGCCAATCGATCTCAATTACATATCTTGTCAAACATCTCTAAAGTCCAAAGTCACGTTTCTTTCTTTAATCAAATATCCTAAATCCTGAACTAGAACAATAACATTGCGTATTTCTATAATGTTTTATTCACAAAGTTTAAACATTTTGTTGAATGACTTTTTTGTTTATTTCTTTTATCTATTTTTGCCAGCTTGCTTTTCATTAATCGCTGCAAAATGATGTTGGCAAATTTCATATTATTATTGTCATACTTTAAGTTGTCGTTGTTGTTGTTGGGCTCTTTGTTGTTAATGATATTGTTAGAGGCATCGACACTGACTCAAAATCAACATGAGCAACAGCAGCATCAGGTGTATTTCATATTTCATATTTTATATTGATTCTGGTTCCTCGATCTCTGCCTTTTGTTATTGAAGTGAGAAGTTTGAGAAGTTATACCATTTGTTTGGCTTTTATCTGTCTTGGAGTAGATAATAAATAATTAAATAACATTACAATGTAGTTTTGACTTATGGATTTTAGTATTTTTATGGCTTCCGCATTTGTTTCTACAGTTAATGACTTGGAAATCGATCATAAAACAGGTCACTGGAACGTTTCTATTCAAAAGTTTTTCAAAACTAGAAATATTGTTTAGTTAGCTGGAAGATATTTATGTGTAGATGTAAGTACATAAATTGATTTCGTAACTTCTACTCATAATGTTTGTTAATTATATTTGATGCACAGATTTATTAGCAAAATAAACGTTCAATTTCATTATCTTTATTATTGTTCGTTCTTCTTCTTCAACTACTCCTCGTTGCTCTGTTCCTCTGTTCTTATTCATAGCTTATTTTTAGATATATTCGATTCGAGTACAGGTATAAATGTGGAGGGAAGCCATAAGGCTATTTTTAAAATAATTCTCCACAGAGAATTAAGGTTTTTATTTATAAATGTAAAGACATAATGGCTAACAATTAGCTTGTTTAAAGTTTAACTTGGCTCAACACTTCCGCAACTGTGGGAAGTTGGCAACAAAAACACAAAACTACAAAAAATTAAGGTTTATGGAGGAGCTTTTGCATTGAGAGTACCCCAGAAAGGTTGTTAGCCAGAGCATTAAGAAGCGAAAAAAGGCTTAGTTTAAAACCCAATTCGTCTTGACAAGTCTCAAGTTAACTTATCTGAAACCCGCATAGCCTTTAAAATGTTTGGGTCATAAAATGTTTGGTTCAAGTGTGCACACGATTTTGTTGTTTATGCTTAACGACAGTCCATTAATTCTGTAAACGTTAAATTAAATTAATTAAATTTATGGCTTAAACGCAGCATTTAATGTCACTGGCTCTTTGTTAATTAATCAAATTCGTGTATCGATATTCCATATGACAAAATCCAAATGAATTTTAAACAAATGACGTCAAATATTTGATGTAGAATTTTCGTTTCACCCACAAAAGAATATTGGCTTGCCACTCCTCTCCGCCCTTTAGTTTACAGCTATTGTTGAGTTGACAAGTTGGTCAATGGGTTATTATGATAATGAACTCAATTACGGCAACTCAATAAAGCAAACAGCTTTAACCACCGCCAGTCGTTGGCTGTTGTAATTTGCTTGGCCTTGAGGCCTTTGCCTGCCTGGCAGATTTCACAGCTAGAGAAACTCTGATTCTGACTCTGTTTCTTTCATTTTCTATTTCTATTTCTATATCTATTTTGGTTTCCATTATAGAGTATTCTGCCTTTAAATATACAACACAATGCCAACCGCAAAAGAAGCAGGCAAAGCAACAACCACTGAGTTGGCCTGGCCAACTTGGAGGTCAGACGATCAGACGTTGATCGGGTTAAGCAAATCAAGTTTACAAACGCCAAGACAGCCGGGCCACTCAATTACAGCCCAGAGTAGCGAGAGTAATTAAATAATAAATAACATGATGAATATTGATCGACTTTCAACTGGGAACCTCCTGCCTCTCTTTTCCTATTCCTTTCGAGCAGTACCTGACCTTACTCATACTAACACTTGTTACACCCTCTAATTACTATTACTAATATTTATTGATCTGATTCTGTTTTCTGGTTTCTGGGTTTTCAAATGTTGAATTATTCAAAAATTTTTAAACACCTCCAGATTTTTACATCTTTAATATTTCATTTCACTTTTATCTTAAAAATAAATAAATAAATATGTGGGTATTTAATTCATAATTTATATCACATTAATATATTCAATTTTATATTTATTTTAAAAGTACATTTAGTCAACTGCTTTTAAATAAATAAATTAAATATCTTGCGAATTCATTTCTAGCTCGAACTTGAAAATTGCGCGATGGAGTTCAAGTACAACTTGAAATGTGTTTTGAAGGCAAACCTAACATATTCCGCAAGATGAGGAATTCTCAATGTGGCCAATTGCTAAGCTTATCATTAACATTTATTTATTTTTTATGATTCCCAGCCCATCAACTACATACACTGCAGACCAATTGAAATTGAAATTGAAATTGGCATTAAATGGCTACTGTAAAGTGCTGGCGCTCACTTTGTTTATTTATTTCGCTTGCCAGAAATCAATCAACAATTTAACAAATCTTTTGCAGGCATTAGGAACGAGCATTGTTTGTGTGACCTTCATTAAAATCAAAAATATTTTGCGCGAACTTGAGCCATTCGGACGTAATTACTGTCAAGCGGAATCGGAATCGGAATCAAAATCAGACTCTGAATTCCATGCCAAAAATGCAAATGGAAACTAAAACAGAAACAGACAGACTGCCTCGAAAAGTCCAACGACTCTTGCGTCAAGTGCCAAATGTGGCGACAATTAGGCTTAACGAGTGTCTAGCCGAACCGAACTGGCCCAGAGATAAGCTTCTGCATTTACAGGCACGTTTCTGCTTTAATTGAAATGGTAACAAGGTTCGTTTGCCCCCGAGGCGTCGATTTCCATTCTATATTCGTTTATTTGAAGTATGCGCTGTTCCAGCACTGCTGCCAGATGTGACCGTTAAAAGTGGCTAGATTTGAATAAGCAAATTTTGAAGTAAAAATAATTATTATTTAAATCTAGCCACTTTTAACGGTCACATCTGGCAGCACTGTGTTCCAGCGTATTTATGTTTCTCAAAAAAGACAAAAGGTAGCGCCACAGTGTTTGTAAAGTGTGCCAGCCTTGGTTTTCGATTTAAATAATGCGGTCAAGCAAGATAGTGGCGGTCTGTCGATAGACTTGTGTTTTATTAGCATCGAACAGAAAAACAACTGAACTGATTTGTTATGAAGCCAATCGTTCGTTTATAAATAATATACTTACAGTGGGCAAACAATTTATATTTTGATAATGTTTTCAAATCGTTTAGCTCCCATTGCGTTTATTCCAAACGCAACTTTGCCTACGTTAACATTACGTATCACCAACTGCAGATGTTAATGTTAAATTACATAAGTTCAGCCATTTTAGAAACTGTTAAATTCAAACACACTTTACATTCGTCGTTTTTTCTTCAAATTAGTCCACAAGGGACACAAAATTGTTATTAATTGTTCGCATTTTAAATAGTAAAACTGTACAAATATTTTCAATTAACTGTACTTATCAAATATGTGCAGACAAAATTTATGCACTCGCTGTTATTAACAGTTCATCACTTCGTTTTCTGTTAACGCATGTCGCAATGTAATGTAAGCAACAATTCGGTCACAGCAACGGAAAGAAGAAGAGCGGACACAACGTGCTCACTTAATTTTAGTGTTGGGTAAACATTGCTCATTTAGGTGAACATGTTCACTTGTTCTTTTTTTTTAGGTGAGTCAACTCACTCAGATCGCTCACTTGCTCAGTTGCTCAGTCTTGTTCAGTTGCTCTTTTTTGTTCAGTTGCTCAGTCTTGTTCAGTTGTTCAGTTGCTCAGTCTTGTTCAGTTGCTCAGTTGCTCAGTCTTGTTCAGTTGCTCTTTTTTGTTCACTTGTTCAGTTGCTCAGTTGCTCAGTCTTGTTCAGTTGCTCTTTTTTGTTCACTTGTTCAGTTGCTCAGCTACTCACTGCTCTAAGTCCCTCACTCAACAAATCAAAAATTACATGCGTTACATTTCAATTTAAATCGGGTTCATTACTTGATTATGGTACATAAAACTATAATAACAAACATAAAAATAAAATAATAATGGAAGCATAACAAATAAAATTAAAAAATAAAATAATTAAGTATTTATTTTCCCTTCATTGGGAATCCTTTGGAAACACTTCTTTTTCTCCAGTTTTTCATTACTATACTCTATGAGATAGTGCTGAAATGGAAACAAAACTGTAATTTATGCTCAGTCTGTGGAAATTTGGTTGTACTTACTTTATATTTACATGTTGTTATGTAGGAACATTAGGTTTTCCACATTTTGTGGCTTCAACAAAGAGCGCCTTTTGCGCACTGTTTCGCCAGCACTTGAAAATATTCGTTCACAAGGCACAGATGTGGCGACTATGCAAAGGCGCTTAAGCATGAATTGATAAAGGTGCGGGTATTGGGATTTCCGCTGATCCCACCATATCAACGGATCGTCCTTTCTGTTAAGATACTCCTCCGCCAGGTACTTATCCATTTCCCTAATGGCAGCAACAGTGCTGTTGGTGGGCTTGCTGACCTGCTGAAATTGAGAATCAAATTCCTTCCAAACGTCGTCGCCGTCATCTGAGTCGAGTTGCTGCCTGCTATCATCTCTAAGGGCAGCTTCAGGGGGTGCAATGTGGCTGACCGCGTTGCCGAAATTTTCTTCTTTATTTCTGCAACTGACTTTTTAAAAGCCTCTTGGGACTTAAAAACACGCCCCTTGAATCGAGGGTCTAAAATTGTGCTTTCTGCATACAAGACGTTGTACTCATAGTCCTTAAATCTTTCGATCATCTCCATTGATATTTTTTCAATTACAGCTGCTAGAATATGGTCTTCTTCCAGTGTACTCATAATAGCCATCTTTTTTTGTAAAATGCCAATAAGTACAATTACTTTGGATAGAGTGACATTTTTTTCAGCAGAGACTTCTTCAGTTATTTGAAAGAATGGCTGCAATATGGGTAGAACTCCTTCAACAATTTTCCAATCATCTGACGACAATATCAGGTCACTCCGTAAAGTTGAGATTGTAGCCATTACCGCCTCTTTCAATGTGGCTAGCCGCTTAAACATTTTATACGTCGAGTTCCAACGCGTTGGCACATCCTGAGTAAGTTTGAGCTCTGGCAACTTTAAAAGAGCCTGCATATCTTTTAATTTTTTTTTTTGGGCTGATGTGCTGCGATTGAAAAACTCAACGATCGCCTTCGCTTTTGTGCGCACACCGCTGATCTCATCTAAAGCTTTTTGAACTATTAGATTCAGGCTGTGAGCAAAGCATGGCACATGACGCCAATTGCCGATCTTTATGGCACCAACAATATTGTAGGCATTGTCAGATGCAATGGCTGAAACTTTGTTTTGTATGTCCCATTTTCCAACAACTTCTTTTAAAAATCCGCAAAGATTTAGCGAAGTGTGCGACTCTTCAAAACACTGGCAAGCTATAGTGTACGACGTCAGCACGGTTGTATTCTGTTCAATAAAATGTACAGTGACAGCCAGATAACTTTCATTTGTACAGGATGTCCAGCCATCGGTAGTTAGGCAAACCGCTGTCGCCGCATTGAGGTTTTCCATTATAGAAGACCCGTACTCATCGCATAGTTTGGGTATCAATGAAGTTGTTAGAGTTTTCCTTGTAGGTAGCTTGTAGCCTGGAGCCTGTGATACAACGTCAACAAATTTTTTGAATTCCGGCTCCTCGACCATTCGCAAGGCGTGGTGACCCTTGGCAATCATCCGGACCAGTTGCCTGTCAATTTGTTGAGTTTTGCTCGCTGGGACTGGCTTGTGAACAAAGGTAGTAATTTTTGGTTGCGCATTTTGAACAACAACATCACTCTCTTCACTTTGGCGGACAACGGGCTCCATCGCTGCTGGGTGTTTGTTTTTAAGGTGTCGGCTCAAATTGCTTTGCGATTTGCAGCTTAGAACGGACTTGCAATACTTGCACTTTGCTTGCTGGTTTGCAAGATCTTCGAAGTGGTTCCAAATTTCACTATATTTTTTAATTAGCGACATTCTGAATTTTTAAAGGAGATTCAGGTATGGCGCAAATCAAAGAATTGTGCTTTTTCAAAGAAAACATACGCAAAGATGAGCAAGCACGCAAAATGGGCTAACGAATCTGCGCAAAATGCCCCAACAGAATTCAGAGCGCAAAGGAACAACTGAACAAAAAAGAACAAAACAGAACAACTGAACAAGACTGAGCCAACTGAACAAAAAAGAGTAAAACAGAGCAACTGAACAAGACTGAGCAAGTGAACAAAAAAGAGCAACTGAACAAGACTGAGCAACTGAGCAAGTGAGCAAAAAAGAGCAAGTTGGAAGGAACATGTTCACTTGCTCACTTCAGGGAGCAACTCTTTTTTGTTCACTCACTCATGAGCAACCCAACACTACTTAATTTTCAAATAACTCTTTCCAAAACGATTAAAATGAGCAATAAAAATGAAATATTTCAATGCAATTACTGCCAAAAAGAGAAGGAAGGCAAACAGATGTATACAACTAAAATGCATTTTGCAGGCAGCAAGATTATTGACATTCTACAAACTGTCGCACAATGCAAAGTAAGTACAGTCAAATAGAAAGCGGCAACATTTCCATGTGACATGTAATCTTTACTTTACTTTATCTTAGATTCCACTGAGCACGCCCATCAAAATGTGCGGCATGTGCGCCTCGACATTGCACTCCACAACGGGCGTCATCGAAAAAGTTGTGCACATGGTCTCAGATCTAATGGGGACTAATCAGCCGCAGACTGTGGAAATGCCAAAAGAGGCGGACTTGCCAAACTCTGAGCCAGAGGTAGTGGAGGTGGAGGAGGTACAGGTGGTGCCATCGAATGCCAAAGCATCCCCAAAGAAAAGCGCGCCAGTTATGAATGGAACGCCAACTGCAAAGCCGGCGGCTAAGGAAAAAGCTCCGTCTAGTCCGACTAAGCAATCGAAGAGCATCAAGAGTCTAGGCACACCAAATGCGCCATCAGCTGACACTCCTAAGAAGCAGCCCAAGGAACTGCAAACCAGCTTTAAGGAGCACCTAGACGACAGTCTAAAGGATGTGATTAAGCTGACGCCTGCCAAGGAAGTGTCCAAGAAGCACAAGGACTTGACTCAACTGTTTGGCAACAGCGTCAATCATATACCTGACAGCGAGGACGGAAGCGATGACGACGACGATATCCCCGACAACCCAGAGGACAAGGATATGGGCTTTGAATGCAAACTGTGTGACTTTAAAACCATTTTGCCGGCTAAATTTAAGCTTCATCTTCGTGATAATCATGGACAAAAGCGTCCACGCATCTTGAACTGCTCTGTGTGTCCCAAAACGTTTGGTGTATTAAAAACTCTAAATAAGCATTTGGTGACTCACGGCATTGTCCCAAAGCCAGCTGATGTGGAGGCAAAAAAAGAGCAGACCAAATCTGGAGATGCACAACTGGCAGTGCTAACTGCCTTGAAGCCAACAACAAAGCCAAAGCCCATACTCAATGCTGAGCTAACATTTGCCATTAAGGACACCAACTCATCCACACCAAAGGCCAACGAGGAACAGCAGCAGCAGCAGCTCCAACAAGCCGAACCGATATACAAATGCGACATGTGTAACACGACGACCAAGGTGCCAAAATACCTGCAGGAGCACATGAAGACAGTGCACAACATCGAGAAGCCGAGGATCTTCAAGTGCGGTGCCTGCAATACTGCTTTCATGCACAAGACTACAAGGGATCGCCACTTTATGAATAAGCACTGCGGAGATCAGGGCCAGGACAAGGCGACAAAGACACCAGCCCGTCGTAAGACCATCGATGTGCGTCCTGGCATCAACATCAAGTTACCGAAGCCAGCAAAAAGTCCAATTCGGCGTAAAACGGTTGATGTGAGGATTCTCGAGTCGCCGCTGGCGAAGAAGACAAATGAGTTGAAAGTCATCGAGGGCACGCCGACCAAGAAAGTTAACAATGAGGACGCACATACTCCCAAACAATCAAATGATTCGGTGAAGGCAACCGAATCGCCATCAAAGAAAAAATCAAAAGAAAACCACAAAGATGATGTTTCCAGCCTCTTAAAGGAAGTTTTTAAAGCATCCGAGTCCCCAGGCAAAAAGAAATCGAAGAAAGAGGACGCTGACATCACGTCAATCCAGCTGGACGACACGGCGATTGAAGGTTCTGTAGCTGGCACGCCGAAAAAGTCCAAGTCCAAGAAGGGATCAGACGTGCTAGACAATTCACAAGTGACTCCAATTGAAAAGAAGTCAAACAAAAGAAAGTCGGAATCGGAGACACAAGGCGAGGTAATGCCAAGTCCACTAAAAAAATCCAAGCTGGAAAAGAGAAAGAAATCCGAGTGTGAGGTGATTGATCTGCTGGACGAAGTCAACATAAATCCAATGCCTCACAAGCGTGAAATGCTCGAGTCGCAGTCCGAGTCGCAGCTCGAGCCACAGCCCGAGTCACAGCTCGAGTCCCAGTCCCAGTTTAGCTGCAGCCAATGCAGCAAGGTGGTCGCCACTCGCAAGCGTTTGGATTCCCACATGAGGAAGAAGCACACGCCAGTCCTCAACTGTCGCAAGTGCGAGGAGAACTTCTCCGACAGCGAGAAGTTTGTCAATCACTTTGCCAGCTGTGAAGATGCCAATGGATTACCTTGTGGCGTCAAGAGCTGTGACAAAATATTCGCAGCACCAAATTTCCTAAGCTCACATTTGAAAAAGAAGCACAAATTTGACTAATGTGAGTTTTTTTTTACATTTTTATAATTGTAATTGCAAAGAATTGTGCAATTTTTTAAATTTTCCAGGTCGCAGAAGGACCAAAAGCACCACCGACTGAGTTGCATAATTTTAATTTTAATTAGAATCTATTTTTGTATCAATAGTACAAAACTTTAATAAAAAGAAACTTAAACCATATTGGTTTTCCTGTTCCTTGCTAAATAATCAACATTTGATTTTGGGTTTCGTTAAAATATTGTTTAATTTTCAGTAAACATAAACAATAAGCGACAATGTAATTTCAAAGGAAAACAATGCAACAAGAGAGCAGTGTGTCTAGCAGAGCGTGCTGTTTATATAGATACCCTACATACAATATAATAGATACGATTCTAGGACTAATCCCAAACAAAATATTTACGCAGAGCCCGCGCGTAACGCAACAAATATTGAAAACAATTTTCTAGTTACACTTTTCTACTTAATGTGTACTCATGAATGAGGATGATAACAATGCGCATGATATTGGTCATTGGCAGCTTAACAATCGATCCGTCTCAGGACCCCACCTTGCTGTGAATCTCGGCCTGAGCCACCTGCATCACATCGAGGGCACCTTTCTTGATCAGATGCTCGGCCAGCGTCTGTCCCAGTTTGTTGGCCCGCACATAGATGTCCCTGCTGTAGCAGGCGTGCTGGAAGAGACCACAGAAGAGGTTGTCCACATCCTCGATGAGCACCGGCAGCTTCAGCTGCTGCGGCTGTGGCTGCTCCTCGTCGGCATAGTCAAACATTTGCACCGTCTTCTGCAGGAATGGGCACTTGCCGTGCCCTGCTTTCTCTCTTGGCGCAGGTTCCAGGCCGCTGCCCTGATGCATCGCAGCGAATGGACACTTGGAAGACGTGGATGCACTGTCCGGCTCATCGCCGCCACTGCTGCGAATTGGCGTCGGCGCGGCGGCGGTGGGCTGGTGGGTAACTGGACACTTGCCCGCACTGGCGTAGTTAATCTTGGCCTCGTTGCTGACAAACGGACACTCGCCCATGAAGTCCTGGCCCACGTTCATCTGCAGCGGACAATGAGCTGCTGCTGCGGCGTTGGCGTTGGCATTGCTGGTGTCTGCATCGCCACCGCCTCCAGCATCGCCGCTGCCGTTCGCATTGTTGTTGTCGTGGCCAACAACCGGACACTGGCGCGCCAAATCGATGTGCCGCTCGAGCAGCTCCTCCATGCTGTAGCCCGTGACATTGGCGTCCTCGCAAATGACCGTCGGACTGCCCTGTTGACGTGGACTATTCGAGCTCGATTCGGATCCGGAGCCAGAGCCTGAACCAGACCCGGACCCGGAGTCAGTGCTAGGAGACTGACTGTTGCCGTTCCTGGCCCGTTTTGTTGCTGGCGGCGAGTCGCAGCTGTTGTTGTTGCTATTCAGGAGCTGTTGGTTGCCATTCGCGGAACGCTTGCGCCGCTGCTCCTCAATCTCCGACTCGTTCAAGGCACACTCCAAGTGCTCGCGTATCTCGATGGCGCCATCCAGACTCCAAACGGCGCCCGTCAGCGACAGTCCCACCTCCTGCTGGAACTGCTTGTTCGTATTGATGCTGTTGGGCTCTCCCTTCAGATTGCTCCACACGGCAACTGGCGCCGAGCAGCCGCCGCCCAGAGTCTTGAGGAAACTGCGCTCGGCCAAGATGCGGCATGTGGTGTTCAGGCACATGAGCTTCTGCAGCATGGTCAGCACCTGGGCATCGTTGGCACGACACTCGACGGCCAGTGCGCCCTGACCGACGGCATAGAGTATATCGGTGGGTTCCAGCACCTGGCTGATGCGGCTCATCCAACCCATGCGCACCAGTCCCGCCTGGGCCAGGATAATGCCCGCGAACTTCGAGTCCTTGGCGTCCAGCTTGGCCAGGCGAGTATTCAGATTGCCGCGAATATCGCAGACCACTAAATGTGGATACAGTCGACGGATCTGCGCCGTGCGTCTCAACGAGGATGTGCCTGTAATGAAGAAGATGCTGGTTAAATGACATATCTCAAATTTAGAATCTAAACTCGTATTTAATTACCAATGATACTGCCCTGGGGCAGCGTGGCAATCGTGTGACCCTTGAAATTCTCGCGTAGCACCAATGCATCTCGAGCATCCTCTCGCTCCAGGACAGCACCCACAGCCATGCCGGTTGGCAACGCCGTTGGCAGATCCTTCAGCGAATGCACCACAAAGTCGACACCGCCATTCCGCAATGCATCCTCCAGATCTCTGGTGAAGAGACTCTTCTCGCCAATCTTCGGCAGTGAAACGTTCAACACACGATCCCCAAAGGTGGACATCGTATCTGTAAATCCAGAAGAATAAACAATTAATCAGGCCTGTTCTGGTTTTCACTTTCGGTAAGATTTTGCGGAAGTGAATTTCTTTAACCTGCTCTAATATCATTTCGGCGAAGTTCTATGGATTTATTTCACTTTGAGGTGATGAGTTTAAGTCCGATAAAGTGAAAAACGAGAATTTTTGAATACTTAGCCTTAATGCAAAGTGAATAAATGCATTTCACTAAATGCTATAAAATAAAAAGTGAAAACCGGAACAGGCCTGAATATAAATTATGTAAGTTATCAAATAAAATATATACTAAATTATATATTAATGTATTTTTTACAATTTAAATTAAAATATTTGGGAGTTAAGTCTAGGCTTTCTTCCCCAGATAATCAATAAATTATCGAGAAGAGTATATAATCAATATTTGATCTATTCAACTCTTTCGCATGCCACAATTGATTGTGTGATGTTATGTCATTTATCACTGATAAGAACGCGACTCTGCAATCAAGTTGAACACGCACGCGAATCTCCATTTCCGATTTCGAGTTGTGCCCCTCTTCCAATCTTCCAAAAACACAAAATAGCACGATATCAAGTTTCTTCATTTCTGCTATTTATTTTGTCGTTTTTATCGCCATGGCATGGAGTACACTATGTATTTAGTTTATCAGCTACTGAATTTGCTAGTTTCATTTAAATATACAGTGTGCCCTAAATAAGTGTAGCCTGCAATTAATTTATGGTTTGCGTTATACATAAAAATACTTTTAGAAAGTAGATTAAAATATTTACGCGCTTTAATTTGAAGTATTCTAATTGTCGAGAGACTACTGTACTTTGCATTTGAATACTGTGGATTGTATATGTATCTAAACGGGATGTTGCGTGTTGCCTGCAAATGGCACTTCAATTGATTAACAATTTGCTTCTATAAATAGAAGGTGATTGAGATAAAGCAACTCGAGACATACTGGATAGCTTAATGGTTTATTTAGCACAATTAGGATTGAAGAAAGTAAGAGAAAATATTCAAATTTCTTTATTTTGATTAATTAATATGCAAACTGACTCAGTGCAAATTCTAAAAATCGTATTTACTTTAGGAAATATTAAAATTGACTGGTTTTCGCTTGCTAAAATTCTTAAATATCTCCAAATATTTTATATTTCTGCAGAATTAAAAAGTTAATCACAATGAGCTAGCATAAATGATAATACAAATAGAATATTTAATAGATTCTCGGATTTTGATAACAAAATTGATTAGCAATCAGTTGCTAATAAGATAATGGTGGAGATAGAACTAAAGATATATATTAATTAGTGGTAACAACAAAATTAGCTAAAATATGTAGTTAAATTAAGGAAACTCTTAAAAATTCCCGCTTAGACCATATTCTCAAGAAAAGCAAAAAGATTTTGTAATAGATTCTGAGATTATGTCAGCAGCACGTTGGTCAAGTTGCTGGAATACAGATAAAGTGGGTAAATGTGTGCTTTAATCTTTAAAGCGATCGTCAGAGGTATTCGCTATGTGTAAAAACACGAGCAAAAAGCAAAAACAACAACAGACATTGACATTGAGCAAAGTTTGGCAAAAGGCACGCGAAAGAGCCGCATAAAACAAATGAAAAAAACAACAAAAAAATGTTAATTATACGATATTCCACATATATAAATACAGTCACTCGTTGCTTATTTCACTCACTTTATTTTCAAATTTTATTTAATTAAGAAATTTGCTTTAAAAAACCAGTTCGATTAACAGTTAAACTCATTTAAAATTTAATTTTAAATTAAAAAAAAACAATAACATAAATGATGTGTTTGTCAAAACAATTACTTGACTAACTGTAGATTGTTTCTTATAAATATTTACGTATTGAGAGCCATAAACTATGTAATCATATTGAATTTCGCGCAATCTGAGATAAGACAAATTTAGCTAAAAATTTTTTCCAACTTGAATTTGTGAAATAGATAACGGGTAAGCAGGAGTACTGTTATTATTTTATTTATTATGAGTTTTATTAAAATACTCATGAGTCATGGTGAAGCATAATAAACTGTAGTAAGTGTAGCTAGCGCAATCAGCATGACAACCGCAAGAATTCTTCGCATCTTATGTAGAGAGAGATTAAGTTTGCTGTTTATGAAGACTTTCACTTACGTATCTCGAACTTCTGCTTAGGATAGAGTTTCTGCAGGCGTCCAATGACATGTTTAGTCTGAATTAGGGCCAGCTGCAAGAGAGATAAAGATAGAGAGAGAGTGAGATAGTGAAGATAGTAAATACAATTGAGATAGGCAAATATGTAAACGGATTCAAGTGCATAAATTGTGGAGATAATTGAAATAGGCCAATATGCAAATGCAGTGAATGAACTCCAAGTGGAAAAGTGGCGAAAAGAGAGAGTAAAGGTAAGAAGTTGTTTTCCAATTGGATTTAACCGTGTCACACGATTGTTGCTCAATGGCATTCGATATATGTATGTATTTATTAACGAAACGTCAATTAGCAAAGTAATTTCAAGCAACACTGTGGCCTTGATGAAGTCAGTCCATGCCAGGCCAATCCGCACCAAGCACGACTCATGTGCAAAGGTGGCTGGAAAAAAAATTAAAACTTCATAAAAAACGCGACGGATGACGAGGGGAACTTGACATGAGGGGGAGGCAACTAGACGATAGATGGAAACTGTGAATGCGGCAACTTAATGAGAGCAGCAGCCACTCAAATTCAAGTTGTTTGTGCGTGAGAGCCGTGCGGATCTGAGCTGCGATTGTATAACATTAACCAAAAAACACAGTACGTCACAAAATAAAAACAGAAAACGAAGAAAAAAAAACAACAAACTGGTAGGCAATGTTGTTGCTGGGCGAGCGAGCAACAAGTCTTATAAGTCTTGCATAAATGTGCGGAGCGAAGGTGCGAGAGGGAGGGAGACAAGACAATGCACGAACGAATGAACGGACGAGGAGTGTGATTGAAATTCAAATGAAAGTTAAGTCAAATCGAATGCACATATATCATATACAAATCTACATATGTATATATCTCACCTCGCTTTTGCGTGAGCCAACACGTATGACCTTTTCCTTTTCCTGCGTAGACATCTTTAGCCTTTGTTATTATTGCACAATTTACTACAAAATGTATGTACGCGTGTAGGATTGTTAAGAGAAAGTGTGCACGAGGACAGCTTTTGGGGTCACGTTTCTTGATGGGCAGCGGCGATAAAAAGATGAATGAAAACTTGAATTCACTGTCTATAGAACACACATTATCGCACAAGTGTCACTTCGAGTTTGTACTGAAAGGTTTTAAATCCAATAAAATAACGAATTAATTGGATTTTTTGCTGGGCGATACTACGTCCGAGCAAAGAGCAATCTGAAGAACGATTGGTAAGCTAATGGAATTCGGCAGAGCTGTCGAATGGTTAAAAAAGCCAGCAAACGGTGTGGCAACTCTGATTCTTAGAAAACTGTGGCAGCCTTGGTTCGTAGTAAATTAGTGGCAGCCTTGGTTCCCAGTAAATGTGTGGCAGCCTTGGTCCCCAAACAGAACAACAAATAACAAACAAAACAAACACTTTTCTTGGTGGAACAGACCCTTGTTTAAAATGTTTCTGGTAAGATTTGGCAATATACAAACTTACAAGAACAACTAATTTATACAATTACTCTTTTAGTTCATAAGCCGTCCCATGGGGACGCTGGGCAATCGCATGCGAGCGGTTCGCGAGCGTTTAGGCGACGATTTCATCGGCAAGCTCGACGAACTGCATCTGAATGCACTGCGGACTGGCCTGGTGTCCACAGCGGATCTGCAGGAAGCATATCGTAAGGCACGCGACATGAACACCAATCAAAACCGTCTGAATCTGTTGTGGCTGCTGGGCATCATATTCTTTATATTGGTGGCGACTCCCGTCTTCTACGAGACCATCTCATTCTTGCTAGGCGTGCGCTGCTTCCTGCCCAACAACCATCTAGTCTGGGAGGCAACGCGTCCAATCAGTGACTGTGAGTTTTGCAAGGGCGTCACTGCGCCCTTGATCCTAACAAACCTGACGCGGGAGGAATTTGCCCGGTATGCGTACTCCTCGATGCCAATAATCGTGAAGAAGGCAGTGGATCATTGGCCAGCACAGCAGAGTCTGAACTTTAGTTACATAAAGGAGCTGTATGAGAGTGTGCCTGGCTCACTGGACGCTGTTTGCCAGTTCCAGCACTTTAACTCTGATCTCAAGTCATTGCGGGACGTGTTTAAGCTCTCGCCACAACGTGTCAATCTCAGTGAGGGCGCTCCATGGTTTGTGGGCTGGAGCGTTTGCCATCCCACGGTGCTGACGGAGCTGCGCAAGCTGTATCCACGTCCACATTTTCTGCCCGTCGACGCAGAGATGCCGAACACGGACTTTATCTTGATGGGTTACGAGCAGGGCGCCGTTATGCACGTAATTAACATTGAGCACATTGGATCGGCAAGTGTTAAATGTGTTTAAATTCATTCTTTTAGCTGGAGTACATTCCGCGACTAATGTGGCAGGCGCAACTGCGAGGCAATAAAAGTTGGTTCCTCTCGCCTGCGCCGGAGTGCGATCATCAATGCCAGTCGTTCTTCTTTTATGTGGAACCGGGGGATGCAGTTCTAGTGGATACACGCATCTGGTACCATGCCAATACTATACCTCGAGGCCAATTTTCACTTACCGTACAATCCGAATACGGCTAAATCGACACTCAATTATTAAGAGCAGACTAAAAGCGCGCGGTCAATAAATTTAAATTTCCCTCCAATTAATTTTTAAAACACGCGCCTTTTTACCGATAAATGATAGTTGACAGTATTGATGTAAGTGCTTGTACAATATCGAATCAGTACATATGAAAATTTGTCATCGCCATCACAATAATGTTTCTATCGAGTTTTTCACATCGCTAGTTGAGAGCCAGCTTGAATTTAAAAAAAAATACTGCAAACATGGATAAAATGGAGTCCAGCGATGGCGGCTTTGATTTCAGTGAATTTTCTTCGAAGTTTAGCAAAAGCTTTAAAGAAAATGCGATTAACCTGAAGGAGCTGTGCATAACCAGATCGATAGTAAAGCCGGAGGACTTTTTCAAGAATCTGCAGAAGCATATGCAAGATGAGGCGCGTCAAACGACGCCTACAAAAAAACTCGGCACAGTGGCAGAGTATGCGGAACTATTTAAAGTGCTGGACACGCGTCCCAGCAACATGCAGCGTGTGACCAGCAAGAAGCGTGAGCTGCAACGTGCCCAATCCACAATACTCAAAGGCAATGATTCTACGCAGGATCAGACCGCCATTAACAACACCTCGTGCCCCTCGTTGTCGCTCAACAATACGCGCCACGAAGACGAGCGCACGGCTGCCGAAGTGTACACCGACTTCAAGAAGTTCCAACAGAAGCTGCGCAGTGTGTACGAAGAGGCAGCTGCTCTCAATAAAATACAATCGGAATACATGGGAATGATCACACAACTACAGAACTTCACGCAGCAGCTGGAGAAGCTTATGCCCTGCGATCGCGAGGCACCGGATGCCTTTACGGCCAGCGAGGAAGCCAGTCTGGTTGGCATTGCTGAAAATCTGAAGCAACTCAACTATATGCGCAGCGATTGCCTGGCAAAGGTGGCGAATCCCAGGGAGACGGCTGTGGCACGCCTGGAAGTATTGGTGGATGTGCTCACCTACACCCTAGTGCAAATAAGTTGCTACAACAATGCTTAAGCCGAGTTCACACTGCGTCACAGACTGTCACAATTCGACAGTTCTGCATCTATGGCATCAAAATCCGATAGGCTCGAGAAATATGCAATTAAGCTTTACGATTTACTAGAATTTATTGTATGCTAAGGTTCCAGATGGAGCACACAGGCCCTGTGACTGTAAGCTGTGACAGTATGTGACGCAGTGTGAACCCGGCATTAGTTTTACAAGTTAATTTATAGTTCATTCCTTCTTATTAAATATAAATCTGTGGTTAATACTCTTCTTCGATGTTCTCTTTGTCCTCATCGTCCAGCTCCTCTGGCTGCCTCTGCAGATGCAGCTTCAATTGGTTCATGGTATCGCAGAATGCCACCAGCTTTCGCACACTGCTCCCCAAATACTCAGAGTGCTGGCGATAAATTAAACAAGCATCCTGCGCGCTGGGGCCGCCCAAATTGTTATCACCGTCTACAGTTTGTTGCATCAGTAGCTGAAATTGTTCCAATATCTTAACAATTGACTGCTCGCAATCTGCCTTAAGATTGTAAACATTTTGAGACTCGGCAGCTTCATGAGACGGCGGCGAAGTTATTGTCGTCGAGTGCGGCGAAGTTATTGTCGCCGAGTGCGGCGACAGATTATTTTGCGTTTCGATGTGCAGCAGCGTTTTGTTGGATCTCTCCATTATTTCACCGATCTTGCCCACCTGCGTCTGCATGGACTGGCGTGTCATTACTGCAGATCATATAGTTAATTAACACTAAGGTAATTTATTATTATTATTTATAATTACCGAGATTCGCCAACATTTCGTCAATTATGTCCGACATTTTGAATCTGTTTGTTTGGTTTTTCTTATTGGTGGAACCAGCTGTCAAATTTAACAATTACCGAGATCCGCCAAAAATTCACAGCTGTCAAAGTTATCGCTATCGCTAGATTTGTGTGAATCGAACTAGAGATTATCGAACTGAACTTTCTATCGATTTAAATTTGGTTTAACGTTGTTTTTTTATTCAATTATTCAAATTAAATTTGACGTTTTTCATTTAAAATTAATGTAATCTTTTCATGGGTTTGCATTACATCTATTCATATACATCCTCCTTATCGGCGACGTATTTAATGATGTCGGCAGGTTTCAGCAGCTTCTCTGCATCCGAATCTGGAATCTCAAAGCCAAATTCATCCTCCATGGCCATGATGACTTCAACGTGATCCAGCGAGTCCAAGCCCAGATCATTGATAAAGTGCGAATTAACGTTAAGCTAAAATCGAAATAGAAAAACAGTATGATTAAAAACTGATTGATTTGAGTTCTTGGTAGTTTTGTTCGTTTCTTTTGACGGCATTATATGTTAGATAAATTCAAGTGGCAAAGGCAAATCTGGCCAATGAGCTTGGTCTTGGTCTTTACCTTGCTGGGATCGATCTTATCGTACAGCTTCAACACAAGCAAGACGCGCTCGTTGATCAGCTTCAGCGACAGTGGCGGTTTCGCCGAGTAACTGCGCACCGATTGCGTTTGCCAGCGCCCTCTGTTGTCCCTCTGTGTGCCCAAAAAGAAAAGAACAAAACAAACCAAGTTAATCGATTGTTGTTTAGATCCGTTACCTTGTCGGCCGTCACTTTGTCGTAGGCGGAAACGACCTTCAACACACGATGCTCAATTTCTTCCATGGTGTTTCTGACCGAATAATTGCGCATTGTGAACTTCTGCAAGAATTCAATAATTAATTGTGATGAAATGCTTTTAACCTTTGAGCATTGCCGCCGGTGCGTCCAGAATTATCAAAACAAACATGTTTTCTCACGCACAGAAAGTGATGCAACATTCTTGTCAGCTGTCGGGTCAATTTCTAAGCTGCGACAAGGTTATCGCATATGCTCGACTAGCCAGAATAACTATCTATAGCTGATATTATTAATGCAATCAATCTCCCGCAAAGGTTTTCACAATGAGGTTAGGGTGCAGTCAGTAAGTAGTTCAAATACACCGACGCATTTGCAAATCAATAAAATTGATCATTGCGGGCTTACTTGGGTTAGCATGGTGCTTATGGCCGGCACGGCAATCCGATGCATCATCCGGGACTGTGTCTGGGCAACAACAGCGCTGGCAACGCGAACTGTGCTCAAGGCAGCCGCGAATCGGCCGCAGCTACGAGCGACTTGTGTGAACGACATCTTGGATAGACTGGAATGCGAATGAAGTTGAATAAATTTCGATTGACAACACGCTTTAAACAATATTTACACTGAATTTGTAAGCGCAGGGCCCAAGATTATGTAAAAGTTTCTGGAGGAGAGCAAGACAGCAGTGATGTCGTTCAGTAGAGTTGTGTCGTTTCGTTCTGAAAAAGTTCAAATGAACGGGTCATTAGGATGAACGAATGAACTTATTCAGTCAATCATGAACTAAACCGATCATTTTGCAGCTGGTCAGAATTTTTTAAAAAAATTGTACATGTTACAATGCTTTAATTTCATATATTTTTAAGTTTCGAACAGTGTAAAGGATTATTTAAGCCCAAAAAAAAACAATTTCCTCATTTTGTTCATTTTCAATAATAGGTATAACCCAAAATATTAAAAAATAATCCTTAATATATATTTGGCAGTTGTCGTCTTTTCTTATTAATAACTTAAAACACATTTCACATTCCACTAAAAAGAAACAGTTGTAGCCTATTCACATCGTTTATATTTCATAAACAACTGACCAACTGATCAAAATGACCTATTCATCAACTGAATAGAAACCATCTAGTATATGACCAACTGAAAAGAAATCTTTCATCGTTCATAGTTCATGACCAACTGAATAACTGAACTAAGTGACAGATTTAGTTCACGACCGAAAATGAACGATTTATTCAGCAAATTGAACTAAAATGCCCAACTCTATCGTTCAGTGTGGCCAAATCGATGAAAACATGAATATACTGTTTTCAGACTATCAGTGTGACCAAAGTATTCCAATAATATACTAACTGCAAACTGCGACTTGCTATCCAAATATATATGTACACACTGATTGTAGAGGGACCAGTTCATTGTGAATGAAAGAGTTGCTAACGATTCTTGTGACTTATCGATATGGCGGCAAGTTTTAATCTGCACCAATCAAGTTATTGTTCCCATAAAAATAAACACAGCCAAATAAAAACTCAGTTAAATTTACGATTTATATAAACAGTTGCATACGTTTAATAGCGGAACATAATACGTACATACATAAAATCAAAATGACACGCCTCGTTGCATTAACAAAATACAAAAATACAGTATAAATTACACGAATATAGTAACAAAACAATTGTCGTTTGATTTAAAGCCATTAATTAGTAATTTTTGTGTTAAATTCCTTATTGACCAGCAATCTGCAATGGGGAAAATGATGCAAAGTAAGTAAAGAAATTATGTTTTCGGATCGGATCGGATTTATAATACTTACAACAACAAGATGACCGCTCTTATCACGCACAATTCCCGGCTCGGAGCCCGTTTGGATGTCGATGACGCCACCCTTGCCCTTGACCACATTGTGTTCCAGCCTAAGAGAGAAGAAACGAAATTAATTAAGTAATTAAAATTAAATTCATAGATTCTTTGGCACTTACGAATCCCTGTCCACAATGGAAACAATGTCGGCGGTGCCGACGGTGTCAATGATGTAGGTGCAGAACTCGATGATGTGTGGAATGATTAGGATCAAGTCGCCCTTGTCCTTTTTCAGTTCGAGCGGTATCCGTATCACCATCAGCTCGTCGTTGTGGTTCGTCAGCGTAAAGTCAATCTTCTCCAGGGGCAGGCGATGCTTCTGCTTGTAGCTCTTGCCGTCGAGGACATAGATGGCCTTGTTGCTCAGCAGGATGAAGCGTTCGCGGGACTTGTAGCCATGTCGATCGAACTTGGTGCACGCCGATTGATATTTGAGTTGCTCGCTGCCAAAGGTGCTGGCCACAAAGTCGTTGACACGCTGGATGTGATCCTTGGGCACTCGGTCGTCGTGGAACCAGGCGGGCACGCTGCTCGCATAGTTGTTCTTCTTGTTCTTGAAGACCTTCTCGGCCAGCACCTTCAGCTCGAACTGTCGCTTGCGCTGCGGCGTCAGCTTCAAGCGGTAAATCCTGGCCAAATGCAGACGGTGCACGCGATGCAGATACGTGGACGCCTCCTGGCAATGACCAGGTGCTGGGGGCCAACTCTTGTCCAGCACCTTGCTGGGCAGCTCCTTGGCCAGTCGCAGCAGCCACATGCGCTTGGTATTGGCAATGAAGTCCTCATTGAATCCATTGGGCGGATCGTTGCGCGTAATGAATCCCTTGATGAAGGCACGAATCTTGTCGGCCGCCTCGCGGCGCTGCTTGGCCGCCTGCTGGGCCAGACGACGGCGGCAGTAGCTCTGCAGGCTGATCACCAGGGCGCGCAGCTTCAGGTACTTGCGACGCTGGAGGAGACCCTTCCAGTGGGCCTGGATGATGGCGGCAATGTCGTGCTTCTTCGCCTGGTAGGCGTCCTCCGTGTCGAAGAGTGTGCGTGGCCAGCGTATGAAGAGCTTCGTCTCGCCCATCTTGAACTGTTCGTTGTCGTAGCCCAAATCCTTGACCAGCAGCTGGACCGCCGCCTTTGCTCCGCCAGCGCCCTTGTAGTTAGGCCACGTGTTCCGGCTGAGGCACTTGTAGCGATTCAGGAAGAGATCATAGCTGCGTCTGTAGGCGAAGCCGGCACGACGCACCCGCAGATTCTCCATGAGGCCCAGATACTTGACCTGGTGCAGCACCAGCTGGTCATCAAAGATGCCGGGGGATTGCAGATCATTGGGCTTGATGCAGCGAATGTAGCTGGGCTCCTTGCACATCAGAATCTCCATCAGATTGTTCAACGAGGTCTTGAACTGGGATATTGCCGTCTCGGGACGCTTCTTGCTGCGCAGCTCCTGCTCCGGGAAGCAGGCGCGGACAATGGTGTTGCCCGCCTTGCTCAGCGTTTCCTTGAGATCGCGGAACAACAGATCGTTGTTCTTGTCCAGGAAACCGTTGACGCTGTAGGTGACCTCGCCGGCATAGTGCACCAGACGGAACTCGTCGCGTCCCATGATCTTTTGCACATGAATTGGCGCCTTCTCGTGGCACACGTAATGATGATGCTCGGCCAGCTTCTGGGTGAGCTTCTCCAGGAAGGTGCGATCGGTGGGCTCGCCCGGACGCAGGCACTCCTCGTCCAGTATCGAGATGATGCCCTTGTGCTTCTCCTCGATCAGATTGCAAATGACCTTGTTGTCGAAATACTCGACGGGAATCCATTCGATGCCCTCGCGTCTATATTCATCCTGCTCCGACTTCAGGGTCAGCTCGATGAACAGTTGCTGCAGCTTCTCATTGCAGAAGTTGATGCAGAACTGCTCAAAGTTGTTGCGCTTGAAGATCTCAAAGCCATAGATGTCCAGGATGCCCATCACATTGTTCCTGGCTCCACGCGTCTCCTTCGCCTGCAACGAGATGTTCAGACGCTGCACCAGCCAGGAGAACATGCGGTCGTAGACGGCCTTGGCCAAGGCATCTCTGGCATAGATGGCCAGCTCCTGGTTCAGTGGCGAGGTCACCACATCCCCACGAGCATCGATGGTGCGATGCGTCAACGCCGCCTCCAGTTCGCTGGCATTGACTCCCAACAGGCGGGAGACGGTGACCACCAGGTCACGATTGTTCACCTGGGCATTGCCCTCCGTCTCGCTGAAGCCGATGTTGCCCAGATGCAGTATGCTGGCCACAATGCTGAAGATCTCGCGCTGCTCCTCGCCACTGAAGTCGATGACGCTCAGCGCCTGCTGCACCTGCTTGAAGTTGTCCGCATCATTGATGCTGGCCACGCTGCCCTTGAGCTGTCGAACGAAATAAAAAAAATTAGAAATTAAAAAAAAAAGTTAGAATTAGAATTAGAAATTAAATAAGAAATAAAAAAAAGATTCAATATTTGTTAACTATCTACCAGGGATTAAAACCCTAACCGAAACCGTAACCTTTAACCGGCAAAACCGATTGAAATTTAAAGCCGTAACTGAAACCGAAACAAATTTTTTATTTGACCGAAACCTTAAAACGGAAACTCTGTAAACCGAAATTACCGTTTGGTAACCGTTTTATTTATAAGGGTTAATTTCGTTTTTTCATACATCCAAAAATAAATTTTTATTTCCAATTTTTATAATAAAAATTTAAAAAAAATTGAATTTTGAATTGTTATTTTAAAAATGGCAAATAAAAGTTTTGGTATAACTTTTAAACACAATTTTGGAAAGCATGTTTTATTTTCAATTTTTATTATAAAAATTTAAAAATAATTTAAAACAAAAAATTTTGAACTGCTTCTATTTTTTCCGACTCATAAGTCTTGTTTGCGATAATTTGTTATTAGTTAGACCCCGTACTTTAAAAAAGTAAAGGGGTCTATTAACTTTGTCATAAAAAAAAATGTGCGTAACAGGCAGAAGGAGGCGTGGCAGACCCCATAAAGTGTATATATTCTTGATCAGCATCAACAGCCGAGTTGAAATAGCCATGTCCGTCTGTCCGTCTGTCTGTCTGTCCGTCTGTCCGTCTGTCTGTCTGTCCGTCTGTAAGAGCGCCTAGATCTCAGAGACTATAAGAGCTAGAGACTCCAAACTTGGTATGTAGGCTCGTCTATATTAAGAGCATATCGAGTTTGTTTTAGATTTTGGATCGGACCACTATATCATATAGCTGCCATAGGAACAATCAGTCGAAAATCAAGTCTTAGTATGAAAATCTTTTTTGTTCTTTGAGATATTTCAACCAAGCTGACAGAATATGCATAAAAGATGGTCTCATACATACCTACCAAATTTGGTTGGAATCGAACTACTATATCATATAGCTCCCATAGGAACAATCAGTTGAAAATCAAGTCTTAGTATGGAAAACTTTTTTGCTGTTTGAGATATTTCAACCAAACTGACAGAATATGCATAAAAGATGGTCTCAGACATACTGACCAAATTTGGTTGGAATCGAACTACTATATCATATAGCTCCCATAGGAACAATCAGTTGAAAATCAAGTCTTAATATGGAAAACTTTTTTGCTGTTTGAGATATTTCAACCAAACTGACAGAATATTCACAAAAGATGGTCCCATACATTCTGACCAAATTTGATTGAAATCGGATTACTATATCAAATAGCTGCCATAGGAACGATCAGTCCAAATAAAGTCTTAGTATGAAAATCTTTTTGTTGTTTGAGATATCTTAACCAAACTGACAGATTATGCATTTGGAATGGTACTATACATACTGACCAAATTTGATTGAAATCGGATTACTATATCATATAGCTGCCATAGGAACGATCAGTCCAAATTAAGTCTTAGTATGAAAATCTTTTTGTTGTTTGAGATATCTTTATAATAAGTACGGGGTCTCCGACAGTCGAGTACCGCTCGACTGTAGCACCGCCGACTAGTTTATTTTATTTTATATTTTTTGTTTTATTTTTAATTTTTATTTATACGAGAATTAAATGTTTGAATGTAATATTAAGAAAGTAATTCTTTTTTAATTATTATTTTTATAATTTTAATATAAGATTTTGCGCAACCGAAAACCTAAATGCGAACATAACCGAAACCGTAACTGAGACCGATATTCGTTTCGGTTTCAATCCCTGCTATCTACTGTGACTTACCCCGTCGCTGAGGTAGCTGTAGCTGTCCAGAGCACGCTCCAGGCGCAGCTCCTGCAGCAGAGTTGCATCTGCGCCCGCGACCAGCTGATAGAAGATGTGGAAGTTGCGCTCTCCCGCGGTTTGGGCCACGACCCGAGACTTCTCCAGCAGGTAGTTGAGGATGTTGCCGCCGATGGGAGCGCCCTTGTAATCGAACTGAATGTCCATGTACTTGCCAAAGCGCGAGGAGTTGTCATTGCGGTTCGTCTTGGCATTGCCAAAGGCCTCCAGCACGGGATTGCTCTTCAGCAGCTTATCCTTGACGCCCTCGACGGTTGTCTGGTGTCCGGAACAGGCGGCAATATATTGCAGGACCTTCTTGGATGCCTCCGTCTTGCCGGAACCACTTTCGCCCGAGATGAGCACGCACTGGCCGCGATTCTCCTCGATGAGGGAACGGAATGCGTTGTCCGTCACCGCAAAGCTGGAGAAGATTAAGGGATTAAGATGGAAACAAGAGTTGTAGGGAGTAATCAATTTACACATGAGGCGGCATCTCATAAAAGTGCTTGTTGCGATACTCCTTGATGTGGGCATCGGAGTAGATGGGCAGCTGCTTGTAGGGATTCACCGAGATGAGCACCTGGCCAATGTAGGTCTGTAATAAAGAGGCAGAATGGTTTACTTTTGAAAAAGAGAATAATTGTGTAGGTTACTCACGTAGATGAGGTTCTCCTGGAAGCGTTTCTTCAGATTGTCAATGAATGCATCCTCGCTCTTGTAATTCTCGAGCAGCACAAAGTCCTGGACTCCAGCACGATCGCGTTCGTGCAGACCCGTCTCCATGTTCGGTAATTGGAGGCTAAAAGCAAGAAAAAATAGAAATTAGATTAGGTAAAGGTCTGAGTTTAAATTGCAAAATACAAATTTATTTTCCAATGTTTCTTATATTAAAATAAAAAGATAGTTTTTAAAATCACAAAATAAGAATTGAACTTGAATTTAAATTTAAGAATTCAATTTTAACACTTATTAATAAGTTTTATTTTTATCATATTTATATAAAAATAGAAGTAAAGTCAAATAATTAAAAGTCAGAAATAAAAAATGATTTCAAATAAGTTAAACTCTCTAATTATTAAAAGGTGAAATACAAAGTAAATAAAAATGTGTTTTATAAATTATAAATAGATTTATAGATCTAATAACTACGAATAAAATAGGCGCTTTGGTGTAATTTATATTCCTGGTTCCTAGAAAACCTTAAGCTTATCGTCAACTGATCTCTTTTCCTAGAAAACCTTAAGCTTATCGTCAAGTGATCTCTCCGTCAAATTTTGGAGTTTAAGTTCATAGGAACTCCCCTCGCACTTAAATAATTGCTGGCTAATCGTCGTAAGGTCTTTCCGTTCCTAATGTCGCCAGGTTCGATTTTCGACTTGCTGTACAATCAGAAGACTCGTATTATTTGATAAGATTTGATTAAGGCTCTTGGCCCTCCACTAAAACTGACAGCCAAGAATTTATAGCATTCGCATGAATTGAAAGGCAATTGAGACTTAAGAGATGCGTTCAAAAGCGATGTTCCCTAAATTATCATAATAAATTGACTAAATTTTGAGCAATGCATATAAGAGAAATGCTCAGTTATTTAGATAATACAAGCATTCCAGAATATAAATAGAAGTACAATATGTGTTGGGCAGGTGCAATTCATATATGAGCTTATCGCTGCCATATATTTCATATCTGGAGGAAAGACCAGAGTTATTGGGTCTAGAGTTTATTAGGCCGTCTCTCTCCCCTCTCTCTCTCTCTCTGTTTGCCATCAAATCCAAATGCGTTGATTACGCAATGAGTTGAATATATTTTTTGCCATTCGTCGGATTAAGTTGATGACAGTTAGAAAGTGGAATCTGGGTGTGGCTAGGAAATGCAAACGGAAATTGCTGAACAAGTTCTGATATTGATATTGATATCGATACTAGCGTGATGTAAGCACTTAAAAACTGAGAGAATTGACACCATCACTTGAGTTGGTTTCTTAATCAGTTGGCAAAAGACAAAAGACAACTTTTAAACAAGGCCAATTACTGGTCTAGATAAGTTTGTGCCGGCATTTGTACTCTTGCTAAGTATATACCTGGCCATGATGAAGTGTTTGTTTATGGTTTATCCTTAAGAGTTAATATATTTTGCTCTCTCTCGGTCTCTCCCTGGGGGGCACTTGACACTGTTTACACTGGCGGAGCACGTAATACGCGTTGGATTCTCAATCAATCAATTGAATTTTGCACATCATCCGCACATCAACGTTGGCGTTGGCAAACTAACTCGATCCCAGAGTTGGCAATAACGTTTTAACCATCAATACTCAATTCCCATAGTTGTGTGTATTTGACGACAACGACGTTATCAATCTTCAAGCTTTAGCGGCACAGAGAGCACTCCCGATGGCCCAATCAGCCCAAGCCCAAGATTAGATAGTGCGTTCGCATTCACGCAAATAACGCCTGTACTCAGACATATAGTATACTATAGTATATATACTCTAAAGGAGTATGTAAAAAGAACAATTTTGTTTTATTAGAAATATTTAAATATTTTATTGATCACTCAATCGATTCGTAATGATCACGTTGCGACAGCCACAAGCGCACTGGGAATTTGAATTGTAATCTGCCTAGGAACACTCTCATGAGTCAGCTATTGTCGCCCTTGGGGCAACTGCAGTTTCTCCCAGAGACTCGGTCCATTTAGCGGACTCTTATCAGCGTGCTAAATAAATCATTCAGTATATATTTATTGTGCTACTTTCAATGTTTTGTTCGCTTGCTTAATTCGTTGCGAATTGAAGAGCAGCAAAGAAAACTATCTGGGGAGTAAAAACAAAAATAAAGTGAAGGGGTATTTAAACACCTGTTGACCTGAAGGAGGGACAAACAAACAAAAACAAACTGCATGTTTAAGTAATTACACAATGTGCTTGCTCTGGGCCAAGTTGACAAGTTACCGTCAACACTGACACTCACACTACCATTCATATTCATGTTCATATTCATAATCATATTTAACATCCACGTCCATGTCCATGCACAACAGTTTCCATCGATTTGTCACATTTTTCCTATAAAGCACGTAGTTGAGTTTATAAACGAGCATAGTTATTAAGTGAAATTCATCCGAAACGAGAATCGCATCAGACAAAGAGAGGGAGAGGAAGACAGAGGGGGAGAGAGAGCTGAGTTTCCTCTTTGGCAGCAGATATTCAATGTTTCCATTAATAATCTTGATTAAAGATTGTAACTTGTCACTTGTCATTAATTAACAGGTTATTGCCACTCCTTTGCTGCTGGTCAGGAGCTTTGATTTAAGATCTTTCATTTGTCAAATATGTACAGGAACCTGTTTAGGTATTTCCCGATTAAAGTTAGTAGCTGTCTTTCATGCTTTCATAATCATGCGAATTTACAAATGTATAATGTCATGTTGAGATGTAAAAATCAGATCATTAAAGCGCTTAACTGACTTCACAACATCTTCTCCTGTAAACATCAGCAGTCAAGTATGCAGATTGTAAATTAGCTCAACAATCGTTATCAATGTCAATTTACTCTCTTCAAATCACACTATCAACATTTTCACCTATGTAACTCAAGTGGGGAGACTTTATCAGTTCTAGTTTTACTTGTTGTTCAATTAAAAATGCGCCTGAAGTTATGCTTTATTTTCAGGCGAAATTCCAAGTGTCATTGACACCTGAACATGTTCCTTCTTGGCCTGGGAACACGGCTGCCACTTAAAAGTATCTGATTTGAGCCGAATAACACCGAATATTCATATGTGTCTCCTGATGTAAAACAGGTTCTTAAGTTCTCGTTAAATTTAATAGTCGCTGTTGAGCTTTTTAAGTTGTCCCATAACTCTTTTTATTGACCTTTAGGAAAACTCAACCACAGGGGGTCAGTTACATAAAACTTTTGAAGAAAACCAGCTAAACAAAATAGAAACAGAACTTTAATAAAAATGAAAAGGGTCAGAGAAAAAATGCGACTTACAAATGACGCAATTTCTCAAGCGACAACCAGACTCAACTCTCGATTCTGGGCTATTGAACTCTCCAGAGCACTCTCTCTCCCTCTCCCTCTTTCTCTCTTTGTATCTTTGTGTCTCAGTTTCTCTTTCTTCATTTTCAATGCTCTGGGCAATCGATTGAGATCTTTGAATGCATAAAGTTCCAAATTGGCTGTGCGCTAGACAAAAGCCGACTCCAAAGATCTTCCACATTTATATGCAAATTAATCAATGATCTTATTAGCCACAACGACTAAAGAACGGTCTAAAGGGAATTAAAACAAGAATCGAACGCAGAGAAAGCAGATAATGACTGACAAATGGGTGGGCAGCTTAAATTTGGGTCTAGACGAAAGATGGGAAAATGGGGAAATATTCTAATGAGAAAAACGTTAGCATAGAAAATCGATAAAGAAGATGCACTCTGCAGCTGTGTCAGAGGTTCAATCGGTGGGTATAAAAAGGTCAGGCTGCAGCAGATGCAGCACATTCCTCAAGCAGTCATGGAACACAGAGCATCCGTACTCTGGCTAGGTGAGTAAAAGGAACAAGCGGGATCTTCAACTATATTAAATGAAATCTGCACTTTCAGTTGTGCTCGCTGTGCTCGGCAACGCCTTGGCCTTCCAGGAGAAGGCATCTCTGCAGGCGAGTCTGGTGCAAGTTCAATCCCAGGGACGCAACGAGGCCCAAGTTGCTCAACAACAGCAGCAGCAGCAACAACAACAACAGCAGCAGACACAACAACAACAACAGCCACATCCACAGGTGCTTGGTGGAAATGTTGAGGATGCTTCGTTGGGATCGTCACGTGGCATCGAAGATCAGCTGTTGAAGACTATCGGTAAGGCTGGCTTCAAATACTTTGTGCCCTCCAGCTCGACGACTACTCCGAAACCGGTAGTACAACATCAACACCATTACTATTATCCTTCAGAGGAGAACCAGCATCCGCGCCAGTATCCTGGTCATGGGCATGGTCATCACTCGCCACCGCGTTATCCTTGGCCCACCTATCCGCAGCCACCACCACCGCCGCCACCGCAACGCCCCTGGGTGCCACCGTACAACCCATGGCCCTATCCCGGCTGGGGCTATCCCGGCTATCCGCCACGCTACCCCAACTATCCCGGCTACCCCAGCTATCCCGGCTACCCCAGTTACCCCGGCTATCCTGGCTATCCTGGTTATCCGGGCTATCCTGGCTACCCCTACTATCCCTTCTATCGCTCATCGGCCAATGAGGAAACCGACGAGGCCGTCGTCCAGCAGCCAGAGCTCAGCCAACGCTCCATTCCCGGCAGCTATCAGGCACGTGTGCTGGCCTCCACTGGGAACATGGTCGCTAGCAAGTCCAGCGGCGATATGCTGCCCCTTTATCAGCTTCTCAATGTGGCTAGGCTCTGAGTGAAAGGTTTTCCCAAGTGCAACGATAATAAATATAATCAATAACAAAATGATATTTAAAAAGTTTTTTCTTTATTGTAGCTAGAATTGAAGTTGTTTATTAAGATGCTGACTGAAACGATCTTAAACTTTAAGATTTGGTATCTTGAAAATCAATTAAATAATAATCAAATTTGTTGGAGAAAATTCAGATACTATCAAAACAGAGAAACATTAAAAAAACATTAAATAAACTGATCCTCAGCGATCTTTAAGTGTAGAAATCAATAGAAACATAATAATGACTACTATATAAGAAAAACAAAGAAACAATATTAAACAAATCGTCAAACTAATGACTGACTTAGTCAATCCTCTTAGCGATCTTATGAATCATACAATAACTCAATGTTGATAAATACAAAGAAATATTACAGCTAAACATCTGACTTATTTACTGCACGTCAATGTTGATAAATAAAAAGAAATGACTAAAATATGTATTTAAACAAATATCGGATTCATTTACTCTGTACAAGTCTGACTGGATAAAAGAGAAAAATGTATACAAATCTTCCAAATTAAAGTAAACGTGACTAACACGATCCTCAAAGATCGTCAGATTTGTTTTCTCTCTTTAAACATAAAGTACGTATGACTAATTTGATCCTCAACGACAGAAACGAGTTGGAATTTAAGAAACACAACAAATACCAGCACTGGCATTCCATATTTACAAATAAGTACTGTGAAAGAATATTTAATAAATCTTCAGGCTTACATATTTACTCTCTACTGACTGAGTCGATCCTCAACTTGAAGAAAGATATGCAAAAAATAACAAATTCATGGGGTATAATCGGTATGCCCTCCGGTATTCCAGCAAAAAAAAAAAACAAAAATAGACGCGTCGACGATCGTTGAATCGGTTTACTCTTAATGATCGTCAACTTTTTCGGCTCTTGAATCAAAAAAACCGCATGCCTTCATTTGATTTCGAGGCAGAGTTAAATAAGAAGAAAAAAAGACTGCAAACAAAATATCGAGGAACAATCTCAAGCTGCTGACTCACACATTGTCCAGCGATCGTCTGACGCATAGCAAGTTTTTGGATCAACAGAGAGGAACAGCAGAAAAAAAAACAAAATAAGAAACAAGCACAACGAACAACTGATTTTCAAACACATTTTTGGTTGAGGGGGAATGGTGACAGTTCTTACATGTAAATTCAATTGCAAAAAAGCTGTTTGGGGAACTTAAAACAGTTTCTCATTTACCTTAATTGAATGAGGCCCGAAACCAGACTTTTTATCTTTCTTTTTTGCAACTGTATCAGATTTTCAGTGTTTTTTTCGGTCTTTCTTTTTTTTTTTGAATTCAATGAAAATCCCTGAGTTGACACTTTGGAAGCACTTGGCGTCGCCGTTTTCGGTAATCTTAGTCCCAAACAAGACACGTTCTCGTTCAACCAACTGTCGTTTCAACAATGGACAATCGACAGTTCCATAACCCAAGAAAATGCTACGTGGTTGGTTATAGGTAAAAAAAAACCTATAACAGCCTATCGATATTTATGATTACCGGGGATTTTTTTTTATTGTCTTCCAAAGCACTTGAGCATGGGGCATGTTGACCACCCAATACAATATTTAACACCTTATGTATTATTTACAGAAAACTTATTAGAAACTATTTTTAGTGTATCTGTTTTTAGAGAGCTTACTTTCAATTTCGTTTGAAATGTTTGCTTTCATTCGCAAACACTTTTTGGCTTACAGGGTATTTTATTTGTTGCGCTGACCTCATTCACGATCACGTTCGTATCTTTTAATGCTTGAGTCATTATATGGACAGGCCCATGCATTATCTTATCGAAATATGTTTGCTCGGTGTGAATAAAAGGTAACCCAATGTCATAATGCAATTCCTAGAGGTTTTTCTTGATAATGCAAAAGAATTGATAGGCTCATAACACCCTGTATTTGTGCAGTAAGTCAAGTAATTGTTTTGATAAACTACAAAATTTTAATATACATATTTTGCAACTTTATTTTTAATTTAAATGGCTTTAGATACTATTCAAAATTCATAAGCAAATTTCATTGGGTTTAATTTTACTTTTTTTTTAAATAAAAACCATATCCGAAAACAAAACAATAAATGATCATACTGTATATATACATATCGCAAATAGAAACAAAGTTATCACTAATATTTTAGTTCGAAATCAAAAGATAGATAACAAAACTGATAACGGCTTGTCTAATTTTTTTGGTAATAAAACAAAGTTTTGTGGACATCGTAACAAACACAAATCAGTCGACTGATAAATCGAAGAAACCAGTCAACACACACACACACATACATGAACAATGGGTGCACCTGACCAAGCTCGATAATACTGGTAACAATGTCTCATTATCGCAATTAACCAAACTAAAATGCGTGCAATTTCGAGGGCTCAATTCTTAAACCATTCATAATAACAAGACTTGGACCTTGTTTTTATTATTGTTCAGATTTGAATGCAAGAATTACATCATTTCCATTAGAAGCTTTGGTTTATACTCCCTCTCCCTCTGCTTTTCTTGCTCTTCTTTTATTTGAATTCCGTCTGTGAGGCAATGACATTGAAGTTAACGCTCCGCAAGCTTTTGAATTGTGTGTGCACAACTGTGCCCCACAACATACATACATATGTACATACATACACATACACTGCCGATCAACTGAATAGGTTCATGATTGCCGTGGTATGAATTGGGTTGTAATTCCTAAACCAGTGTTCCGATTTACATGAAATCTTTTTTCTATAATTCTCTGATCCTTAAACAATTAGATGCCAAAGTATGATTTTCATAAACTTAATATTTATTGCTTATTTTTTTTTTTCTGAAAGAGTAACAAAAATAGTGCTTTATTTTTCGTTCAACTGAATAGGTTCAGCTGATTGAAGTTTCATTTTGTGATAAAATTTCGCGATAAATCGACAAAATTTGTTTGTAAACTTGTAATTTAATATATTTTATTTATGTTAAATGAAAAATATGTCGTGAATATCAATTGTCCGAGTTCGAAAGAGTCCAAATCCAGGCCCATCACAAAAGTGGTCTTGGCCATATCCAAATCGTTAAAAAAATTGGTCGGAGCCAAAATGTTGTGAGTAACTTTTTAAGAAACAATGCCGAATATGACAAAAATATTAAAAACGGAGTCCAACACGCGACCCCTGCCGCGGACAGGTGACATATTGCTCGAACTGGGTCCGATTCCCACCTCTCAGATCCTAAAACTAAAAAATTTGAGGTGTTAAAGCAAGTGTATCAACTTTAAAACGTGTGATTTTGTTGGCTAATCATCTAAACTGATTGAAACATATAAAAAATCCACATTAAAATCATCTACGTAAAGCTTCACGACTGCATTTTGGCAGTTACTAATTCAAGCTCGCAAGTTCCATAAGGTGGTACTGATACCCACACCATAACGCCTTCTTTAAACGTGTTGCGACGGCTCAGGAAATGTTCTTCTTTTCGAAGATCATGCTAGTAATAGTTGCTACCATATACTTCGTCTAAAATAAATATCTTTTCGTCGGAAAAGACGACGTTGTGCCACTCCTTCGTCTCGCTCATGTGTTTGCGACCAAAATGCAGTCGTGAAGCTTTAATTGGACGATTTTAATGTGGATTTTTTATATGTTTCAATCAGTTTAGATGATTAGCCAACAAAATCACACGTTTTAAAGTTGATACACTTGCTTTAACACCTCAAATTTTTTTAGTTTTAGGATCTGAGAGGTGGGAATCGGACCCAGTTCGAGCAATATGTCACCTGTCCGCGGCAGGGGTCGCGTGTTGGACTCCGTTTTTAATATTTTTGTCATATTCGGCATTGTTTCTTAAAAAGTTACTCACAACATTTTGGCTCCGACTAATTTTTTTAACGATTTGGATATGGCCAAGACCACTTTTGTGATGGGCCTGGATTTGGACTCTTTCGAACTCGGACAATTGATATTCACGACATATTTTTCATTTAACATAAATAAAATATATTAAATTACAAGTTTACAAACAAATTTTGTCGATTTATCGCGAAATTTTATCACAAAATGAAACTTCAATCAGCTGAACCTATTCAGTTGAACGAAAAATAAAGCACTATTTTTGACTCTTTCAGAAAAAAAAAAATAAGCAATAAATATTAAGTTTATGAAAATCATACATTGGCATCTAATTGTTTAAGGATCAGAGAATTATAGAAAAAAGATTTCATGTAAATCGGAACACTAGTTTAGGAATTACAGCCCAATTCCTACCACTGCAATCATGAACCTATTCAGTTGATCGGCAGTGTATTTGGCAAACAACTCTGTCAGGGGAGTGGGAGAAGGAGAGAGAATGAAAGAGGAAGACAAGGTTACTTGACGATCTCTTGCAGTTTTGTTGTGGTTGAAGCTAAGCTGCTTAGCGTCTTGTCGCAATTGAAAATGGGTCAAATCAATAGAGAGACAGACACCATGGAAAAATTGAAATTGAAAATGAAATTCGATATTCGTCAATTCAATATGAGGGACATTGTTTTTTGAGTGCAATTTAAACGCATGCATTATGTACATTAGATTACACAGATACACACAAATACATAAGTACATATGTACATATGTTGGGTCGGGAGTCGAGTTATATCAAAGTTGACCCGCTTTGTTTGTATTTGTTCCTGCTATAAAACTGAGCAAACAAAATTAACAAACGCAGATAAAGTGCTAGCGAGCGAGTAAGAGAGAGAGAGAGAGAGAGAGAGTGATAGTGAGTGAAAATAAGCAAATTTAGTGTGTGAGGTGCGTGCGTGTGTGTGTGTGTGTGGTCAAAAGGAAGTGCGCAGGAAGCGAAAGAGCTGCTTGAAAGCGAATATACAATAACACAGTACGCTCGAGGTTATGGTGTTGCCGCTGAGTGAGGCATGCCACAAGGCAGCCGTAAATGCCGCTTTATTAGACGCACATAAAATATAAACATAAACCAGATTTGTGCTCGTCGTTGTTGTCTTTGGTGTCCAAGTTCAAATTGTGCAAAGGAAAGAAAGTCTCGCTGTGCCAAAGCCAACACAGAGACGGATCACGACCTGGGCAAACCGGCAGAACCGCTTTTTTTTTTGCCTTAACATTATCTCTTTATATTTTTCTTCATTTAATTTTTTTTTTGTGTGTCTTCACAGCATGCAACAACATTTGTTACTCGTTATCTGTCGGTCCAAAAGAATGCCACCAAGTTTCTATCTATTTATATGCAAAACTTGCTGCTCTTGATTAGCTGCTGAATCGTCACATCAATTTCCGTCTGTCCGTCTGTCTGGTCAATTAGCTGTGACAGTCATCGACAGTAGGCGATGTCGCTTCGCACGATTAGAAGTTAAGACCTCATTAAAAACATATGTATTTATTTGGCACGTTCGATAAATGAAAGCAAGTACATAATAATTTCACTCACTGTCTGCAGTTGTTGTTTGAATTTCTTTTCTTTCGATTTTGTTTTTTTTTTGTTTTTTGATCGAGTACCGTTAGGTTGACCCGCCGTCTATCAACAGCACAAGCAGCAGCAGCGCAGCAGCAGCACCGGCGGCAGCAGCGACGCGACGTCCTCAAGTTACAAAACGATCGAATAGACACTTGTTGTTGCTTTTGCGTTCGCGACACTTGTAACGTGCTTGTTTGTTGTTGCTATTATTTATTTGGCTTTGGTGGCACGCGTTCAGCATTCAAATTGTCATACACCCAAAAAGTTCTTGAGCGGCAACAATAAATCTGCCAGCTGAATAATAAATAATTTAAGCAAAGCCCGGCGACGACAGCAAGCGCACCTTGCAAAAGTTAAAACCTAACTGAAACGCCGCAGTCCAATTGCCGCCACATTTTGCACTAATAACTTTTCAGTTGCTTATCGTAATCGTGCCCAGGTCGTGTCGCTTATCGATATTTCTTAAGCGGGCAATTTTAAAACAGTGATGGGCACGCTTATCGAATCGTTATCGATTGCTCACACAGACACGAGCAGACGATTTAAATTTTAAAAGACCTCGATCGTGACATGCGTATCAATTATCGATTGATTTTAAAGCGGGCTATTTAAAAACTAAGCAATCAGCGCAGTAAGATTTATACATAAATATAGACCAGCAAGCATATTTAATTTTAGGCACGCCACTTTTCATTCTTGTTTTTATTCTTAATTCACCAATTTATATGTATAACAATGCGTTAACTATACTAAAAACATTTGCTTAAGCTATAACACAATAATATTTCAGTTGATTTGATCCTTGAAAATAATTGTGTCGCATATCTTTTTGTTTTCTTTTTAACTTATCATCCAATTCAAATGCAAAAATTCATATATAAATTTTCAGAAAAATACCTGTACTCAATAAACGCTTAGATGATGAAATGATTAGATCAGACTAAAGCCCTGAGTTTGTTGTATCGCTTGCAGTAGCTTAAACTTGAGGCGTTCCTTGGTCTTATAGCGCGGCAGATCCAGCAGATTAAAGCAGGTGTGGGCGACGGGCAGGAACCTTTCATTTTGTGTGGGCTGTATGATGATCTGAAACTCAAAATAGAGAAGAAGCAATTAAACAACAGATTGATTAGTTTGTATTTACCTTGATGGCCTTCATACCCTGAATGGGTATTCGATCAGAGCCCGTCAAATAGAGTAGAAACTTTTTCTTTTCATCCTCGGACAGATCGTGAAAAACTTCCCAGAACCATTTTACCTAAGAGACAAAAGAATGAATAAACTTTTAAGGGAGTTTACATGGTCAAGAGACGCACCGTTTCATCGCCAGACGTGTAGCCTTCCTTGTACTCGCAATTGTCTTCCAATGCCTGCCAGTCGTACTCCTCATTCCCAACGACAACGGCCATCAGTTCCTCCGGCTGGAAAATCTTCAGAACACGTCCAGAACAAACCCGCATGAAGCCCTTGTGAAAGGCACGATAATGCAGCTCGACGGATTGATTGAATATAAAATCAACGTAGAGATCAACAAACTCCTGCCTGTTTTCCTTCGTTACGGAAATATTGCTTCCATTGGGCTTCAGAGACTTGGTCTCTGACTCGCCATAAACATCGCGGGATATTTCGAATGTCAAGTCGAAGGTTTCCTTAAAGTCATCTCCATCATAGTCCAGCAGTGTCTGCAATGAATTGGCCTCCGTGGGCGACATCTCCCGCAGATCGCTGAGATCGACGGGCTTCTCCAACAGTTTCTTATACAGCGCCAGTGGAAAAGGCAGATTTATAATGGTAAAATTGTATATGGCCAAGCCGCAGAGTACACCAATTAGGAAGTACATGTTTTCCGTTTCGAAGCTGACATCGGCGAACCACATGATGCGTGAATCCTCAAACTCTTTGAACATGCCGTATTTGGGATCAATGAGATCCTTCAGCAACAGCATGAAGAACTCCTTACGCACGCCGCCCGCATCCACGGCCTCCTCGCCGCAAAATTTGATTTTCAGCGGCTTCTTGAGATCACTTTGGCTGTACATTTGCAGTTCACGCAGCGAATCCTGGACAATATTCTCTCGCGTCACATTTAATACAATGAACTGTGAGATGGGTCCAAAACCGAGTAGATCATGAAATGCCTGATGGAAGGAACACAATTAATTATATATATATAGATGTACATCTTAGGTACGCACATTAAAGGAATTCGCCATGGCCGAGTGCATTTGAAGCAGCTGATCCGCTTGGAGCAGCGCCGTCTTGGCGGATGCATCGAATAGGAATGGATAATTGCAGATATTGAACTCGCTAGCTGACTCAAACATCGTCCAGCGGAAGTATTCCTGCTGTACATCTACATAATCCGTGAGATCTGGCCAATGAAAGAGCTGATAATTGAGCCGATCCTCACGCATATCGTTAACACGACACAGATTCTCCAGCAGCCGGAGCACAATTTCCAAATCCTTATTGTAGGGCAAGAGCTAAAAAACAAAAAAGTTAATTCGATTCGAGTGCTGACCGAGATCAGGAATCGTAATACCTTCTTCTGACGCGGCTCATTGTGATTGATGACCTCAATGCCCATTTTAAAGCTGATGATGTGCATCACCACGTGCAGAAAGTTGTTCACCATTTGCTCAAAATACTCCGTGGGAGTGTGACCCCACCATTTATCCAGCACCTTGCGGGGATTCTCAGTCAGCTTGAATGTGGCCAGGGCAAAGGGTACATGCAGTGTCTTGTAGTGCTTGGAATTGACAAACTCATGGTATAATGGCAGCAATAGATACAGGCGCATGCTCTCCACATCCGCCGGCGAGGGCACAAGTGAACCAAGCAGCTCCTTCGTCAAGTTATCCCAGATCACTTGCTTAATGCTCTGGTTCTCCACTTTGCGTAGATTATCAAAGGCCAACTGGGCAGCCATCAGATCCAGGCCATAGTTGCGGGCGGAGCAGCCAAAGTGCCGGTCCTGGCCCAGCAAAAAGGAGCCATTGAGGCAGGCTTGGCTTTTGAATATCTGTTCCATCGAGTGCAGCAGATCCAGATCGCTTTGATCGCCTTCCTTAAAGCGGGCACATTGCTTGGTGGCTTCCGCCGTCAGCGCAAGGATCTGTGACTTGGGTCTGTGATGAAAAGTAGTCGAGAATCATTAAACATATGAGGATTAAATAGAATCAGTTGGCTCACTCATAAATGCGACAGTCTGTAGGCGGCTTCTTGTCCACATAAAGCGAGGTGGTCACTATCGATTGATCGCCGCCGGAGAAGATCTGCTGAATCACAATGGAGACTTCTGCATCGCTCGATTGCAGCAATGCCGAGCCACTGGGCGACACCCATGGACCGATGACCAGCTGGGGCAGATTAAGACTTTTCGTATTGCGTGTGCCCAGTTGTCCCGAGCTGCCGAGACCAAAGCCATAGATCCGACCTCGGGATGGGACCAACGCCAACGTATGTCGATTTCCGCAGGCCACTTGGGAAATGGTGCTGCCCATCAGCTCCACAACCATGCGCGGCAGCATCTCATTGGAGTTGAAGCCGTGTCCCAATTGACCATATGCACCAGCTCCGCAGGTGAACACGCCGCCCTCGTTGGTCAGGAAGACGGAATACTCATCGCCGCAGGCAACAAAGCGCACGCCCAGCGTTCGAAGCGTTTTCAGCTGTGTGGGATAGGCACGATTCGTCTCATCGTTGAGCCCCAGCTGGCCGCAGTTGTTGCGTCCCCAGCCAAAGACGGCGGCCGACTTGGAAATGAGAAAGGAATGATTGCCGCCACAGGCAATGGCAGCCACTGGTATGCCCAGCAGTGTGGTCAGTCGCAGGGGATAGTTGCACTGTGAGAGTTCATTGGGTGACTTCACGCCCAGCTGGCCATAGATGTTGGATCCCCAGGAGTACAGCTCGCCACCTGCAAATGAAGTGATCTGGAGTAAAAATGGCTTATCTTCGTCGAGATTACTTACAGCAGGTTAAAGCCAGGCTGTGATTGTTGCCACAGGCAACTTGAACCACCGTTTTGGAGACTAGATAGCGCACAATCTTGGGCAGCTGGATAACCTCCTGGTCGCTGGCATGTCCCAGCTGGCCGCACTCGTTGTCACCCCAGCTGAGCACTTGTCCCCATTCAGTTAGCGCCATGGAATGACGACTGCCGCAGGCAATTTGTGTAACCACATAGGCCTGTAGCTCTGGGATTTCCACTGCAATTAAAACAATCACAAATGGTAGGTAAGAGCTGAATGTGTCAATTTGAGGCGATAGCGACATCTGACAATGTGATGGGGAAATGAGGGGGGAACGAGTGTACAAACGAGAATGGAAGATTTGTACATACGAAATGGCGACATACGTGGCCTTTTGGTGGGCAGCTCGTGTCCTAGCTGTGAGTAATCGTTGCTCCCGCATGCGTACACCTTGCCGCTGGCCGTCAGGAAGAGCGTGTGACGATGTCCGCAGGCAATCTGTTGCACCGCCGAATCCGGCTGCCAGGGAATCTTGCTGGGCACCAATATCTAAAAGTAAGCCAAATTAGAAATACTCTTCTCTTCAAATATTTCCTTTGTCGTGTTTACCTGCTCATCCTCAATCCCGCCAAGTCCCAACTGACCGCGGGATGTGTTGCCCCAACAATACAATTCCATGTCGCTTCTCTCTCTCTCTCTCTCTCTTACTCTCTCTCACTCTTCTCTTTCACCTTAAGCTTATAATTCGTCGTTTTATCGTTGATCGCAGCTCGGACTTCCCCTCCCTGTTCACTTATCTATTTTGATACTCCAATTTGTTTTGATAGCAGCGAAAATTCGAGAAAGCGCCACAGTTGTAGAACCATTCTTTTTGCGGTCGTCCAATTTTTACTCTTTTTTCGGCTTTATTCTTGCGCCACACGCACACAGATGCATTTGGCAAATGCAAATACAAATGCTCAAGAGTTGTTAACGGGTTTCTGCCGGGGGCTGAGGCTGTGATTGCTTTATTTTAATAGCGCATTGAGTACGCTTCTAACCGGAATATAGATTACAATTCGACAGAATTTGCTTTTCTAGAAAAAATAACAAATTATAACAAATCAAAACCGCAACAACAACAAAAGAAACCAACAAATAATCACAGTGCTGCCAACTGATTGTAATTGCTGAAAGCTCATTTAGATTAGCTGCAATTGCAGTTATCGATAATTAAATGCACATTTGTCTTGCAAGTGAGATTTTAATGCAGATTCTGCAGAGTGTTACCCTATTCACTTATCGATAATAAAATGTGCAATTGAGTTTTTTTATGTGGAGTGCTATTGTTATCAATTCTTAATAGGTGGAATGCCTCTAATATTTTCAGTAAACTGCTGACTAACAGTGGTGCCGGACTTGCTTTTTTCCCGTCAAATATGGCTTTTTTCAAAGGCCATTTGCCATTTGATAAAAAAATTGCAGCAGCGGGAATTCTGGCTTTTTTTTTTGTTGAAATACTTTTTTTTTCTTTTCAGATTTTTTGTAAATGCCCCAATGCGCTCACTCTTGCCCTCTCAGGAGAAAATACAGGAATTAATTAATTGAAGAACTACCTTTTTTATGTTTATTTTTATTAATTTTTCAGCTCTTTTGCATTGTTCCTCCCGTCAAAAACGGTTTTTTTCAAACAAAAGTTGGCAAAGCTGACTAGTGCTGACTAGTTTGCTTTAACAAGCTTCCCAATTGTGAACTGAATGCGAAGGGAGAGTGGACAGCCCCTAATCGTCGTTAGCGAATTTTTTTTTTTGCCGGCTAAAAATCATCAGACTGACGACTGAACTCTGCCCTTTTGTGCACTTAAAGTTAGAAAGATTAAAGCAAAAGGCAACCGTGAATAGCCGTTTATAATACTAGATAAACCGCGCGCAATTGAAACTACAATCGATAACGGCTTTAAAGTGGGTTACCGCTAGGAAAGAAAGAAAACCGGTTGCATTAAATTTGTCTGCTCAAAAACAAGTGTTGGAGGTGTAGAAAGCGTATAATCCGATTGATTTTCAGCTGTGTTGCCACGCCAACAAGAACAAGAACAGGAACAGCAATATGCAGGAGGCCTTTGTCAATTTAAATGGTATTCCCACGCACATCATCACCTGGGGCAAGTGGATCGAGGAGTCGCTTAGCGACGTTAACGAGTTGGTTATTTGCATAACGGGAAATCCAGGGCTGCCTGGCTTCTACACTGAGTTCTGTGGTGCACTGCAGCAGGAACTGGGCGCCGATGGACACAACTTGCCCGTCTGGGTGATAGGTGAGTGTTGACACTGAAATTGTTGAATGCTGAAATAAATACATTCCCAACTTTGTAGGTCATGCTGGACACGATGATCCGCCCGAGGCGAGCATACGGGAGGTTCCCCAGCTTAGCGGGAACCAGGAGCTGTTCAATCTGGATGGACAAATTGCCCACAAGGTGGACTTTATTAAGAAGTATGTGCCCAGCCATGTTAAGATTCATCTCATTGGACACTCGATTGGCGCCTGGATGATACTGCAGCTGCTCAAGGATCAGGAGATACGCAATCGCATTAAGAAGTGCTACATGCTGTTCCCCACCATTGAGCGCATGATGGAATCCCCCAATGGCTGGACATTCACGAAGATCGCCATGCCCCTCTATTCCGTATTTGGTTACATCTTCTTTAACGTATTCAACGCGTTGCCCATTTGGCTACGCATCCTGCTTGTTCAAGTCTACTTTTGGATCTTCTCGATACCCAAACAATTTACGGGCACCGCCCTCAAGTACGGCAAGCCCTCGGTGGCGGAGAAGGTCGTGTTCCTGGCGGACGATGAAATGGCCCGTGTGCGTGGTCTGCAGCGTGAGCTAGTCGAGAACAACTTGCATCTGCTGAAGTTCTACTATGGCACCACCGACGGCTGGGTGCCCGTCTCCTACTACAATCAGCTGAAGTTCGACTATCCTCAAGCGGATGCACAGCTGGACACCAAGAAGATCGATCATGCCTTTGTCCTGCGTCATTCAAAGCCCATGGCTTCTATTGTTAGCAACATGATACAACAGAATCTGCAGTGAATGAAACTTCGAATTGGACGCATTTAGCCAATTGTTGCCTAATCCTAAGTTTTTAAGCTAAAAGTGTCGAAACTCCTTCTATAAATGTGGTACCATTCTAGCCTGGTACGGTATGCAGTAGTGAAATATACCCTAATAAAATTTAAATAGCTTTTCTTTTAAATGTGTTCCTTTAAATTTTTTAAATTTTATATTTCTAAATGCAATTCCTTTTTAAAATTTACTGCCATGGTGAACTTCAAGGCGATGCTTTCCGATACATTTGTAAATTCACCTGTCAAAATTAAGTTAACTAGTGAATTCACTACTTACCATTCACTAGTGAATTCATTACTTACCATTCACTAGTGAATTCATTACTCACCATTCACTAGTGAGTTCACTACTTACCATTCACTGGTGAATTCATCACTTACTATTCACTAGCGAATTAGCTGCTCACCATTCACTAGTGAATTCACTACTTACCATTCACTAGTGAATTCACTACTTACCATTCGCTAGTGAATTCACCACTTACTATTCACTAGTGAATTAACTACTCACCATTCACTAGTGAACTCACTACTTACCATTCACTAGTGAATTCACTACTTACCATTCGCTAGTGAATTCACCACTTACTATTCACTAGTGAATTAACTACTCACCATTCACTAGTGAACTCACTACTTACCATTCACTAGTGAATTCACTACTTATCATTCAATAGTGAATTCATTACTTACCATTCACTGGTGAATTCACCACTTACTATTCACTAGCGAATTAGCTACTCACCATTCACTAGTGAATTCACTACTCACCATTCACTACTTCACATTAAATGTTTACTTTCAAGCAGAACAAAAATAAACAGAGAATTAAGTTTTATATAACTTTTGTTTTAATTGCATTGTAGTTTAGTTCCAATTGCTTCGATTAATTAGGTGCCACACATTTAATATTTGCATGTCTTACAGGTCAAAATCCTATGCAACTTTGCCTCAATTGCTGGCCGCTGAGCCTGAACGAGATCGGGAACGACTGCGTGAGGGTGAACGAGAACCGGAGCCAGAACGTGAACGGGAACGCGACTTAGACTTGGATTTCGACTTGGAGCGTGAACGAGATGGCGATTTTGATTTGGATTTTGATCTGCTGCCAGAGCGGGAACGAGAACGTGAACGAGAGCCAGACTTGGAACGGGACCGTGAACGAGAGCCAGATTTAGAGCGTGAACGCGAACGAGAGCCGGACTTGGAGCGTGACTTGGAACGTGAGCGGGATCTTGAACGTGATCCATCGGATTCGCCGCCAGATTCGATGCGATTCTTGGCACGCTTACGCTGTGCGACGCCATCGCTTTCGCTGCCACTGCGGCTCCTGCTGCGCTTCCGGCCGTGATCGCTGCCACTGGCGCTGCCACTGCGACTACGGCTGCGACTGCCGCTCTTTCTGCTGCCGGAACGGCTTCTGCTGCGGCTCCGATTGCTGCCGCTGGCGCTGCCGGAGCGACTGCCACTGCCGGATTTGCTTCTGCTGCGGCTCCGGCTCCTGCTCCGACTGCGTTTGCCGTCGCTCTCGGATTCGCTCGTGGATATCGTCTCCTTGGAAACAATCTTGAGACGCTGCTTGCCGGACAACTTCTCCTTGGACTCCTTGACATTCTTCTGCTGCTGCTTCTTCTTCTTGCGCTTGTTGTCCCTGCCAGCGGATTCCTCTTCGCTATCGCTCTCGTATTTCTCCGTTTTACGCTTACGTCCGCTGCCCTTCTTCCTCTCACCCTTGCTCTTCTTCTTGCTGGGCTTCTCGTTGCCCTCACGTGGAGCTCCATCCCCGCTGTCCGTGCCGGAGATGTAATCATCCTTGCGTGGACGTCCGCTGCCCTTTTTGCGTTCCTTTTCGGTCGGTGCGTCCGCGATGATGAGCAAATTCTTGGTCTTCTCCACGTACTCCTGTCGCTTGGCCAGCAGCTGATCCCGCGATGTCTTGGCCTCCTCCTCGCGTCGCTTGCGTTGCTCCGCAATCTTTACCTTGAAGGCTTCGCGTTCCTCCTCCTGTCGGCGACGCAGCGTGCGCTCCTCCTCATCGATGCGACGTGCCCGTCCCACATGGTATTGCGCCTGCGACAACAGATCCTGACAGGTGTTGGCCTCCACGGCGGCCACTTCAATGTTGAAGCGCGTCTTGTCGCCGTGCACGGACAAGTACTGGAAGTACTTGTGGGCCAGCTCCAGTTCATGTACCGCCTGCAGCACAACCTCCAGCGTGGACTTTTCATCCTTGAGTATGGCCATGGCCAGGCGGGACAGCACCACGGCAATATTGAAGAGCAGCACCGTATCCTGGGGAGCAACGCGACGCGCCTTGAGCAGCACAGCCTTGGCTTCCACCAGCTTGTTGGCCCGCAGATAGGCGCGGGCGAGGTACTGCATCACCTCGACATTGTTGTGCTTGTAGAACTTCTTCATGCAGTTCTCGTACATCTGAATGGCGCTGATGTACTGCTTCTGCTCCACGTAAACGTGGGCAATGTTCAGCCACACGTCGCAGAAGTCGGCGGTGGCCTCACGCACCTGGGCGAATATGTCGCGCGCCTCGATGACGCAGCCCTTGTGGGCAAGCACGGCTCCAATGCCATTGGTGGCCCAAATGTTACGCGGATCCGTGCGCAGCACCTGAAAGAAGATGTTGATGATTAGGATTGGTTAAAATCTTTTTATGCCTTTCACTCACCTGCTTGAAAATGGCCAACGCCTTCTCCTGATGCTTGCGCTCCTTCTCCTTGTCCCGACTGGGTTGATGCAGCGTCTGCAGCGAGAAATTGCCCAGAGCAATCAATGAATATGCATCCGAGGCTGTAGCCGGATTCTTAAGTATGGTCTCAAAGTTCTTTTGGCCCAGAGCAAATTGCATTTTGGCCAAATGCAGATTGCCCAGCAGCGACCTCGCATCCGGATTGTCATTGTTGATATTGAGGGCATCCTTGAAGAAATCGGAGGCGACAAAGATCAAGCCCTTGTCACGGGCCATGCAGCCCAACCGTAGATAGCAATCAATGTAGTTGGGATGCTCCTTGAGAATCTCCTTGTACAGTTTATCGGCTACATCGAAGCTACTCATGGCCTCGTTCAACCGCGCCAGATTGTACTTCATGGTCACCTGTATGGACTCGTAATATTTGACATCCTTGTCCATCTCGCAGCTGGCGTGCTGCAGCGCCGACTCCAGCGTATCCTTGGCCATTTTCAGATTGCCCAGACGATAATGCAGCGAGGCGACATTGTTTTGTATCTCCGCCGGAATCTCGTACTTGGCCTTGTCCCGCAAAATGCTGGAGGCGGTGCCATATGCACTCAACGATGCCTGCAGATCGTTCTGCTCCAATATCTGGGCCAACTCTATCCAGGCCTCAATGTCCTCGGGAAACTGTTCGGTGACCTTCTTGAGGTGTGTCTTGGCCATGTCGCGTTTGGTCTGCGAATTGGAGTGCGCATAGAGGGAGCCCAGGATCTTCATGGTCTCGTAATTGCCCGGCTGAATCTTCAGCACTTTCTCGAAACATTGAGCAGCCTGTAAATAGGATATGTTTAAGAAAAGTTAATTATCTAAACTAGAGAACTTTACTTACGTTCTCGGTGTCACCGCGATAGATGTACATCTGTCCCAGTCCATAATGGGGCAGCACAAAGTTGGCTGGGGCGATCTGCGTGGACTGATAGTAGTACTGAAAGGCCTGGTCGTAGTCGCTCTGGGCATGGAAGCTGCGCGCCAGCTGGTAACAACTCTCGGCACGCATCGCCTCATTCTCGGTGTTGTGGAAGGCATGGAGCGCCAGATGATGCACCTTCTGATAGTCCTTCTTGAAGAAGAAATGATTGGCCAAATGATTAAGGACCATGGGATTGGCATTGTCAATGGTGTACGCCTTGGACAGCATTTGTACGCCCAGCTTATTGGATTCCGGCTCCAGCTGATTAAGTTTGAGCACGGCCAGACCTATCAGGGCGCCCACACATTGCTGGTCCAGCTGCAGGGCACGCTCAAAGGCCAGCTTGGCCTTCTCCGGATTGCCCATCTTGAGGAAACAATGCGCCATGCCAATGCGCACATTTGCCGGGCAATTTGGATTCGTACGCAAAGCCTTTTTGTAGAAGGCCATGGCACCGCGATAATCCTTGCGATTGAATGCAATGCACGCCTTGCCCAGCAGCGATGGGATGTTCGAAGGTGACTGATTAAGCACAAAGTTGAACTGAGCATCCGCCTGATCCATTTTGTCACCCTCGAGCAGACAGAAGTACGCACGTCCCAGCAAATGGCTCTGATCGTACATAATGATCTTGTCCGCACTCGTGTACAGATTGGTGGCCTTCATGAACAGCTCGCGTTTCTTGTCCTTGGACTTCTCACGGTACGCCTCCTGGACATAGTGGGCGGCCAGCATGTCCAGGGCACGCATTTGATCCGTTTTGAAATCCCGATAGTCCGTGGTGCCCTTTTCCCGTGCTGCCTCCAGCAGCGTGATGAAGTCATCGGTCTTCTTTTGCTTGTAATACGCCAACTACAATGGTGACAGAGAGGAATTACATGTTTGTGGTGATCAGTGGGATTAGATTTAGCATGCATCACTTACCGCCACATTAACCCAGACGTGCAGCGGAGCACGCTCCTGCAACAGTATACTAAACACCTCAGAGCATTCTGGCAGTTGGTCCGGATCCACCTCGATGACCTGTAAGCATTTTTCGTAGTTTTATTTTTTTTCTCTTGAAGAAAACGCGGTGGCATTGAAGGCCGATGTACAGGCTGCCCACACTTACCTCGTCGGTGTCCTGGAGCGGTATTTCAATGCATGTGGACATGATTGCAGTTGCCGTGGCTTGAAAACCAAACACTTGGGCACTTAAACGCGTTTTTTATACGCAAAATAAACCACAATTCACTTTTTAATGCGGTACGCTCGCCATAAAAAAAACATTCACACTGACGATATATAGACACCTAGCGTCGGCATATCGATAGCTTTGCGATATTCAGCGTGAGGACTAATCGGTAATCGAAACGCTTGAAGTGAAAATCGATTGTTGTGAGGTGGCAATAATGAAGTATTGATAAATTATGTAGTTTATAAAAATAGCAAAATGTATTATTAAGTCGAAATTTTAAAAACAAGAAATGAATTAGGCCATAGCAGAAAATGCAAGCGGGTGTCTGGCGAGTGAGCGTTTGCCAACTGGCGGCCAATGCACGCGCCACAACAACAGCAATAGCAGCAGCAGCAGCAACAAAATTCCAGGCAGAAAAAGTATACAAACAAAGTCAAACAGATGTTCAGTGCCAATTACGTAAGGGCTGTCAAGGTTCCGCAAAATTGGCGCTAAATTCTAGACGCGAGGGTGGCAACAATCAGCTGAGCGAGCGCATTCAAACAACAACTGCAATTGTGCCGCAGTTGACAATAAAACGCAGTTCCGTTAGTTACTCAAGGTATTCGGCAAGCACCATCATGAATTCGTACTGCAAGGAACTTACGCTGATGACCTATGACATCATTGGCTTCGACTTGGATGGAACTCTGTTGCGCTATGACTTGCTGGAGATGACAACGTTGATTTACAATACCCTTAAGCAGTTTCTGGTCGAGCAGAAGGGATATCCAGAGGCGCTGCTGCATCTGAAATTGGACATGGATTTCCTGCAGAAGGGTCTCATCCTGGATGGCCAGCGTGGCAATGTGTTAAAGCTGAGTCACGAGGCAACAATTCTGCGTGCCTCGCATGGCACTCGACTGCTGAGCGATGACGAGATTGTGGCCATCTATGGAACTGAGCGACGCTGGGACGTCAGCACTGCGTTCTACAATGATCCACTGTCCACGTGGAATGGACCGAGTGCTTTGCAGATGCGCGCACTGCTCGATTACTTTGATATGCCATGTGCCCTGGTGTTTGCCCAGGCGGTGGACATTGTGGACAGGGACAGCAGTGCGAGTGGAGCACCCAAGGAGTACAAAGTCTGGCAGGATTTGCTGGACGGTTTGATGCAGAACTACAGCCGGGATAACTTTAGCAACGACAAGAGTCTCTACTTTAAGGCCATGCGAGCTGAACCTCAACGCTATGTCCTCCGCAGCAGTGACAAGCTAATCTCTTGGCTCCACGAACTACGCGCCAATGGCAAGAAACTGTTTCTGCTCACCGGCTCCAACATTGACTTTGCCAATTTGACAGCCACGCAGGCACTTGGACGCGATTGGCAGCAGCTGTTCGACTTTGTGGTTACGTTTGCCAAGAAACCGGGATTCTTTACCATGAAGCGACCCTTTATGATCGTGGACAATGAGGCCAAGCGCGAGTTGCCCGACAGCGAGCTGAGTCTGGAGGCGAATCTCAAGTCGGGGGAGATCTACTCGCAGGGCAACTGGCACCAGCTGCACCAGGCAATGGCCAGGCTGTTGAACAAGGACACAAGCGAGGCGCGTGCCCTTTACTTTGGTGACAACATTATCCAGGATATCTATACGCCCGTCAAGCATCGTGACTTTGATGCGGTGGCCATTGCCGAGGAGTTGTCGCTCGTGGATCAGAAGGATTATGCCTTCAACGATGTGCTATCTTCCAAGTTTTGGGACTCGTATTTCTTTATTGGGAGCACACCAACACTCTGGTCCGGCTTCATTGCCTACTACGCCCAGATCTGCGTTAGCTCAATGGAACAAATGGCCCAAATGCCGCCCACAGAACGCATCGTGTCCACCAACGTGAATGGCTTCTATCCGGCGCTGCCCAAACAACTCATGAGCAGCAACCTGACGACCTCCTGGCACGGAGGTGGTGTCTAATTGATAACCAGCTAAAAATACTCACGAGCTAATTCACTTTCAATTGCTTTGCATCCCAGCTGCATCCAAATTTATCTACAAATTGAAATTATTCTAGACACGTACAATAAAAATAAACAAAGTCGAAATGATTCTATTAGTATATAATATATATATATGTATATTATAGACTTTGAGAGCCCAGGTTAGCTTAATAACAATTGTATTGCTCTAGTATTTTAAATGATCGCAATGTATTACATACTATATGTTAGTAATTGAAAACTGCCTTTAGCATTGTTAAATGTACAAAACTTTTGATGTAGTTAAGCAATTGAAGGGATTGTCTATTGTAACAACTATTCCCTGACAGGCTTAAATGATTCCTAGAACTCACTAAAGACAGCGCAAGGTCAATTTAATAAGCCATTGTTCCAGTTATACAATTTCTGGAAGTTAAAATTGTATTAAATTAATCCTCTTCCGTATTCTTCTCTAGAACATTTTATTAGTTGTAAAGAAATAAAATCTTTATTTCTGCACAACTTTAAACAAATATCTAAATTATTGTATTTTCATAAAAGTTGCAAGTTAAAATTATATTAAATTATTCATTCTACCCGTTTAAAATTTAAACTTTCACTTATTTGACAGATTCTTTTCAGATTTATACAAATATTTTATTGTACCTTTTTTAATATAATAAAAAAAATAAAACTTTTGTATTTTATTTCTGCAATTTTTTTCAATTATGCTTTAAAAATAAAACTCTTTTTTTTGCCGTTTTTTATAAAGTAAATTAATTTATTTTTACTATATAAAGTTGCCTTTCCTATTGTTTTTGTTTTTATATCTTTTATTTTCGGTATAAATCAGCATGTATACAATAACTCACTTTAAAAAAATTTTTATGCTCGACTGTGGTTGTTCGTAATTCTGGACAACAATAACAAAAGAAATGTTGAAAGTTGTGTTCATTGTTTAAAAAATGCAAAAGGGACAAAGAAAACTATTAGAAAGAAAAACGCGAGAGCAATGAAACGAATGGGGGAAAAACTAAACGAATCGTCCAACAAAGCTGACGGCATTCAAATATATGTATATGTAGGGTTACATATTTTGTGTGCTTTGTGGTTGACCTGCCTAACATGATTCGTCCTCCAGGAAGAAGAATTGACCCGAGCGCTTCTGTTCCGTATCCTTGACCGAAGCGTTCTTATTAATACGCGGCCTAAAGTTGTTGGGGTCACGACGGAAGGTAATGCCCAGCAGTTCGAGGAATCGATTCATGCCATTGAGCAGCGATTGCGGTGTGAATGCGGTGGTCTTCACCGAGGGCTGACCCTCAATAACGATCACACGATCAGCGAGGTAGGTGGCCATAATGAAATCGTGCTCCACCACAAATCCTGTCTTCTTGGCATGCAAAATGTAGCTGCAATCATTTCGAAGACATCATTAAAAACCACTCTGATCTCATATATATAAATGGAATACGAACCGCTTAATAACCTTGGCAGCGACCAGACGCTGCTCGGAGTCCAAATACGCAGAGGGTTCATCGATCAGATAGACATCCGCTGGCTTGCCCAAGCAGAGCACCAAAGCCACACGCTGCAATTCACCACCGGAGAGGTTCTGCACCTCTTGATCCATGATCTCCTCAATCTTCATGGGTTTCATGACGTCCGCAATGAACTGAGGATGCACGTAAGCATCGCGAATCTTGTCGTGCAGCAAGTGGCGAACATGATTTTGGAATTTGGGTGAAATCTTTTGCGGTTTGTACGAGATGTTCAGCATGGGCAGCTCAACTTCACCATCCGGCTGCAGATTACCAGCCAGCATTCGAATGAACGTGGTCTTGCCGGTACCGTTTTCACCGAGCAACACGAGGATCTCCGAGTCACTGAAGTGACCCTTCTCCACAGTCAACTCGAATTTGCCCAGCGTTTTCACCATGGATGGATAAACGTAATGATTCATACGCTTGATCTCCTCCTCCGTGGCCGATTCAGATACCTTGAAAGTGAGCGATTCTGTGCGGAAACGCATGTTCTCCGTGGGCACAAAGCCGTCCAGGAAAATGTTGATGCCTTCACGCACCGAGAAAGGCATGGTAACAACACCATAGCAGCCAGGCACACCATAAAGACAGCAGATGAAATCGGACAAGTAATCCAGCACGGACAAATCGTGTTCCACAACAATAATGAATCTATCAAGGAATATTAAATAAATTTAGTAAGAGAAAGTGAATGGATGTTGATTGAAACTCACTTGGTAGGATGCAGCAACGAGCGAATGGTTAAGGCAGCGTTGAGACGCTGTTTCACATCCAGATACGAGGACGGTTCGTCGAACATGAAGATATCTGCATTCTGTATGCAGACCATGGCAATTGCAAAACGTTGCAACTCTCCGCCGGACAGCTGGGAGATTTCACGATCGCGAATGTGTGACAGGTCCAGCATGTCACAGATTTTCGTCTGCAGTTCACGCTCATCCTTCTTGTCGAGCAGATCACCCACCGAGCCACGCACCGCCTTGGGAATCTGATCGACATATTGTGGCTTGACCAAGGCCTTAAGGTTGTCTTCCAATATCTTGGTAAAGTAGTTTTGCAACTCGGAGCCACGGAAGTAAGCCAGAATCTCCGTCCAGTCGGGCGGATTGGCATATTTGCCCAAATTGGGCTTCTGCTTGCCAGCCAGAATCTTCAACGCTGTTGACTTGCCAATACCGTTCTGACCAACCAAGCCCAGGACTTCACCCGGTCGGGGAATGGGCAGGCGATGCAGTTTAAACGAGTTTTTGCTATAACGATGCGTTGTGTGCTTCTCCAAATTGCTGGGCAAGTTGATAATTGTGATTGCCTCAAATGGACATTTCTGTAAGGAGATTGGAGATTAACAGCTGTTTCAAACACACAGTCGGAGAACGCTCAAGTAACACACCTTGACACAGATACCGCAACCGATGCACAGTTCCTCGGACAGCGAGGCTATCTTCGATGTGGGCGTCACTTCGATGCAGAGCTTGCCCATGCGCACGACCGGACATGACTTCTTGCACTCCTGGCGACAACGCTTCGGCTTGCACTTGTCATCGCTGACAATGGCAATACGCGTCTGCTTGTCCACCTCCTCGTGGTCCTTTCTGCGCGACATGCTGTGAATTACAAATTGTTCGTTTCGTTTAATTACAAAAAATTTCCCAATTCTCGCTCGCACTGTCAACGTTGCAAATGTCAGTGACGGCCGTCAAAACAAAACTAGTGCAGCGACGGGGGCGGGGCGGCAGTGGGGGGGCTACCTGTGCTTTGTGCAGTGAAAGTATAACCTCAAAACAAATGCTTCCAGCACGAATACTAATGCACACTGACATTTAACAAGTTCGCCCAGCTATATTTATTTTATTAAAACACTTATTTACATTTTATTTACCTGCGAACTTGGCTGAAATGAATTTAAAACTGGCGAATGTTCAACGCCACGCTCTTGCGTCGTCAGCCACAAGTTTCAAAGGGAATGCACAGCACTGGAGATTAGTGTTGAGTAGCAAGCAAAGCATCGATAACTACAAACAATAATTTGTAATTGTAATTAAAAACGATAGGAAAGTTAATTTGAACTTAATAAAAAGATCTATGCAATTTATTTGATTGGATAAGCTTTCTTGCAATTGATCTGATTTATAAATTGCACTTTACAATAAATAAGGTAATCGATTCGCTCATAATATCGATACTTTGATTTACATATCGAAAACAATGATGACGTTTACGTTTGGCTACGATTCCCCGACGACGACCGTCGTGTATCCGTGTATTTTTTGTAACAAATCCGTAGATTTTAAAGTCTGTAGGCTCTGGCACTGCTAAAATAATGGTCGTTGAGGAGCCGAATAGTGGAGAAAATGTGGAGAAAAGTGACAGCGGCACAGCTGTGGCAGAGCCACCCAAAATCTTCACCGTTGAAAGTGAGTGTGAACCCCCCCCCACCCTCCACCAACAAACAGGGGAGCTGAACTGACAATTAACCTAAAAATGTGTGCATATTTAAATTGAACAACTTTCTCTGTTATTGCAGTCCTGCATATGATCAAGGATGCACAGCAGCAACATGGTCTGCGCCATGGTGACTACCAGCGCTATCGCGGCTACTGCACGCGCCGCATCCGACGTCTGCGCAAGGCACTGAAGTATCCCCAGGGCGACAAGCGTCACTTTAAGCGTCGCGATGTCACGTTGGCTCACCTGACCGGCAAGAAGGCGGACGAGCGTTTCATTCACATACCGCTGATCAGCGCCGAGCGCGCCTGGGCCTATGCCATGCAGCTGAAGCAGGAGGCCAACACGGAGCTGCGAAAGCGCTTTCACTTGATCAACAAGCTGCGTCGCGCCTGTTTCTATGCCCTGCAGCTGCAGGAGCTGTGCAATGTAAGTGATTGGCATGTCCAGATCTGGATCCAGTCAAGATTGATTGATGGACTTTAACCTCTTTCCCAGACGGAGGCATTTGATGCACGCACCAAACTGGAGTGCGAGGCATATGTGGCCTGGATGCACGGCACTTTGCACTTTGAGCTGCAGCTGTGGGACTCGGCCGGTGAGCATTTAAAGCGCGCCCAAGTCGTCTACGAGAACTTGGCCAAGGCGCTGCCCGAGGACGACCAGGAATTGTACCGGGCCAAGGTGAACGAGTTCACGCCGAATTTGCGCTACTGTGCCTACAACATTAGCGGCGGTGCCAGTGGTGGCAAGATCGATGAAATTCTCGAATTGCGCGCCCAGGGCGTTTTGGAGAACTTGGATGTGCTGGTGAGCCAAACGAAAACGGAGAGCAGCGAGGGTCTGCAGACAATCGACTGGCGTGGCCGCAAGGTCACGGTGCGACCGGAGAAGGTGCGTCTGTTCCTACTTAGCACTCAGGAGCTGGACAAATCGCTGGCCAAGACAGCTAAACTGGATGCTAAGATTGAGCTGATCGAGCGCATACTAATGGATTGCAAGGATGCCATACAGGCAGTGAGGGACGAGATCAAACAGGATCCCAAGCTACGCTCGCTAACAACAGGGCAGACTGTGTCCGGCGTGCAATATTTGCTGGCCTACTTGAGCTACATTCGCCACAGCCGAACGCTGCAGCGCAATTTGTGTTTGGTCGATCAGGTAAGTGCATTTCAAGGCTCTTATTCCACATCAAACTGATGTTAACTGCTTCCAGGCCAAGCTAAACTTTGATGATCCCAATCAAAAGCAAGCGACACAAGCTCAAGGCGATGGTAAACGTGTACGCCCGCAGGATCTGGCGCGTCTGTACGAGATCATATTGCAGAATGTAACCGAAATGCAGCAAATAACTGGCATGGAGGAGGACGCCCAGTATCAGAACGAAGTGGCCAATCTGGCGCTCACATTCAAGGCCTTCCGCTGTTATTACATTGCGCTCACGCTCATCGACATGAAGAAATGGAAGGAGGCCGTGGCGCTGTACGAGCGTGCATCCAACTATGCCAACGAGTCGTTCAAGGGCAAACCCTGTGCCGAATTCCAGCTGCAATCGGATCTGAAGAAAATGGTATCCAGCATCGATGGCAGCAAGTTCTCGGCGCATGCGTACAGTGTGCTGGAGGATGACAACAGCGAGGATGCCACCGGCGTCTCGACTAAAGCGCAGAAAACAGCATCGAAGCCGCTGTACGAGCGCCTCTCCCAATACAAGGAGGATCAATCGCTGCACACCCGGGCACCCAATGTGTTCAAGCTAACGCCCGACATGGAGCCCATACCCTGCAAGCCGTTGTTCTTCGATCTGGCCATGAACTACGTGGAGCTACCCTCGCTGGAAGATAAACTCGAGTCGCCCGGCAAGAAGGGTGCATCCATTACGGGCTTTGTCAAGGGCTTCCTTGGCTGGGGCGGTGGCGGCAACAAGTGAAACTCCCCCCGTCTTATGAAATTCCATGTTGATGTTGCTTTTATATAAAAAAAAAAGAAAGAAAACAAACGTCCAACCAGTTGGAGCGTTTCTTATTTGTTTTTGCTTTTAGACTCCGGCTTTTGTTAGTATAAAGTATAATTACCAACAAACAACCAACCAACAAAACACTACAACAAATTTATTAACAAAATTCATTTTAAGTTACAATAGTGAGGAATTATTGGTAATAAAGTAAGCTACAAGTGCTGCTCTCAATGGGAACTCCTCGCTGATTTGTTTACTAATTAATTCTTTGATTTATTAACAAGCAAAAGAACTTAGATTCTATGGTTATACAACTATGAATACTACAAATCCTCACATGCCCAGATAGCCATGCTCATAGAACTCTAGCGCCAGTTCCCTGATGCGCAGATGATACTCGGGCGTCAGCTTTTGGGTGCAATTAATCTCTTTGCCGTTCAGGTTCTGTTCACTGATCTCGTCCAGATCGGGTATGTTGTTGACATCGAAGGTGACCGCTGGCAGGATCCACATTGATATGGCCAGTCCGTAGTGCACATGACGCACATACTCCTCGCTAAGACGCTGCAACGAGAAGGTTTCACACAACTCGTCCAGCTGCTTGGCCGCCGCCGTGTGGCGCAGCTGTTGTCCAAGCTCCTTGCGCAACGCCTCCGCATAGGCCGCCAGCAAAGTGTCCGTGTGGACGTCGCGCAGCTGCCGACGTGTGCTGGTGTATATGAAGTGCAGTATATCGAAGACCGGCGAGGTGCGTCTCATGGCCTGCAGGTCAAAGAATATGACCTCCTCTGGCTGCGAACGAAACATCAAGTTGTTGAGCCAGAGATCACCGTGGCAGACCACGCTGAATGGAGTTGCAGCCGCCGCATTGATGCTTCGTTGTAGCTGGCCAAGCAACGTGGGCTGCAGTTGCTCAATGAGGCGTATGGGCGTGGTCAGATTACCATCCCCATTGGAGGCGTTCAAGCTGTCCAGCGCCTGTTGCACCGATGTGTCCAGGATGCGAGAGTAAAAGTCCGCCGCATCCGGGCAGTAGACAATCTCCTTCATCTGCGCGCACTGCTGGGCAAAGTTTGAGGATTCCAGCTGCTGTGCCGCCAGCGAAGCAGCATGCAACTGCGCCAGTTTCTAATGAAAATCATCCAGACAGTTAAAATGTTTAAAAGGATTGCTACCAAGGTTGCCATATCAGGAAGTCTATTTGTGGCACTTTTAAATGCACCTGTGGCAACCTCATTTATAACTGTCCCATGGTGAATTTATAAACAAGATACATTATTTGCAAAATCACCATGGTCCAACTTACCTTCATCACCAGCAAACAATGACGTAGCTCCAGACCCGCCAGACGATTCTGCATGCGAAAACCCAACGCTTTGAGGTCCTGCAGCACAATAATGGCCTCGCCACTGGGGCTGCCATCATCATTCTCTGCCAAGTAGCATTGTGGAAAAATTGGCTGCCGGCTGTAGCGACAGAGCAGCGGCACCACGTGCTGATACACATTTATCTCATTGGTGAATGCCTCATCGCAACGGTACAGCTGACGACGCGAGAGACTCGCAATCTGACGCTTGATGATGACAGAGCAGCTGGCGGTAGCTGCGGAAGCGGCAGCGTTAGCTAAATAAAAACAATAAATAGTATCAAAAACAAAACAGAGAGAGAGAGGGAGAGATGAAAAGAGCGCAACGGCTAAGGCGCTCTCTGGTGCAGTTGGAACAGCTGTTTTTTGTTTACGCGACGTAGTAGAATTTATGAATGAATTTGTTTGCTCTTTGATTGTGCACGTGTATGTGTGTGTGTGTGTAAGAGAGCCGCTCAGTCGCTGTTTTGTGTGTGTGTGAGTGGGCGAGTGGGCGAGTGTGCGTGTTGACCTTTAGCGAATGTATATTACGTATACGTAGCTATATCTATTTAGAATGCGTGCGACAAGGTCAGTTGACGTCGTTGACGTCGCGACGTCGCCGCCGCTAAATGTTTAGCAGCAACAATAACAATGAAATCAATAAGCTAAACACGGCTTGAGTTGAATTTGCAATTGATGCTGTAACTGCAGCTCCTGCAACTGCGACTGCTTTACCCATTTCTTTACTTTCGCCGCCTGCCGCCTCGTAGATTGTCACACGCTTCACCAAGGACATGTAATTGTCGCCGCTGCTGCTGCCCGCGCTGCAATCCATGCGACCAATGTCAAAGGTCACCACATTTTTGAAACCAAACAGTTTGCTCAAGTGTTCAATGTCCTCCTCATATTGATTGCTGCCGGCGAGAGTCGCGATGCCATTGGCAGTTCCTGTCGATGTTGTCCTGGTTATTGCTGTGGAACGCGCTGTCGCTGCCATTTCGGTTGACGGCAGATTGACGATTGATTGGAGTTCAGACTGCCACTGGTACAATTAATCAGTTTCTGCAACTGCAGCATTTTTGAGACATTGCGCCAGTGACACAAATTTTCATGAATTGTGATTTGGGCACAGGTCACTTTACTATAGGTAAATATATATTTATTTTATTGTATAATAATTTCTGCTTATGCGATTGATTTTGCAAACTTATGTTAATTTTATTGCTACTGTTGTTGTTGTTGTTGTTGCATTTTGTTGAATACGTGCGAATGCATTAAGCGACTGACAAACCTCACGACGCGCTGCACAACGACAACTGAGACTGAGAACTTTAGAACGATTTTCCAATGCAGTGCGAATGCACTCACCAATACAGACACACATACAATACAAGTGCAACGGAGAGCAAACACGCTCTCTTCTTGTATCTCTCTCTCCCTCTTTGTTTGCTCCTCTCTCGCAATTCTAATTGCTGGTGCAATTGAAAGCCGGTAGACATGGGAGGCAAACATGTCGCTCTCCGTTTTGTTGTTGTTGTTGCTGTTTTTATCATCGTTGCAAGTAGTTAAAATTCAAGGTAACGCCAATGCGCACTTTCACCCAGTCAGCGGAGAGCGCACGCTGCGTATGCTTAACGGCGACACTGTAAAAGCGGATGTGATATTGCCCATACGCCGCATTGTACAAAGTCGTTAGCATTGCACCACAATTGCGTGCACTTGAATTTGAAATCGCATAAGGCGTCCTTGGCGTCCACAACTGCGACCAGCTGAGTGTGTGTGTTTCTCTCTTTGTGTGCGTGTGTGGGTCGAGGTGCTGTTTGAATAAATTATAAACTAAATGCGTTTTGAAGGCTGGTCAGGAACGAATGCAGCCTCCAAAAATAACCGAGCAGGTGGAAGTAAGAATACGTTTAGTTAAAGGGTTTACTACAAATTTTTTAAATACATACCCCAATTAAATGTATTTTTAAGCTTATACCATTTTAAAACTATAATATTTATTTAAGAATGAAATTAAAATTACTAGAATATTCATTTATTAAGTTATTAATGTTCTAATTATAAAAAATAAATACAATAAATATTAATATTATTTTTTTATATAATAAAATATTGTCAGTTATTTTTAATCGGATGATATTTAATATATCTCTTATTATATATGTATAAGCAAATATTGCTTAGAAACTTAAAGTTTAGAAATCTATCTTATTAAATCTTTATATGTTTAAGCCACAAGCTAAACAATGCAGCGTTAACAATTGACCTCTTTAATATGCAACTACAAAATGGCAATTAATTAAATATCAAATTCGACACGGGCAATAAATAAAGACAAATTTGTTGGACCACTCCCTAAAAATAAGAAATCAACAAAACTAACCAGACAAGAAATCAAACAATGTAAATACCACAACAAAACATCAAACTACGCACCTGTACTGTGAACACCGCCTACACGGCAAAGTTCAAGGCGATGCAGGCAGAGCTCCAGCAGAAGTTATCCACCCTGGCCACAGCCCCGGATGGATTAGCTTCCGCGTCAGCTGACATGGACGGTTGAATAACCCCAGCCATTAGGCAAAAGCAACCACAACAAATTAGGGTCAAACATGTGCAGCAACACGGAGTCTGAGACTGAGTCTGAGTCGGAGATTGAGATGGAGACAAAAAACAACAACAAGTTAGTTGAGCGTTAAATTTTCAGGGTCAATCGACACTTTCAAAAGTCACAAATGTAGTTTCATTTGGACTCGGATTTGGATTTGGATTCTAAGCAAATCACACATACAGTATTGCATGTGTGTGTATGTGTGTAATTTGTTGTTGTTGTTGTTGGAGGTGTGCGTAATGGAGCAAACAGCAAACCCGGCAACTTGCGACCTTTTTTGGCGGGCATTTAGTGGAGCATGAGAAACTTTAGACAACTGCAAAAAAAAAAACTCATTGGTTTTAATTGTAAACACTCGTAGATTTTGCCTAGGCCTAGGTCAGATGTTAAAGTAGCATTAATTAATTACCCAGCAAATTTAATCTAAATATAAATTTTTAAAATTACTAATAATAATTTTATTTAGTTTTATTTTTTTATTAATCTTATTTCAATTCAAAATTTATTCATATTTCATTTTTTATTTTAACCTTAACTCCATCTAATTTAATATAATCTAATTTTAGGTTATTCATTTGTTAAAAAATTTTTATGCTAATTTAAGTTTGTTCATAATTTTTTTTTCCCCATTTTAGCTTTAAAAAATGTTACATATTTTAATTCTATATTTCTGTAATTTTTTTTAAGGTTTATTTCCTTTTAAAATATTTAAATAAATCAATTTTTTATTCTTTAATATTTCAACTCTATTTCTTAATTGTTCATCTATATTTTTAAAATTAATAATGAAGTTATCAATTTTTAAAGCAATTTCAACTTCAAATTTATGATATCTACCAATTTTTTATTTAAACTGAATTACAAACAACTAAATTATTTTTCCCATTGGTCATTTTTGACAATAGATTAATAAATAAATAATTTGTTTTATGTTTAACTAAAAGTTGCTTCCACTTGGAGCATTTGGCGACAACTTTGAGCTTTGAGTGTTTCGCTGTCGTTGTCTCAATGTTGTGAGTGAAACTCGTTCTTGTGGCATTCAACGCCGAGCACATAAAAGTACGCCAACTTGCTATTCTAAATTCAGTTACAGTTTCAGTTTCAACTCAGCCAAATCTCGAGCCAGGTGCTGTTCCAAGTTCCAAGTTGCCGCATCCAAATATTGAGACATTTACAATGTGAGACATTTACATGTTGTGGGAGTTGTGCAATATTTTGTTTAAAAAGAATTAATGCTGGACAACCTTGACTTTGGATTAATGCAATTTGCATTTAAATTTGAATGTCATTCTGTAAATTGTAGTCTGTGAGTTATCTAAATGAAAAGTGGAGCACACATGACAATTAAATAGCTGCAATTGCAATTGAGATCATTGCAAACAGTCCAAAGTGTTATCACAAAGCACTATGGGTAATTTCACGAGTTTGTGAGGCCAAAACCCATTTTCTGAAAGTCGCCAATTTGAAATATTTTTGAGTGCAACTCATTAACAATAGATGGTTCTTCAATGTTGCATACCAGAAATCTCAATAGATGGCGCCACTTCGAAGAAATCAGCTGTTAAACACAGGGTTGCATTTGCAAAGCACGCGCTTTAAAAATTGCAACATTTTGTTTGCGATTTGAATGTGCCAATAAGTAAACAATAAGGCAACATTATTAAAATATTTGAAATGAATTCAAATTAGTGTGGTTTGCATCATGTGTTTGTGAGTGTCAAATGTAGAATTTGATCGTGGTGTCCCCATATTAATGTTAAAATGTAAGTAGTCTAGCAAACGAACATTTTTCATTAAGTGTAATTTTTAAAAAGGTATTTAAAGCGAGTCCAGCGGAGTCCATCCTTGAAACATATTGTGTGTTGTAGAGTATTTAATTCTTGTTCAAATGATTGTAGTTAGAAAACCCACATTTACCCGGGATCGGTGATATTTATATTTTTAGCAACTAACCTCACAATTTCGAATGCCAATTTGTTCGCATGCCATATGGGGAATTTCACCTGTTTTAGATGGCATTATATAATAACTCGTAAACTACTTAAGATATTTTGATGCGGTTTTTTTTATAGGGTTATACATACTACTAGAAGTATATTGGAAAAGTGGGCGTATCACAACCCCCGCCCCCATTTTTTTTATTTTTTATTTTATGCTCACAGCCATCTAAGACGGCTTACAGCTTTCTATATCTAAAAAGTAAGGTTTCTTTTCATTTTTAATAATATATTAGGTCAAAATTTATTATTTGCAATAGAAATCTTAAGCTTAATTGCTACCGATAAAAATAAAAAAAATAAAAAAAATTAAGGAGTGGGGGTGGTGACACGCCCACTTTTCCAGAATACTTCTAAGAGAATACATTGCACTAGAAAAAAAGCCGCATCAAAATATCTTGAGTAGTTTACTAGATATTAATTATGGCCTCACAAACTCGTGAAATTACCCATAGTGCAAAGCGAGGAAAAAAAAGCAGAAACCGTCAGTTGTAAAAAGTTCATGGATAAAAGAGCCAGTTGCAACTGAAGCAACAACAACAACAATGACAGGTGGTGGTGCAACTTCAGTGGTGTCTGGTCCACTCCACAGTCTCCACTTGTTGGCGCGATAATTGATTTTTCCGTAAATAATTTATGACGCACGTAACTGACAGCTTGCAACTTTTAAATAGATTAAAAAGTGCCACTGACCAGCAGCTCAGCTCTATAAATCAGGCGTATCATTTTGTATTAGCTATCAATTATCCAAAAACAGAACGGCTTACCATGCTCTCTTACCATTACTCCTCCTTCTCCTCCTCTCTCCTGCAGTGATCATGTTGTCCACCCGCCAAGTTTTCCTACTCTTCGGTTGCCTCCTGCTTGCTCTGAGCTCGGCTCACGCCCAGTTCTTTTATCATCAGGCGTTAGGTTTGCCCTCTAAGCCATCGTATGTCCCGGAATCGCAATATGTGGGCTATGCCACGGCGGATGCACATCACTCGGTGGTGAAAAATGCCCAATGGGAGTCGGAGTTGCCAGCTGAATACTCCAAGAGCGCACACTTCTACAACGATCCGGTTATAGCCGCCCATCTGGCCAAGGAATCGCTGCTCACCCGCAAGGAGATGGCTGTGGTGCATCGCGAGGCCGAAAAGATTCCCCGTGAACAGGTCTACAAACTCTTCAAGAACGCGGGCTATCTGAGTCGACGATAGATCCAAGGATTATATACATTTTCCAAGTGCCTTGTTGTATTCTAGTTTGTAGTTTGTTAATACATTTAAACCTAATTAAAGCTTGAAATTAATGGGAAGCCTTGAATGGGAGAGGAGAGAGAACCAGTTGGCATTGAAATAATTGCAGTAAGCATTAGATATAAAGGACAACTACAGGTTTTACTACGCTTATATACAGTTTAGAACATTTCCGCTTAATTACAATCGTATTAGTGTGATATATTTTACAATTAATTACTGTATAAACAGTTCGGCTCCGTTGCTGGGAAACGTTGCGAAGACGACTTCATTGAAATCATTGGGCTGATAGCGCTCCAGAAGATGCGCCGGCAATTGAGCGTAATAATCACGCTTCAACACTTTAACATAATCCGCAGCAGCGTTTACAGACTCGCACATGGCGACAATGCATCCACCCCAGCTGCAAAAAGACAAATTACTTGTTAGCAAGTGGCAAGACTTTAGAGATTCAATCTGCTGCTCACCCGGCACCCGTAACGCGTGCACTGACTCCCTGTTTGACGGACAGCGCTATGAGGCGCTCCAGATCCGGATGGGAGCATTCATAGAGCTCCCTTAGGCTGTGATGCGATTGCTGCATGAGCTTGCCCAGCTGCTCAATGTCCTGCTTGCTGGCACGACGCTCCAACTGCTCACAAATCTGACGAAATTTGACCACACGACCAGACTCTATGGAGAGTAGAATAATTAGAGCAAATTTCGATTTGAATACACCCGATTCATACCCTGGATAACATGCAAGGCACGCTGGCGCAGCTTAAACTGCTGCATGTGCTGAGTGCTGGGTGTGAGAAAATCCATTTCCAGCTGCTGCTCCGTGATATTCAATGCCTCGCAAATGTCATCGCGTGTGTAGAGTGATCTTGTTAACTGCTTCTCAATCAATTGAACATATGCTGCATTATCCAAATGCAATTCCTCCTCGAGGTCAACGAATCTTATGAATTCCTGCCAGTTGGGCAATTTCTGAGATTTGGCCAGCCAACGGGTGGCCAGACGACACTCGACCACACGCTCATTGTAGTCCGATGAGGCAGCCTTCTTCTTCTGCACGAGACTGTTGGCCACCACAAAGCAACTGCCCGCTGGAAGCGTTACCGGTGTGCCCTTTAGCTTCGGATGGAATTCAATGTGCTGGGCACAGCCTTGTTTCGCCAGATAGGCAATTGCCTGATCCATGCCCCCACTGTGGGTGCCTATGTATTGCTCACAACTGGCCGAAATTGAGGCCAACAGCTTGCGATCCAGATGCATGCCCTGCACATGAGCTGTGGCCAGCACGGCGGCACTGACCAACGCACTGGAGCTGGAGAGGCCAGCGGCGAGGGGCACATTGCCACTGAGTGCAACCTGCATGCCAATGGGACGCCATTTCTTGCCCAGCTCCTCTTGTATTCCTTTAATGCCACACAGATAGTAGTTATACCAGGCTGGGCCACCAGTCTTGGGCAGCTTAATGCTGCCGAATAAAAGGAATTTAATTAGTTCAAAATACACATTAATATTTGTAAGCAAATAACCTACTCAAGGTCATTTAGATCACTATCAAAGCTCTGGAATTTGCCCTCATCCAGGGGACGCAGTTGAAGGGTTTCCTTTTCTGGGCTCGTGCCAACGGCCAAAATGATGCTCTGCTCCACGGCCATGGGCAGCACCGAATAACCACAGTAGTCCACATGCTCGCCTATGATGTTTACACTGCAAACAAAGCATATTTAATTTATTATTATTTTTTTTAATTTATGTAAGCCAAGAAAAGGTTTAGTTTGCATAATAAAATATTTTGAGTATTTTATCTTGTCAAAAGAATAACTTGACTAACTGTAACCAACGCTTATTTTCGTGCGTTACACAGTGCTTAATAAAAGTACAGTACCCTCTGCAAGGGTATCAATATGGAAGAGTCCCCCACCCCCTCAACTCACCGTCCTGGAACGCGTACATAAAACTCCGGCTCGGTGTTGTATTGTTGCTTGTAGAAAGCGCCCAATTTTAACAGGCGCTCATAGATCTTGGCCTGTGGCTGTAGTTTTTGTACGGCAACGTGTTCGTCACCCAGATTAGTTGCGCTTGCTGCCATTTTTCGAGCTGGAATTCAATGTGAAAAAAATCAACTTAAGTGATGATACATTTAATAAACATGCAGCTGTGTTAACGTGTCACAAAAATAACTCGTTAAGCCCAAATAACAACAATAAAACGAGCACGTAAACAAAAAACAAATGCACACATACATGTTTGTACATGCATGTATTATGCATACATACACATATGGAAAAGGTGTGCAATTTCTTGTTATCAGGTAAGCAAGCGCTCACCTTATCACAATGTCATTGAAGCCATTAAAATAAACAACGATTGGCTAATAGGATTGTTATCAGTTTCGGAAATGTTTTACAGCTGCACTTTATTCTGAATTGATGCAAATTGCCATTAATTTAATTGAAGAAACAACTGCAAAGTGCACGAACTTTTTAGGTTTGCTTTGCGCCGGCGAAGAGAGCAAAAGAGAATGAGAGAGCGAAAGCCAACGATATCAGCTGGTGTGTGGGCGTTGCCAGGCTTGAGATAAATTTTCGTTCTAATGGCGGCTTATTCAAGTGTTTTCTAAGTTCAATGAACCAGAATTAAGACATTATCAAACAGTTGTACGTACCCAACAATTATTATTGCCTTTTCAATAGCTAAAAAAAATACGTAGGTCGTTTTACGTTATCAAGGCGTCAAAGAGAACTTTCTGAGCGGTTTAGTGATGCGCGCGCTACGACTTCCAACAGGCAACTAAGCACCAATACCCGTTTAGTTTCCGTTTTTGCTTAGTCTGATACCAAGGGAATCGGAATTGCGACTTGAAAGACGCGACAGCCGCTAGTGTTTTGTTTACATTACAGCTGCTTATCAGTTTCAGCCCCAAGTAGGTCATGCCCATTCACTGTTTCACTCCATGCACCAACTTGTCACTTTCTTTGCCAACTAATTTTAATGCGCTTTGTAGAACAGGTTTCTTTCTAATTAGTTATGCATTCAAAGAAATCATTTATCAAACAAATATACAACAATCCACTACATTTATTATGTTTTTGTTGTACACATTTTTTAGGAATTTCATTAATAAAAATTAAATGGAGTTTATTTTATCTACTTTTGAACCAGTTTTGTTGTTCACAATGCTGCCATTTTAAATATAATTAGCCCGCCGATTAATTTTTGGATTTTTGGACTGGCGCACACTATCGATTTGAACGCCTTTCGATAACATCGATGACATCGATGTTTCACTTATAATCAGCGTTGCCAAAATTAGTCCGCTAAAAAATAGCCAGATTTGAATAGTCAAATTTTAAAGAAATAATAAAAATTATGGTACGGCATTATTAGCAAACTTTTATTTTATTTCTGAATAAGAATGGAAAGAAGGTAGAAATAAAATAACAGAATGCTTAAAAACAGTACCATATTTTTATATTATTTCTTCCAAATTTTATTATCATCCGCAAATCTGTCCGCAAAAAGGACAAATTGGAAACAGTGCTTATGATTGACTGAATAAGTTCATTCGTTCATCTTAATGACCCGTTCATTTGAACTTTTTCAGAACGAAACGAAACAACTCTACTCTAGACCAGCAAGAAAACGAGCCGAAAAAAAAACAATTTTCATTTTAGTTTACAAAATATATCCGTAATTATCCGGAATTATTGCGCAGACAATCGTACGGAATGTCTAGTTTGCAACGTACAATACTCAAGTCCAAATTGCCACCCACAATTCCAAGTGGCCGAATTGGCAGAGCGTAAGTAGCCGAATATTATTATTTTTGTGTATGTGGGCGGAGGATAGATAGAGGAAGCGATATATAATTGATACATAACAATTGCAGAGACTCCTTTAAGAAGTCGCGAATACGGGACTATAAGCCATGCATGTGGAGCGAGTTCTTTGCCGAGAAGGAAGACGTCGTTGTGGATGAGCAGCGTAAATTTCGAGTTTATCGCACTAAAAAGCCTGAGAAACCGGGCCCTGTATTATTGCTATTGCACGGTGGGGGCTACTCGGCGCTCACCTGGGCGCATTTTTGTGTATGTATACATATATATGTTGTCTATGTGTATGCGTTTCTAATTACATTACATTCGTATTGCCTTGCAGTCGGAAGTGACGAGCATGATACACTGTCAATGCCTGTGCATCGACCTTCGGGGACACGGCGACAGCAAAGTGGATGACGAGGACGACTTGTCGGCAGACACTTTGTCAGAGTAAGTGGGGTAGCCTGTTGAATGTATATGTCTGTATATGTTAACGCTTTCTACTTGTACACTCAGGGACATTGGCGATTTGATAACGAAACTCTATCCCGAGGAAGTGCCACAAATATATTTGGTTGGTCATTCAATGGGCGGAGCAATTGCTGTGCATTTTGCACACATGGCGCTGGTGCCGAATCTGATCGGCATCACGGTTATTGATGTCGTCGAGGGCACGGCCATGGAAGCTCTGGCCAGCATGCAGAGCTTTTTACGCTCGCGTCCAAAGTATTTTCAGAGTATACCGAATGCCATTGAATGGTGCATACGCAGCGGACAGGTACGAAATGTGGACAGTGCCAAAGTCTCAATGCCAGGTCAGATAATCAAGTAAGTGACATCACAAGTGATGAGATCATCGCTGCAATGAGAACATTTTTATTGATTCGCATCTGTCGTATTTCCAGCTGCACAACGAATCAACTTGCAACGAATGATCTTCCCCTGACTGAGGAAGTTCTAGAGGAAGCACATCATACCAGCATGTTTCCCAATGCTTTCAGTATTTCCGAGGATGAGGAGGTGGGCAATGGCGCAGAGGATGGCGCCGAATGCACCGATTTTAAGAAACCCATAACGACCAAGGCAGCCACTGATGCCGCCAAAAAGTAAATACTTTGTTTAAATCTGACCTAAAAACACTTGACAGCCTCTTCATTCCAGTTACACCTGGCGTATCGACTTGGCCAAGTCGGAAAAATATTGGGTCGGATGGTTTTCGGGTCTAAGCGACAAGTTCCTTAATTTGCGATTACCCAAACAGTTGCTGCTCGCCAGCATCGATGGCCTGGATCGCACACTGACCGTTGGCCAGATGCAGGGACGCTTCCAGATGCAAGTGTTGGCACGCTGTGGTCATGCCGTCCACGAGGACCGTCCACACGAGGTTGCCGAGGTGATCAGCGGCTATTTGATACGAAATCGTTTCGCTGAGGCTGCTGGCGAATTTCGCTGTCACATGCCATCCTGTTGAGCGACTTCCCTGTACAGTTGTAGCACAAAAATATCTATTTTTGAATGGAGCATTACAGATGCATATATATATATATATATACACAAAACACATAGGGCATAGGAACAGATAACAGATATACTTTAGCCGTATTATCAATCTCTATATATATATACATATTTAAATATAATCAAATAATTTATTCGATTACTTACAACAAATCCATATGTATTTTCAACTATTGTAGTTTTTGCTCGTTTTGCCAAAAGTTCCATCTTAATTCAGAATACAAGAGTATGAATACTCGAAAGTGCTTTGCGTTGGGCTTCTTAAATGTTGTTGAAATGCTGTGTACGTCTTTTTGTATCTATGTATTAAATGTGTGCCAGATTAAGTCCAAATTGAATCGAAATTTATTATAAATATGTCAAGCGAATAAGTTAAATAAAGTACTTACATTAAAACATTAAACGATCATAAGATTAATTATCTAAAAGTATGCACAAGATATTTCAATTTGCATCTTGTAGATACTTTATCCATCTTAATACTCACCTCCTAAGAGTATGCAATTATTTTAAGTTAAAACACGTACTTTCCAATTTTGCTGCAACGCTTTTTCCAATTTATTTTTTATTTCTGTTACTTAACGCTTAACACATTTTATATTTAACTTAATTCTAGTCTACAAAACGAAAGCCACCCTGTGCCTTCATCTTCATCTTGGTCTCCAAGGCGCGAATGCGATGCAAACGCTCCGATATCTGATCGCGTATCTCGGGATAGTATTTCTTGCCCTGTCCCAGCGCCTCCATTTCAGCCAGCCAATCGGCACGTTCATTTATTTGATCCAACACTAAGAAAGTCAATTAATTACAGACTCTATTCATTTAGAGTAACTTAAGCAGACTTACATTCATTGATAATATCCTCCTCGGTCACCAGACGATCCTCACGGGGACGTCGCAGCGGCTTCACAGCCGGATCCGGCAAATCAATCCCCGCCATGGTGAATTGCAAGCGAGCCTTTGCCTTGTCACTCACCATGCGATTATCTGGCTTCGGGCGAAAGTAACTCTTTTCATAGGCGCCGCTTGCCTCAATTTGTCGCATTGTCTTGCGCTTGGCATTCCGGGCTCGCTCCAGAATAGCCTGAGTCTCCTTGTCCAGATCGTTGCTGGTGTTGGGACGCGGCGGCTTTGGCAGTGGCAACGGTTCTCCATTGCGCAGACTCTCATCAATTTGTTTGCGCATAACCATGGACATCTTGGACTCCTTCATGAGCACTGGCAAACCAACAGTGAGTAGCTAAATGTGATCCAAATCTATTTGTACTTACGCTTAAGCAAGTCCGCAGTTTCCTTGCTGTACTCCACTTTGGGAGCATGAAAGGCGCCACTGCCACCGGGCGCAATTCGCTCACTGGGCCACATGGGCAGCTGCTCCTCATTGCCAGTGCCACCGGCATCTGCTTGACTTGAACGCGGCATTTGCTGCATCAGATTTGTGGCCAGCCCATCGAGCTGCACATTATTATAGCGATGCTTGTTCATTGTCTTTATTTGGTAATCAATCGAATTTAGCTCAGAATTATGATTTTATTTTTTGTAATTCATGGAATTGTGTTCCCATTCAACAGAATAGTTTGTGTGTTTGAGTTTCTCGTTATTTTTGAAAGCTCACAGTGGACAACGGAGAGAATCATGGCAACCTGCGTTGTTAGGCAACCGACGAGTTGTAGAAACACTTGTTTAATTCTCGAAATAATTTATTTAAAATAAATATATGTGTGTATGTATATTTGTGTGTATTGGTAGTAGGTACACTCTTGAATAATGCTCACATTTGATGATAATTTGTTCTTCTTTCCTTCTGCTCTGCCCAATCTGCCCTAATCCTCCATTCCTTTGGTTTGTAGTGTGATTTGATTCGATACAAACACTTTTACAATTTTGTTTATTTTAGTTGAACTTTTACTTAAACAATTTTGTTTGTTTTCTTGTTGTGAATTTTGAACTTTAATATGGCTATAAATTTGTTTTATATATATTTAATTTACATGCAGTTTCGTTTCTTTGCAATTTAAACAGCTGCAATTTCGTGTGTATGTGAGTTTAACATGTTGTTGTTATTATTAATATAAAATACAATTTCGTTTGTTTGTTTGTTTTTGTCAAGCAGCAGCATTAATTATACATTCGCTATTTTTATGCATTGCATTCAATTTATACACAAACATTTTAAATTAAGCTAACAATTTGTTTCTTTTTTTTGTATGTTTTTAAACATTTCTTCTCTGTGGTTTTATGTGGCCTTTCTCGGCCCACACTCGTTATATTTTTGTTTAGTTACAGGCTTAAGCTTAGTTACAAAGCGATCGCAATCGATATCGTTACACATATGTGAGTGTATATATATATGTATACATATAGCAATTCTCAAAAACATTTAAAAAATAATATAACATAATTAATTTTCGATCATCATCGTTATACAGCACATAATTACAAACAATTGACTAAGGCCTAAAAGCGAAACAAAATAATAGTATAATAATAATTGTATATATACATATACATACATATGCAATACAATGCCTAATAACATGTTCGTGGCTTTCCCTAATTAATTTATATTATCATTTCTTTTCTTTCTTTCTTTTTTTTTTGGCTTATATGCTTACGACTTATACAAAATACAATATTTGTTGTATTGTTATTAACGTGTCAGGCTAATAAACCATTTCTGCATTTAGATTCTCAACACAAAACATAAGAAAATTTTCATTAAAGATTTTACAATTACAATTTTGTTATAGTTTTCTTTTCAGCAATTATGTTCCTTTAAATTTAAAATAAATTATGTGTATATATCATTTATATATGTGTATAAACATAGTATATTATGTGACTTTCAGCAAGCAACGTTTTTTAATTCGCGTGTGTCGTGTTGTATCGTGTGCTTCAAACATGTTTCTTTAGTTTTCTTTCATTTTTCTTTTTATATCATTCCAGCTTTTCTAGTTCTTATAGTTGCGAATATAGTAATCTTAGTCAGTCTCATGGTCACGATGCAGAGTTCATAATATAATTCATTAACATATATAATATATAAATATATGCGTTGCTTGTTACATTTTGCATATCATGAATACATATTCATATTCATAGTCGACGTCTGTTTTCTTTTTTATTTTTCACATTGTTTGTTGCGGGGGGCAGCGTCAGAATAGCGTAAAATGTTGATCAAATTTGGCCAAATTTTCCTATTGAAAAGAAAGTTTGAAGTTGTTTGTTGTAGGTTTTGGTTGCTTATTGTTTGTTTCTTTGTTTTGTTGCTGTTGTCTTGCTTGTTTACTTGCTTTACTGTACATGATTTGCAATTGATTGGAACTACATTTCGACATTCGTTTCATCAACTTAAACATTAATAACATTGGCAGCAAAAGCGACGCCTCTGGGCCATTTACTGGAGCTGCTCCCTAGCTGCGTCTAGTAGAGGTCTCTTTGGAGGGGGACAGTTTATTTTGTTTTTCCAGCTAGGCCCTACCAGTTTTGAACGGCCAGCCGTTGCAGTATGGTTGCAGCAGCTCCAGATTGACCCAGAAGGCATCTCTCACAGACACACACACACACACACACACACACACACACACAGGGACATGCACGCATTGATAATGGGAGAATAAACTTAACATTTAAACAAACTTTTCAGTGTCTTACATAACTAAAAACGATTACAAAATACAATTCTTCATTACGGGCTACGGATACAAATACAGACACATACACGCACACGCTGACATATCAAAATTAAACATTGAATTTACGAACGAAAACAGAAAAACAACAACAAGGAAATAAAAGGTTTAGTTCATTGCCTGCTCAGTCATTTGGCGGCACAGCGTCTCCAGCTGCTCGAGACTCTTGAAGTCATTCATTTTGTATTCATGGGGTTGCATGTTGAAGCTATCCTTAAGCGAGGCCATGCTTAGATTGATGAGCTGCGGCTGAGACAGGCAATGATCCATATTGTTGTTGTTGTTGTTGTTATTATTGGTGTTATTATTATTATTATTTAGACTGTTGTTGTTATTATTGTTGTTATTGTTTGGTTGCTGGCAGAGACTATTGCTACAAATACCGGTACAGGGAACGACATCGCCGTTGTTACCATCACCAGGACCAGGACCAGGACACAAACAGCTGCCCACATTACCAACTGCAGCAGCGGCAGCAGCTGCCGCCAGCAATTGCAGCTGCTGTTGATTAATTAAATTGTTGTTCAACATATTGTTATTGTTGTTGTTATTATTGTTGTTAATCAATATTTGCGGCGGCTGCTGAGCGGATTCTGTTTGATCCCCATTACTAACCATCACCACAGCGGCCATTGTCTTCTTCGGTTGCTGCTCCACATTTGTTGATCCTCCCAGTCCGGTGAGTCCATTCAAGCTGGGCTTGCGCTGCTGCTGGTGCTGCTGTTGTTGCTGCTGCTGCAGGTTGTCATTGTTGCTGTTGGTAAGCACACCCTGTCCAGGCTTAAAGATCAGTTGCTGCGGCTGCTGTGGCCCACCGGCAACCACAATCAGATTATTCAGCGAGCGTCGATGATGTGGTGGAGGTGTCTGTTGTGGCAAAGCTGGAAAATGTTGCGCGTGTTGCTGCAACATTTGTTGCATTTGTTGTGCATGCTGTGAATGATGCTTCAGCGGTTGTTGTTGCTGATGTTGCTGCTGCTGCTGTTGTTGCTGGGGATTGTTTATGAAGCTGGGATACGAAGAACTCTTGTATTGCTGCGTCTGATAGCCACCATTGAAGTCAAACTGTTGTGGTGGCGGCTGCTGTTGTTGTTGTTGCTGCTGATGATGTTGTTGTTGTATGGGATGCTGCAAGCAACTCAGCGAAAAGTTCAGCATATCATTAGAGTTCTTGCGATGATTGATGCGATCGTTGCTGCCGGTTTTGGGATCGCACTTGCGACTCTTGCCATTCCACCTGAGCAGAAATAGAGATTCAAAGTATTCATTTTAATAAATATTAAAGTATTAATTAATTAAGGATAAGTTTTTATTTTAAAAATTAATTACAACTCTTATTTTTTCTTTTTTAAAATTATTTAGTATTCACCTGGGCTTATTAATGTTGGCTGTGGTGCCACCCGTTGACTTGACATGATGCATCTTGGGCACCATGGACATCTTCAGCTTGGACAGCTTGAACTTGAGCTCCTTGAGTTGATTGGCATGATTGACAAATGCCTCGTTGTGTATGGACCGATCTAGAATCCACATGAACACACCCAGAGTTTCTTCCTCCGGGGCACAGTAGGGATCCTGCTGCAGCGCATTGCTGACCAGATCGATGACTTTGAGGAAGCGCAGTCCAATGTTCTCCTCACCGGGCACGGACTCCAATGGCTTCATGGGTGTCAGCACAATATTTGTGAGTTCCTCGACAGCCGTGCTGATCTTCATCTGACCCGTGTGCAGCTCCTGCTCCACCTTGCAGAGTATATGGGCGCGTTCCTTCAACTTCTCAATGCACAGCGCCAACTTGTGGGAAGCGCCTTTGGTCACACCAACACTCTGGAGGAAGTCTTCGCTAATCTGCAGCATCTCCTCGTACGTCATGTTCTTGAAGAGCTCAATATACTTGTGCAGACGCAGCGATTTCAGCCATAGCCCAATCCCCGACATGCCCACGTTGCGTGTCTGGAATTTAATGTAGCTGGGCTTAAAGTCATCCAGACGGGTGTCGGAGGTGCTGTTCGCCAGGCAATTGTTGTGGCGGTGATGCTCAATGGACAGCGAGAAGCTGCGCGGCTTGTTGGCAAACTGCGCTAGATTCTCCGTCGAATTGGAGCAGTTATCGTTCACCGTGATCACAGACGAGTTCGAGGAGTTTGACGAGCAGCTGGAGATCGTTTGTGTGGTCAGGCTATTGGAACGGCGCGTCTTAAGCGCAGCTATCTTGCTGTCCAAACTCCAGCGATTGATGTCGCCAAACTGATCGCCGACATGGCCCATCAAAATGGAGGCGTATGGTAGTTGCGGTGGCGGCGGAGGTGGTGGCGGCTGCAACAGCTGCGGATGAATGGGAGGAGCATGTGGTGAAGGAGCCTGCAAATAATTGAAAAATTGATTATTTAGTTAATGAACATTTTAAGACAGGGAAATGTATTTAAAAAAGACTAATTTGTATTTTATAAATGTAATTTTAACAATTTATAACAGCGGTGGGCACGGAGTGGCTCCGGGAGCAGCGGCTGCTCTCAACTTAGGTAGGTTGTTGTTGTAGTGCTCCCGAATTCAGATTTCGTGCCCACCGCTGATTTATAAGAGTTAGGAAACTCACCTGTTGTTGGCTCAGGCTACAGCTGAGAATGCCGCTCGTGTCGCCAGCAGCAGCAGCATCGCAGTTGAGGGGATCAAAGTCAAGAATTTCGGTGCCATTCTTGCTGAATGAGGTGTCATGATCATCGCTGCCACCGATGCCGAGCATGGAGCCCGCTGCGGCGCCAGCAACGACGCCATTGACCAGCGACGAGTTGCTGCCCAGGGAGAGGCCTAAGCTATTCTGACTAGATGCTAGTTCGTTCAATGTAATACCATTCAAATTATCACAGAGTGGATTGATCGAGCCACAGGATCCGCTAACGCTGCCTCGCCATTCACCCGGCTGCCTGGGCAGCTGTTTGCTGTGGTATCTGCTCGGCGGCGCAATTGTTTGCCAATCGACGCTGCGCGTCAAGTTGCCCAACGATGACGAGGATGACGATGAGCTGTCCGATATGGTGCCCGCGCCCAATTGCAGTTGCTGCAGCTGCTCCGGTTGCACAAAGTAACTGCTGCAGCTGTTTCGCTTGCTGGCCAGCTTGTAGTCCTCCAGGTGACGCAACCAGACATTCAACGCACGTCGATCTTCGCTGCCAATGGCGGGATGTATGAGCATATACGAGAAGATCTGCTGCACCAGCTCCGGAGGCACGAGTTGTTGCACTGTATCCTTGACTGCCAGCGATATCAGTGTCATGTAGCTCAGTTTGGCCTCCTCGTTGCCGGGCTTCAACAGTGGCAGCATATTGAGCACCTCATTGAGTATATCCTCCTTCCGGGTATACAACTTGCGATCATCAGCACACTGTGTGGGATTTGTGCTGCTGCTGCTGGTGATTTGAAAGTCGCTGCCATAGCATGGCATTGAATCCTTGTCGGATGATGAGGAGGAGGACGATATGCCCTCCACCACCAAATCGCTGGGCTGACAGGTTTTGTAAGCACTCAACAGGTTATGCAAATAGGATGGATTGTTGGCGTTGATGTCAATGACAACGCTGCTCAGATTCGTTTGGCATGTCCCCAGATTCTGTGTCAAATTGTTGTCTATGGAATACTGTAGAAACTTGAGGCTGGGATATCGCAATCGCTTGAGCAGAGCATACATGACAACTGTACGCTCACAGTCGTTCCATTTCTCAAACAGATTCGTCACTGTCGTCACCTGTTCGCAAAATAAAGCATTTGTTGTCGCTTGCGTTGTTGTTGTTGGTGCTGTTGCTGTTGCATGTGGCGTGTCATTATTGATGACATTGGTATCACTATTATTATTACAATTATTATTATTGGGATTGGGATTTGTTGATGTTAATGTTGCGGCCGTTGTTGTGTTAACGGCACTTGTCGTTGTTGTTGTTGCTGCTGCGGGTTGTTGCTCCTGTTGCTGTTGTTGTTGTGGTGTGGTTGCCACTCCTGACTGCAATTCGTTTAGTGCATTTTGGGAGCTGCTGCTGCCGGAGGGCAGCGCATTGTCTGTTCCTGCTGTGTACTTCATATCGTTGTCGTTGTTGTTGCTGTTGTTGCTTTACAGTTCTTTTTAATTGCTCAATAAATAGTATATTGATTTAATGTTATTTATAATCCTTTATTTCTTGTAATATTTGTTGTTGGAGCTTGCAGTGCCTATTTATTTATTTTTTGGTTGAGTTCAGTTGCCAGGGCTGCAAAGACAAAACGAAAACAGAAAAGAATTATAAAATGGGGAAAGTACACACAATTTCAAGAAGTCAGAAAACTTGTTTATTTGTTATTGTTGTTTCGCATTTGCTTTCATTGCAATTTTACACGCTTGGCTATAATGACGGGCCAAGGGGATCATGATCTTTAATAATGTAAACATTTCATTTGAAACTTGATGGAGAGCTTTGATCGTGTTTCATTTCCGCGTGTTCCTATGCCGCATTTAAGCAAGGGTTTTGTTTCAATTCGGAATTGTACTTTCTAGTTAAAAGAGTTGTTTTTAGTTGGAGTATGGAGATTCGTGCATTGCCGTGATTCGTGTATTCTAAGCCACGTGATTTACACGACTCACATCGCAAAGCGGCAAGAATTTTTACCCTGCTATAACGGCTGTTGTTGTTGTTGCTCTCGTTTCTGGCGATAATAGACGTCAAGCGACTGCGGCGACGTCGTCGTCGTCGTCGACGACAACAACATTCAAAGTTAATCAAATCAATTTTTTGCTAATTTATTAAATTTACAAATGCTGCGACAATAACAAAAATTGCAAACTGACAAATATGGCGACAAGAAAATAAAAAAAAAACAACACCATGAATTATGATGAAATGTGAAAAGGAAAAAAATTAGCATACGTTGTAGCCCGATTTCGTTTGTGTGTCCGTCCGTCCAATCCGTCTGTCGATCGGAGCTCTTATCAGAAAAATAAATAAATAAATAACGAGTTTTGTACATAACACCTTCGCCTGAAGCTTTGCGGTAGCGATAAATCAATAATAATACTACACATTTTCAAAATCATTATTTACCTATTTGGTTTAAGCTTGTCTGTCTAGTCGCAAGAGGGGGAATTGTTGGAGGGGGGATTGGAGGGGGGGGGGGGAGTGTGGACTGATTCTCAATAAGTGTGGTTAGGTTTTTTGCGATTTGCGCTTTTCATTTAATTTCGTTACGCTTAATTTTTTTCTTCTGTTATACGCTGTGCTCATTTCGAACGGGTATCATGAAGCTTGTTTCGCTGACGACTTTCTTCGATTTTTTTTTATTGTTGTTGTCTACTGTTACAATTTTAAAGCTCTCTCAGCAATGCAGCTGTGTCAATGTGTGTGTGTTTGTGTGTGTGTGCATGAGCAAGCATTAAAACATAACGGGCCCAATTACAGTATTAAAGAGCGGTCAAGTGGAATTTACAACTTTTTTTTTTAGGGGGGATTTCACATTTTTGTTTAATTGTTGCACTCAATTACAAATGTATTTGATTTTCTGTTGAGGCTACAAAACCAATAAAAGCTTTGCACATGGCGGTTTTCAAAGTAACGGTAACTAGGCAACTTTTCTATGATTTAAGGTTATGTGTCAATATCAAAATTGCTGTAAATTTCGCAAACACACACACACACACACACACAAAGCCACAGCCATTACAGCTTGTAAACCGGCATAAAATAACATACTCGTTGTGTTAATAATAGCTGTCAATTCGTCAAAGTTCAATAAACGACACATGCACATACTCACACATGTACATTTACCGAGAATTACAGGCCACTAAAACAACAACTACAGAAAAATGTAGCTTTAATTAACTTAGCAACCGCAGCACCGATCGTATTCTTTTAGCATTATTTTTCTTCTTTTTTGTTTTACGTATTTGTTGCTCTTGTATTTTGCATGCACAATATAAATTTGATTATCTGCATCCGAGTAAACACAAACAGAAATGCGAATTAAACAAAATGAAGCCAGGCAGGCAAAGGCAAAGACACAGGCGCACGCCAACTACAATAAATGCTGCAACGAACACGCACTGGGGAACACTGAGGATGGCAACGACAGCCGACAGCCAAAAGCAGAGCACTAGCGACAGCGACAGCAGCAGAGGCGGCGGGCGAGAGAATGACGATGATTGGCGCTGGTGGCGTCAGCTAATGTGTAGCTGGCTGGCGTTTTATAAAATGGTGAAGCTTGCAAAACAAACTCTGAGCACAGCAGCAGCGAAAGCGAGCGCGCGCCTTTTTCTGGCAGAATTAAAGGAACTTGCGTTGTTGTTGTTGTTGCTGCTGGCTGTCCTACGTCGGCAGTGGGGGAGACACATATACATTTGCAAAATTGTAACTGTATAAGTGTGCGTGCGTGTTTTGTGTGGCTGTTGCGGAATGCAAGCGACAATATGTCGCGCGCTACAAAACGACCTACCGACCCCAAAGCAAAGCGCGCACACACAGATGCATTTGCACTCACACACACGCACATACGGAAGCAGCCAGAATGCACAGGCAAAAATTGCGGCAAATTACATGAGATTACAAAGCAGGCAGGCATTTTTTTCTGCTCTCAACTGTTTCGCATTGCCTCTGGCTCTGCTGTTCTTGTCGTTGTCGTTGTTGTTGTTGCGCCTGCTTTCGCCGCCAGAGCGCAGCACAATTGTTTTCATGTCGCTTCTTTTCAATTGCACTCACTTTCGGTTCCGTTTTGGGCAAGTGCTTCTGTCGTCCCCACATAAGCGACAAACATGCTCGTTGTGTTGTTTTGTTTTGCTGCTGCTGCTGCTGCGACGACCAGCTGCCCTCAAATCACGCCCCACCCACCCATTCGCTGGCAAAACGTTAACAACAACAACAACACAATACCACATAGACAATACACTGCGCTTGTGCCAAAATCGTTCTATTTTTCAATTACCTTTTGCTTTCTATTCGCTTGCTCGCGCTGCAAACCTTGAAATTATTTTCACACAGTTTTTGATCGCTCCGAAATACGAGCATATTTCGCTAATTTGATATGCATATGCTATCGGATCGTGCATCCATTAATTTTTGTATAATTTTCACCTTGACTTGGCTATTTTTTGTTTTCGTTTTTCCACAAAGTCTTGCAAAATCATGCTACTTTGCCTTTTTTAGCTGACTCTGGGCATCATCACCACGACATATTTGCGCGTGCACGCAACACATTTTTGGACAAAACAAAACTAAACTGCACACAACTGTATCCGCTCGCAGTTATTTGCATCTTTTGCAAATTTATACTATATTTTTATGGTTAAAATTAATTATTAATTCACGCAAACGCGACAACAACGACGGACCTTTTTTTTCGCTCGTAAAAAACCACACGGCGAAGTTTGAAGCAATGAAATATACTGCTCAAAATACTGAACAACAACAAATAGGTAAAGAATGTGGCAAAATTAGGCACAAATTAGAAGTTTACAGTGCTGTAAAACTGCATAGTTGATTTCAGCGTCCCTTTTCTGTGAACCAAGGCTGCCAGACGTTGCTTTTGTTGGAGCCAGAGCTGCCACACCGTTTGCTTGATGTGTTTCACACGGTCACCTTAAAACGAAGGAAAATGAAAAATTATTATTATTGGAAAATTGAGTGCTACAAAAGCTGCATATAAACAAAATGCATATTAAAATAGAGAGTGCGAATTGTTAACTTTGCCGCGCAATCAACAGAATAGCCCAACGAACCGCAACAATTGCAAGGAATACAATTTAAAGAAGTTGCAGCCAACCACAACAACAACAACAACAACACAGCAAATTTTAGTACACAAAATGTTTGCACAAACGGAATCGCAGAAGAGCAATTTTCTGGAGCAGACAAAGGCGGCGCGGGAGGAGCGCGCGCTGGAGAAGCGACGCGAGGAGGCGGCCATTCTGTTGCAGGCGACGCTCAAGGGATATGCAGCGCGTAGAAAATATCAGAAGCGCATTGTGTAAGTCACAAAATTAATATAAACACACTTGGTTTATATCTAATTCCCTTTATTTTAGCAAAGATTTCGATACGCTTTTTGCGAGCGAGACGGACACGGATCCGCTATTGCCCGCCGTCCACGCCTATCCCGTGCTGCGTCGCTATCTCACACAAATCAAATTGGACAAGAAAGATGGTCGGATGCGCGATCGTCTGGAGTCCATGTGTCGCTATGTAAATCGTGCCATGGAAGTGGAAAACCCCAAGCTATCGTATGCCGCCCTGTGTCTGCACAAGGAGCGCAGCCTGCCCTGGATTGGACACATCAAACTGCTGCTGACAAACTGCCTGCTGCTGTTGCCGGAACTGAAGCCGGAGAATCATGCGGATAGCATAACCCTGGCATTATTTCTGCACACTCTGATTGTGTTCACAGCACCCAAGTCGTGGGCCATATTGCGTAATCCACAATTTGAGCGACTGCAGCCGGCAATGCAGAAGATCTGCTGCAACATTCAGGGGCATCTGGTGCAGCATCAGTTCTACAGGACAATGCGCGTAAGCAACTTGATACTGGAGATATGGAAATGATATTAATATCAATTTCAATTACAGCTCATTCTGCTGCGCGGCACCGCACGCGAGGAATTGTCCGTTAAGACGGTGACTCTTGTGGCCATCATCACGCTCTGCCTGCGTCCACTCACCGACGGAGATTACAGTCGCAACTTGCTCTCACAGTTTCTCAGCGAAATATTCTCGGTGCCGGCGCTCATCTATCATTTGAATCAGAGCGTGCCGCAGTGCATCGAGCAGTTCAGTTCGATGTGTCTGCTGAAACGGGCGCTCAGCATATCGGAGAACTTTCAGTGGTTCGAGGAGTTTGCCGCGAGCATGTCGGGCACCAAGACACTGGCGTATCTGGGCAACATTGTGAACATGTTCAACATTGACAATCAGGCGGAGGCCAAGCTGCTGGCATTCCCGCTGCTGACTGTGAGTGGCAGTTGAACTTGAACAAACATAATTTATAATTATTGTATATTCTTAAACTGTACAGGAGACCGTCACATCGCTGTTGGAATTAATACCCAACACGGTGACCACCAAAGGTGTTTTCACGCAGTGGCACGAGCTGCTTGGGTGGCACACACCTTGCGCGGAGCCGGCACAAAACCAAAATGTGGCATTGATCAAGAAACAATTTCATATGCTGTGGGATCATCGTTGCATCAAGCTGCTGCTGGGTGATCTGCTGAAGAAGATCAATGAGAACTATGAACGGATTGAGTTCCAATCGCCGCAGCAGCCCTCCACCAGCAATCTGCTGCGTCGCGCCCTGGAATGCAGCTCCACGCGTGGCAGTGGCTTGCTGGCCAGCGCTGCCGGCAAGCAGACCAAGGTGCAGTGGCGCAAGCTGGACAACAACGATGTGGTGCAGGTGTCACGCATTTGTGGCATGTACTATGCGGCGCTGAGCACCCTGTCCCAAATGCGACTCGACATTCTGACGGGCATTTGCTATAACGATAATGTGCTCTATGATATTTGGCTGCTGCTCACCTCACTGGGCCCCAATTGCGGCATGAAGGACTATCTGGAGCTGCTGCGCTGTGAGACGACGGTGCAGAAGCCACAGACAGCCATGCTAATGTTGTTCTGTGATTGCATGACTCACTTTGTCACGTGAGTGGAAATGAAGTTAAACCATTCAAAATTTACTCATTTATTTATGCATTTATTGCAGCATTCTGGATGAGTATGAAATGTACACGGAACAGAAACCTTTTCGCCTCAACGACTATGTCATGCTCACCTATTATCTAAACAATATGCTCTACAAGCTCATCAACGACAACATTTTGGGTACGTTAACCATTTCTATAATTTAACTTTACTGATTGTTTGCTTACTTTTATCTTGCAGGTGCCAAGAATATTGTAAACAATCCCGTTTTCGTATCACTTCATACGCTGCTGCTTTGTCTCTATCGTCGCGATTGTCGACGTCCATTTACTCCGCCCAATCATTGGCTCATTCCGGAGGTGAAGCCGTCGACGTTTATCAACGATCTGGAGAAGGCCAAGCGAAATGCGATGCTGCTGCTGGCCAAGATGCCGCACATTATACCGCACGACGATCGGGTCAAGCTCTTCCGCAAGTTCGTGCAAAACGAGAAGGCTGTGATGGGTCTGACGGAGAGCGCCTGTGCCTCGCCGCGTTCCGCGCTGATTGTCATCCATCGGGAGCGCATTGTCGAGGATGGATATCGACAGTTGGCGGCACAGCCGACGCACGCCTTGAAGGGTGTGATACGCGTGCGGTTTATCAATCAACAGGGATTGCACGAGGCGGGCATTGATCAGGACGGTGTGTTCAAGGAGTTTCTCGAGGAAACGATTAAGAAAGTGTTTGACCCATCGCTGAATCTGTTCAAGACCACCTCCGATCAACGGCTGTATCCATCGCCCATCTCCTATGTGCAGGACAATCATTTGCAGCTCTTCGAGTTCGTGGGTCGCATGCTCGGCAAGGCGGTCTACGAGGGCATCGTGGTGGACGTGCCATTTGCATCATTCTTTCTATCCCAGCTGCTGGGACAGACCCAGCAGGCGCTCTACTCCTGCATGGATGAGCTGCCATCGCTGGACAACGAACTCTATCGCAGTCTGACCTTCATCAAGCACTACAAACAGGATGTGTCTGATTTGAATTTAACCTTCTCTGTGGACCAGGATGTCATGGGCAAGATAGTCACCCATGAGTTGCATCCGGGCGGCAAGGCGCGTGTGGTGAACGATCACAACAAGCTGGTCTACATCCATTACATGGCCTACTTCCATATGAACACCCAGATACGGGAGCAGACGCAAGCGTTCAATCGTGGCTTTCGCAGCATTGTCAATCCCGAGTGGCTGTCATTGTTTTCGCCACCGGAACTGCAGCGTCTCATCTCGGGTGATACGGCGCCATTGGATCTAAGGGATCTGCGCAAGCATACACAGTATTATGGCGGTTTCCATGACTCGCATCGCGTTGTCGGCTGGCTCTGGGACATTCTGGCCAAAGATTTTACCGAAGATGAGCGAAAACTGTTCCTTAAGGTTCGATCAATTCGAATGAATCAATTGTTGGTCCGATTTACTAAGCTATTTGTCTTTGCAGTTCGTTACCAGCTGCTCGAAGCCACCACTTTTGGGCTTTGCCCATCTGGAGCCACCCTTTTCCATACGCTGTGTTGAGGTGGGCGATGACGAGGACACGGGCGATACCATTGGCAGCGTTATACGTGGATTCTTTACCATACGCAAGAAGGATCCGCTTAATCGGTTGCCCACCTCATCCACCTGCTTTAATCTGCTAAAGCTGCCCAACTATCAGAAGAAGTCGACGCTGCGGGACAAACTCCGCTATGCGGTCAGCAGTAACACGGGCTTTGAGTTGTCCTAAAGCTGCTGGAGTTGGAGTTGGTCTAAGCCAAATTGCTGCCACATATCACAGCGTGCTGAGCTTTCGGTGTTGTTATCTCTTTTAATTATTATTATTATTATTATCATTAACCTTTTATGCAAAATCTTGCTGAAATGTTGTTATATACATACATACATATATATTTATATTTATAATCCCACCCAATTCCCTTCCCGACGCACCACACCTATTTTTAATAATTTTTATCAACATTTTTCATGTTGAATTTTTTTGTATTTGTAAGTAATTTTCTGGCAATTGTATGTGCGTGTGTGTGTGTTTAGATATTTTATAAAACACATTTTTAGAAAAAACAAAACAAAATAAATAATTACAAATCTAAAAATATACATATATGATTGTATAAACGTATAGCTGTGATAAACAAATTATAATAAACTAACGACAAATACACAACAAGAAAATACAAAGCTGAAAATTACACAGAGAATGAATGGAATGCAAAAACTACATAGTTAATTTGAAATTCAAATAATTATAAGCTTAATTGTATTAATATTAATAATTGTGGCTTGCGTGTAATCCGCATAAGTTAAATATATAAAAAACACACACAAAGAAACACAAATTTAACCAAAAGGAACAGCAACAATAAATCTAAATGTCTGATTCATGTGTAAACTAAAAATGCGAGTTTGTTGTACTTATTTATGTAAATAGATATGTCATGTTTAAGGTAGCCTAAGCACATTGCCAAAGATAACAAACAACAATTACAAGAAGTAGAAAAGAAGCCAAAAACCGGCAGCAATTAGTGAATGGTTGCTTACCGAAAATTCCCCGGGTTTTTCCAAACTCAGGCAATGAATGAAAACTGAAACTGAAGCTGAAACTGAAGCCGCTGTCGCTAATGACACAAATCCGTCTGGACGGGGAAACAGCTAATTCCCTGAGTCAGAGTCGTAGTCGTAGTCGGATCCAGAGAGATAGAGATAGGAAGTGCACTTAGGCTTTTCGGGATAAGCGGAAATGTTGCGCAGAATTTATGCAAAGCTAGTCAAATTACCGGAAATTCAACTGACTAATGACTTCAGTCGGATTGCAAAGTCGTTAGATAAGAAAGGGGTTTCCAGTAACTGATTACAATCCCATTTTAAATCTTCCTCTTTTTAAAAAATAAAAATAAACTATTATATTTATTTAAATTAAATCATCATTAAATATAAATAAGCAATTTTATTTTTTAATCAGTTTTTTAAAACCAATAAAAGGGTTAGTTAATTTAATAATGGGATTGTAACCATTTTAAATATTCCATTATACTACTGTGGGCAAAAAGTACCGGGAATTGTAAATTTAAAAAATTTTGGGATTCCAATCGGAAAAAATGTTTGTACTTTTAGGTTGGCACTACTATCATTAACATCTGTGCAAAATTATACGTTAAAATATTCATTAGTGTTTAAGTTACGATTAGTTTTGTACGAAGCCAAATGTGCATTTGGCGATTTTTGTGCCAAAAAACGGTCAATTTCATCGAAAAAAGCTCCGCGTGGAAGTGTGTGAAGTAATGTTTTCTGACTATCAGGATATTATAAAACGCATTATTACGGGCGATGAGACTTGGATCTACGCTTACGACATGAAAACTACCGATCAATCGAGCGAATATCGGCAAAAGGTGGGCCGAGACCGAAAAAATCGCGTCAAATTCGCTCAAAAATCAAGGTCATGTTGACAGGTTTTTTGGATTATCGTGTTGTAGTTCATTATGAATTCCTTCCGACCGACCAAACTGTTAACAAGGAATATTTTTTGAGCGATATGCGTCGTTTGCGCGAAGCTATGCGTAAAAAGAGGCCAGAACTATGGGCTGACAACTCATGGTTCTTGCAACATGATAATGCGCCCTCTCATACTGCCCCTGTTCTATGTGTTCTAACTCGACCAAAATTGTCCCGCAGCTACTTTTTTCGCCTGATTTATCTTTGTGTGACTTCTGGCTATTTTCTAAGCTCAAAGACCTCTCCGAGGACATCGCTTCGGGTCGATTGAGGAGATTCAATCAAAATCGCCAAATGCACATTTGGCGTCGACAAAACTAATCGTAACTTATTCACTAATGAATATTTTAACGCATAATTTTGCACAGATGTTAATGATAGTAGTGCCAACCTAAAAGTACAAACATTTTTTCCGATTGGAATCCCAAAATTTTTTAAATTTAAAATTCCCGGTACCTTTTTGCCCACAGTAGTATTTATAAAATATAAAAAAGCATTAAATTTATTTAAATTACAATATTTTTAAATCAAATCAGTTTTTCAAAATTAAAAAAATATTAGTTAATTTAATAATTATTAGAATCTCATTTTAAATTTTCCATTATATTTATAAAATATAAATAAAGGATTATATTATTTAAATTAAATCAGTTTTTCAATATAAAAAAAGTATTACTTTATTTAATAATATTTAAATTAGCTAATATTTTCAAAAGTTTAACGAAACACATTTTGATTTTATTTTACTCAATATTATTTGACATTTTTATGTCGCCACAAAAACAATTGTTCCTTAGGGATTCCGGTTTCTCTTTATATTTGAGGCAACAATCTTCACAATTCTCTCTCGAGACAAAGGCCACAAATTGCTGTACATACCCACAAAAAAACATTTACAATAATCATAACAATAATATCCAAAAAGAAGAGAGACTGAGGAAACAGTCGGCGGTCGAGGAGTCGACATCATTTTGGGCCATAAAATGTTGCCATTGTTCCCAGTTAGAGTTGTCGAGGCAGCATCCCAGCGACAAAGTGTGATGATTTTTATGACTTGCCTGTGAGTTTTTGCCGACAGTGACGCCGACGTTGTCATTTTTGTCGTCCTTTGGCAGCCAGGACAAGTGGCAACAGCAACAGCAACAAGTGAGTTCGTCTCCGTCTCCGTCGCTGTCTCCGTCGCCGTCTCCGACTGACACTCAAGTGGTTCCGTTTTGCGGCAATCGATTGGCGCCAGTTTGATGTTTGATGTGCCTTCAACAATTTGTTGTGCCCCTACAGCTACAAGTACCGTTTAACGTTTGATTACGGTAACTTATCATTAGGCGGATCTCTCTTTCTGTCTCTCTTTGGTTCCTATACGGTAGCCGAATTTATACTGATTTCTGATAAGCTGCGTGTACTACATAAATACGTACATACAAACAGATATCCACTTGAACCAGCTGCTACTTAGAGATGATCACTCGATAGTCAGCATGAGAATCTTTCAAGATGAGAAATCAATGAAATCTATAAGTCAGCAGTCTGGGCTGCTGATCACCTTGATAAGTATTAGAAATGAACTGAAACATAAATACATACTTAAAACTAGAGAATCGTTTTTAAGTTTCATTTGAAAAACAATTATTAGTACTCCATAAGGACATATTTTAAAGGAGTGAAAGTAGTTTTCAAGTATGGTTTGACTTTAATCTAAGGCTTTAAGTGCATCTGCAATCTTACGATCGTTTCTAGAATTAAAATAAAATCGAATGATGCAAAATTTGTTTAATAATATATTTCTGAAGACTTTTTGAAAAAATATTATAGTTCAGTAAGGAATACGTAAATTTAATAATAGTAGTTTTACGTTACCAATCTAACGTTTGGTTTTTAAAAGTTTCTTTTTGTTTCACTAATATAATATTATATTAATAACAAAACTACATATTTAACTAGATTTTTTTTTTAATAATATGAAAACATTGCCTAAAATTAATAATTAATAAGTTACACTAATCTATAGTTTTAAATGCATATTAATCAATATTTCGTTTGATTTCACTCTTCTTATGGCAATTTCTTATGGGAAAACTCTTTTTCAAAAGAGTTTTCCAATACATTAATTTTCAAAAACTTTTCTTTACTAAGGGATAATTTAATTGAGTACAAAAAATTCTCTACTCTTTAATTAACTTTATTCTATAGCTTAAAAGGCATTTCTAGCTATCTGACGCTTTTGGAAATTTTTAATTTCAAAACTCTGCTACTACATTTCTTAAAAAACCAAAAGTCTTTTAAGCTAATCGGCTTTTAATTTTGTTGGCCCAGATCTAAACCATTTCCATGTTGATTTCTATAAATACCCCAAATGTATTTGGTATAGTTCAAAGAGATGCCCCCCGTTTAATGCAGTTAATGCTATCAATATTAATATGGGCGCCCATTATTTAGCCCCCGCAACTCGAAGATCGCTCAAAATGGCGCACACATGCGCCAAAGCGGGACAACACGATGCACAGCGAGCGGCAGCCAATGGCAGCGCGGCAGATAAAAGAGCGCAAGCCAGAGAGGCCACTTGAGCAGAAGAGAGCGGTGAGGAGAGACAGAAACAGGTCAAACGAGTACCTGAGACGGCGGGATAGAACCGAAAGAAAAAAAACCAAACCGAACCGGTCGGATTCGACTGGCATCGAGTTAAGAGCCCATGAAATTCAGAGCGCAACAGTTTCAAACTGAACATCGTAGCGAACGGTTCGTTGCGAAGAGATACAAAATTAATTATTTGTTGACTACAATTCGAGATTTTCGAGATCGCTTTCAATTAACACAACTTTGGTTTTTAACTTGGAATATATACATTATGTTGGCACTGCCAAATTTTGCCGATCTGCGCATGCAGCAGCAGATTGCCCATGAGATTTATCGCCAGCAAATTATGCAACGTCTGCCAGGTAATAATTTCCATCCAGACTTTGCCGACGGCTTTAATATTAATTTCTTCTGATTTTTTCTAGATCCACTTTGCGGCTTGTTGCCCAATTTCGCAGCACATTTTGCGCCACCGCCACCGCCGGCACAGCCATCGTTGCCGGGCGTGGAGGCCAAGCTGGAGAACAATGAACTGTGGCAGCAATTCCATCACATTGGCACCGAAATGATCATTACCAAGAGTGGCAGGTATGTGGCTATTATCTTCGTCATTTAGCTGGTTTATCTTCACACCAGCTTATCGCGGACACATCATAAGCATGCTGATAAGCTGCAAGAATGGGAGCACTTGGAATATGTCACTTATGATTGCCTCATTTCTTTGCAGACGCATGTTTCCCTCGATGCGCGTTTCCCTCAGCGGCTTGGAGGAGGAGACCAACTATTGTGTGCTGCTCGAGATGGTGCCCATTGGCGACTGTCGCTACAAGTTCTCCGGCTCCCAATGGGTGCCAGCTGGCGGTGCCGAGCCCCAGAGTCCACAGCGCATGTATCTGCATCCGGATAGTCCCGCCACGGGCAAACACTGGGAATCCCAGGCGTTGTTGTTCAGCAAAGTGAAGCTGACGAACAATACGCTGGACAACAATGGACATGTAGGTGTAGTCCACACTTGGTAAACACCTGACAGTCACTTATCGCATGTTTCTGTTTATCTCTCTCTCCGCCGTGTAGATCGTTTTGGCCAGCATGCACAAGTATCAGCCACGTTTGCATGTCATACGCACCGCCGACCTGACGCAGATCCCTTGGGCGCCACAGCAGGCGTATGTGTTCCCCGAGACCGAGTTCATTGCCGTGACAGCCTATCAGGTGTGTATTCCATTCAGTGATCCATTAAGTGATCGATTACCAATCATGTGTGTGTTTTTCCTTGCAGAATGATCGCATTACCAAGCTGAAGATCGACAACAATCCCTTTGCCAAGGGCTTTCGTGAGTCGGGCCAATCACGTTGCAAGCGCAAGTTGAACGATTCTCCGCCACCTGCACAGACAAGTGCTGGAGGAGCAGGAGCAGGAGCTGGAGCTGGAGCAGGAGAGCTGGCTGTCTTGCCGTCGGCCAAACGCCTTCGTCTCGCCGATGAGTTGAGTTTGCTGCCCCAACAGCAACCTTCTTCTTCCTCTGGTCTGCTTCTGCCGCGTCATTATCTGCTGGATACTCTGGAGGCCAATTTCTATCTGTCAGCGCCACCGCCGCCTCAGTCCCAGTCGCAGTCCCAGCCACGCATTGAGTATGCCAGGCACAACTATCCAAGTTGGGCCTATACGCCGCCATCGCCCGATTCGTCGTGTGTCTCCTCCGCCTCCTCCAGCTGTGAGTCTGCCGCCGAGCCAGATACCGAGCCAGATACCTTTGTGGATGTGGTGGGCAACAGCACAGCAAGCACAGCTGAGCCAGAATTCCAAGCCAAGTCGATTAGCATCGCTGTCGACGCCGACGTCGCTGCTCCGCCAAAGCCCAAACGCAGCAGCTTCAGCATCTTGGACATATTAGGAACGACCGTCTCGGTTTAGTTGCCTTTGTTGTTGTCACAGTTGTTGCTGTCGTTGTTTGTGCTGCTCCCATTTCAGTTAGCTGCTCCTCAAGTGCCTTATACATTTAATTAGCGTTTAGTTGCCAGCGTTGTTCGCTGCTGGTTGTCGTAGTCGTAGTTGTAGTTGTAGTCAAGTTGTTGAAATTGTGATATTTTGCAGTTAATTAAGATTTCCAGGTATTTACCATCAGTATTTATCTTAAGTATTTATTATGCAATTTTAATTGTTTAAATGATTTCGTAATGGATTTATTGTCTTTGGCATTTCAATGCGAACAAATAAAGAATCAACTTTTTTCGTATAAGAATTTTGCTAAGATTTCTTCTTTAATTGGGGTATTAAAGGGCATGGAATATTTGAAATCGCAGTCAATCAAGTTAAAGGTATAGTAAAAACTTTAAAGGGCTAAAAATTTATATTTATTGATAAGTATTACTTCAATTTGTATGTATACAGTTTGTCAAGAATAGTTTACACAGTCAAAAAATGTAATATTTTGACTTTCAAAAAATCAAAAAATTTATTTTCAAAAATCTCTTTGCTAGTATTTTTTTTTATGATTTTTTGAAAGAAATTTGCAATTTCTCATTTAATAAAAGCTTTTTCCGGCTAAATATATTTTAATATTTTAAAGAATATTACAATTTAATCCTTCTATTCAACTTATCTAAACATAGCTGTACAGAATTCTTCCATACCTATTAGTAAAATCAAAGTAGTGCTCAGTTAAATAAAGATTATAAATTTTGTAATATGTACAAATTCAACTCAACAACCTCAGATCAACTTGGCGAGGTTTCACTGTACAAAAAGTATTCATTTCTATCATTATTGTTATACATATACGGGGGTGCCACAGAAATCGCTTTCGCTTGAATTTCACTTAAATTTCATACAAATTGTAATTGCGTCTCATATCTCGCGCATGCTGACCATAAAAACCAGTTCCAGTTCCACAAGCTCACCCTCCTCGTTCTCCACGGAGAGGCCCACAAAGTTTTTCTCTCCCGAGTCAGCAACAACAGCAAGAACAACGCCGACGACATGAGCTTATCAGTAGATCAGAGAGAGCCGCATCTTAAATGCTGGCGCCAGCGCCAAATGCGCTGATTGAGCGCGACGATCGCCAGGTAATCCTGGCCGAGCAACTGGCGAGCAACAGGCAAATGTAATTGATGTTTTCACGTTGTAGTTGTTTGCCATTTACATGCGAAATTGTCGGAGTCAAAAGCCGAAACGAAACGAAACGAATTCGATGCCTCACACTTATCGATATCGATGCCTGTTATTGTTGTTGTTTTTGGTTTGGGGCTGGCCAACGGAAATGAGGCGGCATCTTTGAATGGACACCAGCACACAGTAGTGGCAAGTGGTAGCCCCCAAATTGCAAATCTTCGACGGTGGCATTTCATTTCCAATCGCGTTAAGAAACAATTGTTAAACGGTTGATGATTTTCCCCCCAACTTTTTAGCCAATTTCGTTAGCATTGGATCTCCATAACCACACACGTAGCAACAACAACCTGTTTTTGGTCTCAGTGGCGACATCTGTTGCTTGTCGACGACGACTGTGGCGCTGCAATTTCCCATTCTCATTCCCATTTCCATTCATGTTGCCGCTGGAAGTGTTTATGGGCTCCACATTAGCCACGCTGCATATTCATGTTAAACGTCGCCAAAAAGACTAACGATGCTAAAACGTCTATTGTGTTGTTGTTGTTGCTGCTGTTGCTGCTGATACGACTGCGGGCCATTTGCTAAAATTTATTGAATTCTCATTTAGTTTAGCCACAAACAGCGAGAGACACAGTCACAGTGAGATCCAAAATCCAGCGCCAGGTTCAGTTCAGTTCCAGTTTCAGGTTCAGGTTCACAAACGTTCGTTCGCATGTCAAAGTCAAATGAGTGCCGTCGCGTATTCCCGATCTTCCAGTGTAGATAAGCAAACTTTTTTGTATTTGCTGTTGTATGCGCTCCTGCCTTGTTGTTGTTATACCCTAACATAAGGTATTGCTATTTTGTCATGTCATTTGTAACGCATTCAAGACGACTGAGACTAAAATTATGTAAATCCTAGGAACAATCAGTTGAAAATAAAATTTAATTATGAAAATAAAATGTTGTTTTAGTCATTCACAGATTGCGTATTTGCTATTACCTTAAACAGCCTGGAAATATCAGCTAAGCAATAAATACAGGACTTTCTTTATAAGAGTATCGAATTGTCGGCGTGCCGAATATAATCCTCATTTGTTTAACATTGTTGTTGTCGCTACGCTCTCTGTTGTGTATGTGTAATTTCGTTGGAAATTAATGTTAAGCGGCCAAAATCAAAGCCATGGACATTTTTCGCTGGCGACAATTTTATCGGCAACACAATGAAATCATTTGGCATAGAGATGGGCGCCAGTCGTGTCTATAAGATCTTATTCCATTAAATGTATTAATTTCTTAAGTTAAAACTGCACTCAAAATACACATAGGTACTTAGTTAGTTAATCTGTCAATATTTATACTTTTTCAAGCTAATTTTATAAATGAAATGAAATCGAATCTATGTATATAAAAAATGAGCACGCATCCATCTCTAATTTGAAGCAGACGTTCCAGTTTTTGGCAACGCTGGCGGTTTAAGTCTGGCGACAAACGCTTTAATTGTTGTGAAGTTGTCAAAGATAAGAGATTTATTCATATAAATTTAATTGATATGAGATCAGCTCAATGGCTAAAATACATATGTACATATGTATAGATCCCAGGTGGACTTACAATCTAATATGCAACTTCCTGCGTGCATTATAATATTTTATTTTAGGGATTATTATCGTAGCGAGTTGTGGGGCGACGATGCCAGTGATTTGGATTGTTATACTTGACCAAGTTGGTCAAATCGTAGCCAGCCGGCACAGTAATGTAGGATTTCTCGCCTGGTAACTTCTTTTCAGTTGGCACGACAGTTGGCAAATCCTTAAAGGGCGATACATACGGCTCTTGGACAGTCTGATAGCTGGCCGATTGAGCGGTACTTGACTGTAAAAAACAACAAATATTAATATACACTTGGTTAATTTCCTGTACACTACTTACTTGGGTTTGATCCACAAAGAGTTTCTTGTTAATGGCACCTTTCTTTTGCTCCTCAAGTGTTAATTTCTGAAATTCTTCGGTATTCTCTTTGAGAAAATATTTTTCCAAATCTGCAGTAAACTTCCGACGTCCAGACCGATTAATATTTGCATTTTTTTGCTGTCTTTCAACCCAAATTTCAGTAAAGGCGAATTTTTGCAATGCCTCAATATCTTTTTGATCGGATTCCATTATTATGGTTTCCTGTTGCTTGAGCTTCTTCAGTTTCATTTCGTTCTGTGGCGACTCTTTCATTTCAAAGACTTCCAGTCCAGGCATCGGAGAGTCACATCTTAGTTCCGGAACCAAGTGATGATTTGCAAACGATTTGCGAACAGGAGTCTCCCACTTGGACGACTGCTGACGGTGCAGCGAGCGTGCGCTATCAGTGCGAGTGCGAGTGACTCCACAAGTCGGCTTTGATGTTAAAAAGAATAAGGCTGAATGAAATTTTCAAAATAGTATTAAGCTTTACTTTTACATACCACGTTTCCATTATGTGCGCTTCCAGTGGAGCTGCTGGAAGTGTTGCCTTCTATAGCCAACTGCTTTGACTTCATGCACTGTATGTGTGCATTGTATGCACTTTCCATCATCAACTTGGCCTTCAACTCAAACTCATGTTCGTCCGTAAGAGTCTCATCGTCATCAAAACTGGACAGATCCTCCAAGTCATCAGAATGCACCTCGCTGCGATTGAGCGAGTGAAAGGAATCGATGTCATCGTCATTTTCGGCATGATATTCGTCAATTGGTTTTAAATTTCGGCTCATTTTGCGAATTTTTTTCACCAACTTTTTTTTAGTGCGTAGAAATAATTTTGTGCATACGTGCAAAGAAAGAAGAGAATGAGAACGTTTCTACGAAGGAGGGAGAGAGACAACTCTTGTCATATTTGCTAGCCTTTGACAGCTGACAAAAGCTGGTGTTTAATGTGCTATTATCGATATTAGTTTGATTTCGATATATGTATTAGTTAATCGACTTTATTTGTGAAAAGTGTTGGTATGTGCAGAAATTAAATATAGAAATCTCTACAAAAAATATATGTATATATAATAAATATAAAATATATGTACATTTCAGGTTAGAATCAGGTAATATTCAAATTACCCAGAGTATTTAAATGCTGCTGCAGTTTGCACTCAATAGAATTGTAAACAAAAGGGCGCTGACAATGCGCACAAAAACGGAGCGCAGTCCGCGCACTTGACAGCGGCTATTGTTGTTGTTGTTGTTGTTGTTGGCCTTTAATTGTTCGCATGGATTTGCAAAAATGATGCGCAGTTCGTCGATTTTGGTCAGACTGCCTGTCTGCCTGCTTGTGTGGGTGGATTTTCATTATCCTGTAATTGTTTGTGCCATTGTTCACACGCTACGTTTGAAAAATTACACGCTTTGTTAATTGTCCCAACCCCAGACTCAGACTCGAACTCGGACGGGAATCCGGCTCACATGTGAGCCCATTTGCATAAACTGCTTGGTCCGGTTCTTAGTGGGTTTGGCTCCGCTCCAGTTTAAAACCTCGGCTTAGGTGAAGAATGAAACGAAAAGGGAAAGACATACATAGATTATGAGCAGGTCCATATTTATGGCTTGGCACCGGCGGCACACGACCCTGCAGAAACCCTATGCTGGCCTTTGTTGCATTTATTCTGACCACCAAATATGTATATTTGCAACAATAACATCTCAAGTACTCGCTCTTTGTTCATATTGTATATTTGCTTAACGCCGCGGCGCGCCGGCTCCGTCTCTGCAAGAAGAGAAACTAAAACCCTTTGTTGTAACAGGCACAACACATTTACATATAAAATGTTTTACTCTCGCTCTCTCTCTCTCTTCTGATATTTGCAGTGTGTGGGAGTGTAACTTATAAAAAAATTTCTTTATGAGGTAAAAGTCTGTACCATGAAGGTAGCAATAACATAAGGAGGTCTCGTCGGCTGCCGAATCGTTCGGTTTTTGTCCCTTCACGTAAAGTGAAGTGCTCTCTATCCCTTTCTCCCGCGCTGAATATCAGTATAGTCAAGGGACAGCTTTTTTCCGACGAGACCTCCTTATACTTAATGCTTCATGGCTTCCCCTTGTTGGTTCGAAAAATCTACTCCGCAGTAGCAGCAAGAATTATAAAAATATTGCAACGCTCTCGCTACCGCTCTCGATTTGAACAGAGCCGTAGCAGAGCCATAGCCGAAAAAAAAAGATTTGCTTTGCTCTGCTCGGAGTTTTGTCGCGTCATTAACTATAGCATAGCAAAAAAAATATATTAGTGGGATTCCGGTAAACGTTTTTGATTTGCTTTTGATTTGATTTTGATTTTGCAGTCAGCTGTTCACAGCTGCTCCATACAAAATTTTCAGTGTGTCCAGAGCAAATCAGGGAAATGTGGTCTTACTAATTGATTTCGAAAAATCAGCTCTGAGACTGATTTTTTTTTCATTTTGATTTGCTTTCGTTCAGCTGTGTGACAGTTGGTGTTTGTTTACATTGTAAATCTACGAATATTCAATAAAAACATATTCGATGACTTTCTTTCGGCATTTTGTGCAAGTATGCCCATTTTTGTATACTTTTTAGTTGTCAATTAGCTGTTCGCCCAGGCTGTCAGCTGTTCACGAAATCAAAAATAATCAGTGTGCAAAAAGGGTCTGATTTAGATTTGGTTAAAAATAATCAAAAGCAAATCAAAAACGTTTACCGGAATCCCACTATTATGTGCGCTACGGCTACCTAGCGGTAACTAGCTAAAAAACTGGGAGCAGGATGAGAGCAGAAAAAATTAAAAATTTTCATTAACTACGGCTCTCGTGTGATTTTGTTTTTCCAACAATTCTGTGATTGGATTCTTTCAAATAAAAATTTTATTGGTGGCATTCCGCAAATTCAAAGTTTGCTTATTAGCTACAACCTTTAAAATACTTCGCTCTACACTTCGATTATATAACTATTCTAAGACAGACCCAGATTTTGTAACTCTTTTTTAACTGACCCAGAGAATTTTTGAATGGAAAGAGCTTAGAGACTCCAAAGAGCCGAATCAAATAGATTTTTTGCTTAAGTGATTTGAGCCCCACTCCAAAGAACAATGCTCGCCATGCAATGCAATGACACAGTAGACAATTAATTAGAGTACACATTTTTAAGCTGTGGCGGATTTACCACTCAGTTCAAATGCTGAATTTTCACTGCTTGCCGTCATTTGGCGGAGTATTTAAATTGATAGTCATGTTAAAGTGGCTGGTGCCACGCGTAAAACGCTTTTCTACTCATTAGCACTTGTTTTTGTTGCAGCCCTGCCCCCAACTGTCACGCAAGCAATTAACTTTCATTTAGGAAATGGTAATGGTAATGATTTCGTTGTTGTTCGATCTGCTCCCCACTTTTTGTTTAGACAACAGAAATTGGTCGCAACACAAAGTGTATCTAATTTCATGGGGCAAAACAAGAACAAAAAAAAGGGCAGCAACAAAATGTTGAGCCGTAAAATGCAACAGTGAAATGCATTAATTACGCACACGCTGCCAACCTGCAACATCTGCGCAGCCGCTGCCGCTGCCGTTTAATGAGGCATTCAATGCACTCACAACCTTGCGCCTGTCAACACAGCGCCGTCTACACCGAGAACGACATCTGTCTGTCACCCTTCCCTTCCCTTTACACTGCGCTATAAAACCGCAGTTTGTTGTTGCTCCTGCCTCCGCTGCTGTTGCTGTTGCAGTTGCTGTTGCAGCTACTCCCTGGCGACTACAATTTAGAAATCGATTTGGTGGTAAATTGAAATTATTGTTTGTTTTTTTTCTTGTGTGTCTATTTCTCTTTGTTTCTAGTCCCGGTCAGAGAATACGTCTGCACACGCCTCCCTCGACGTCGTCGTCATCGTTGTCGTTTTACCAGGAGACGTGGGTGGTGACGCATGTCATCGTAAACTTCATCATTGGCTACATTCTCTGCCGGCGGAACAAACTAAGATACGAGTACAACAACTACAACAACAATTTTATATAACAAATTGAGTGTATTTTCTTTTACTTAGACCCTGTACTCAAAGTGTACTTAAGGTCTGTTAGGTTTGTCAAAAGCATATATATTTTAAATTTTTAAAAATAGTTAAAACCAAAGGCACTTGCTTAATTTATTTTTATCTCGTACTAATAACCTCAAACAACTAAATATTATTAAAAAAATTATATATAAAACCTAGACTACTTTTTTTCCCTTTTTAAATAAAAATTGAACATTTTATTTAATTGTCAGAACAGTAACTAAATTTGATTTTATACATGTACAAATACTCTTGATCAGCATCAACGGAGCCATGTATAAAAACCTAGATATCAGAGATTACTATAAGAGCTAGATATTCTAAATTTGGTATGTAGGTTTCTCTATATATTCCTAGCCGATCAAGATTGCTTTAGAATTTAAGAATATTTTTGTAAAATTGTTATTTTAATTTTATTTTATAAGTCGCAATTGTATTTTAATTTTTAATTTCATCTATTACGGAATAAGTACAGGGTGTCTTATAGTCGTGATTACCATAATGTTGCCTTTCCTAAGGAAAGTTTCCAACTACTTTTTGGTTGCTTCTGCTGCTGCCTCGTCTCAGTCTCGTCTCAGTCGCAGTCGCAGTCTCTGCCCATTTCATAAACATCTTTAGGTATTATGAGTCTCCGGAGTATTCTCGCTGTGCTGCAACTGTTGCCTGTTTTAGGGCTGCAACCGAATTTCATGCCTTGTCGAGCTATTTAATTGCAAACAAATTATGTTCTGGCCAGTCGTCGTCGTCGTCGTCGTCGTCTTCGTTGTATTCTGTGTGGCTAATGGATGATACTGCCGCTTCGACTTCGTCGTCGTCGACTGATGATGTTGTTGAAATTCTAGCGTTTATCTTGTAAATTGGTTGGGATTAATGTCTAGCGGAAGTTGTGATTTGAGTTGCGTCTGCTTCTTGGTAGATGTTGCACCAATGATAAAATGCCAACTGACTGTGCAACATGTTCATTTACCTACAGCAAAGTGTGTGGGCGTTAAGGCTTTAAATAGTATCCTTATGATCTGCCAATTAGAGTGCCAAGGGTGCCTACAAACATAGATTTCATGCCAGTCTCTCTCTGAACGATTTTTAACTAGCTGAATTTATGAGTTTAGTTTTAATTCAAATTCGAAATAAAAGCTCAGCTTTATGACAAGCAGGTGCCAAGCAGCGCCAGCAAACGCAGCCCCAAGCATGCGCAAAATTGTAAAGCAGTGCAAACAGCAGCTGCAGCTTTAATTGAAAAGAAGTCGAATATTTTATTGTTTTATAGTCACTTTTATTGTGCAAACCTAATGCTAACTTAATATCTAATCAGGCCAAAGTAAACTTATATTTGTACACGTTTATAATATCAAAGGCATTAAGCGGTAGAATCCAAAGTAGCATGTTCAACTAGCTGCTTCCGCCAAGAATGGCAGAGATGCTGAAACCTTTACGTTTGGTGGGTGCCTCGGGCGCGGCTTGATGTGGCAGTGGTGGTGAATGTGTTGTGGTTGTAGCTGTTGCTGTTACTGTTTCTGTCTCTATTGTTGTCTCGCTGCCCACATCTAGCTCCAGTTCATCGGTGGTCGATTCATCTGCTTGCTGAACGGAAATGTTGTGTGGCAAGGCCAGCGCCGGAAGTTGCGGCAAAGCAGCTTGCAAAATGGACGCGGATGGCGGATACAAATGTGAAGCCGTTGTCGTGGCTCCATTGTACTCATGTGCTGGTGGCCGGCCAAAGTATGTGCAGGCGAGATCGACCAGCGAGGGTCGCAACAACGACTGCATGTTCTGTTGAAAATGTTGCATGAATGCGACGGCGCCGCCCGGGGGAGAGTGGGGGCCAATGGAGCTGAAGCTGGCGCCAGGCATCGCAGCAGCATCAGCGCCATCGAGCGATGATGATAACGAACAGGCGGATCCATTTGATCTCAGTCGCTTAATTTGCGGACCATCCTGTTCGCTGTTGTTGTTCAATGTTGTTGCTGCTGCTGATGTTGCTGATCCCGATCCCGATCCCGATGCTGTTGTTGCTGCTGATGCTGCTGTCGTTGTGGATTTGCCTGGCGACATGTCAAGCGAGCCAGAGGATTGTGAATGCGTCTGGGCCAAATCTTGATCATCATCGGTTGGCGATGAAGACATTTTGCGTTTGCAGCGCGATTGTCCAGTTTCGCGGAAGCCCTTGGCAAATGGATTGTTGTCGATCTTCAGCTTCGTGATGCGATCGTTCTGTGAAACAGAAAAGGATAAAAAGACAACAAGTTGTTTAAATTGCATGAAATATGACAATTGCCAAGCTACAAAGCCATGGGAATATGGTGAGTAGTAGACGGCGTTAAGTAACAGCGCCACTTGACACCACAGTCAGAGACAGAGTGAGAGAGAAAGGAAGAAAGAGATAGAGCAGACACTCGAATCGACTCTTGTCATGACTTGACAACTTTGTGACGATGATCTTGTGGATGCGATCACGCTAATTAGAGGCAGACTGACAACTGTCTGGCAACTGGAAACTGGCAACTGGCAACTGGCGTCGCTGTCAATGAGTCCCAGACATAGACAAAAACACAGCAAGAGGCACGAAGGATGAAGGATGTGGCTATCCAACTTCCTAAAATAACAACACAACAGAACAGAGCAGAAAGTGAGCCTGACTTTTGCCTGTCTATTCGAGCTCGTACTTGTACTTGTATTCGTATCTGTGGCATTTGTAGACAATGGGCGTTGCATGCTAATTTCAGACGTTGGTCAGGCTACCCACGGCGTGAGCGATCGTTTGCCGAAATTAACCAATTAGCCCTGCTCAATGAATTGACAATAAATCTGGTTAACAGAGAGAAGCCACACTGAGCGAAAAAATCAAGTATTTAGTACTTGAAATTCTACATTTCTATGCTGATTTCTAACTAAGATTGAAATTACTAAACTCGATTTTATTTTAAGTACTAATACATTTAGGCATTTTTTTATTTAAGCTTGAAAGTGAGCTCTGAATTTACTAGAAATAAATCGTTTTCTCTTAAAAATTTCAACATGAGTTAACATAAGTTCCTAGTTAGTAAATTTGAAAAGAACAACATGATATAAAAAGTTTACCTTTATTTGTGAGTTTAAAATATTTTAAAATTAATTTACGTATTAATTTCTAGTTAAAATAGATTTTAATTGATTTAAGATTACTTTCAATTACAAAAAGATTATTTATAATTGAGTAGCAAATTTGTATGCTCCTTTTCATAGTGTGGAATTATGAATATCTAGCAATTCGATTTACCTCGATTCAAGATATTTTGTACTCGGCTAAAGAATTTGTATGCTAATTTTTATTAAATTCGGACTTCAGAATTTCTGGTAATTTGAGTTGTTCTCGATAAAAATTATTTGTTTAAAGAAAAAATCCCTTATTTTTTAAATTAACTAAATATAATATAATTTTTTTCACTGTGTAAAACAGAACTCGTGGAGCTTACCTGGTATGCTGTCACAGCCACAAATTCCGTCTCGGCAAACAGAAAGGCCTGTTGGGGCGCCCAAGGAATTTGCGCCAGGTCAGCGGTGCGTATGACATGCAAACGTGGCTGATACTTGTGCATGCTGGCCAAAACGATCTACACGGCAGAGAGAGAGGAGATGGAAGAAGAAGGAGGGAAGTGGAATATCACAAACTGTCGCTGGCTTTGAAGCTGCACTTCGATTACTCACATGTCCGCTGTTGTCCAGCGTGTTGTTCGTCAACTTCACCTTGTTGAATAATATGGGCTGTGCCTGCCAATGGGCGCCCGTTGCGGGACTATCCGGATGCAGATACATGCGCTGTGGACTCTGTGGCTCAGCGCCACCAGCTGGCACCCATTGGGAGCCGGAGAACTTGTAGCGGCAGTCGCCAATGGGCACCATCTCGAGCAGCACACAATAGTTGGTCTCCTCCTCCAGGCCTGAAACGCTCAAGCGCATCGAGGGAAACATTCGTCTGCAATCAAAGAAAAAAACCAAAGGAAAAATAAAATAAGATTCAGATAAAGTCAACAAGTTGAGGGCAACATTAAGGTAATAAATAAAATCGTGATCCTTGGGCGTTACAAATATTTAATTGTGAGTTCGCCTCGTGGTCCATGTAATTAGGCTAGGCAAATGCATACAAAAAGCGAAATACAAAACAAATAGAGGCAAGGTCTTCTCTCGATTCGAGTTTGCGCTGTGCTAACAAGGATCGAGGATTGAGGAGCGGACAGGAGAGGTGCACGGAGATTGAGACCCTGCCACAGTCAGTGGCACAGCAGGTGGTCACAGCGCTTGGCGCCAGCCTCAAAATCGTTTTCTCTCTCTCTTTTGCCTGTTTAGAGTTTGTTCTTGTGGTTTTTGTTTTATTTTTTCTCCTCTTATTTTTTTTTTGGCAATGATTTTGTATTTTTATAGTTTGTTTTGTTTTTAGTTTTTTTTTTGGCTTGCTTGCGCGATGATTAATTAATTTAAAGTTGAATGCGTTGTGTTTGCCTACATTTAATTTGATTCCTTTTCTGGTTTGTTGAATTCCATTAGACCACAACGGAGGCAACAGCCAAATATTTCGACATTTGTGCGGTTTAAAATTTCATTTTCAATTTGCCTTCTTTTTTCTCCTTCTCCTTTTGCTGTGCTCCTTTGTTTCAGCTTGCTCTTTGCTCTTGAAAAGTTACCCGTGCATTTTTGACAAACGATTTGTTAAGATATTGATCTTTGGCGCGTCTGCGCATAATTAACAAATTCGAGAATCCTCGCGAGAGACTTTCTGAGGAAGCAACAACAAAAAAGAGCAAGAAAGGAGCATTTCAAGACATTTGACGGCATTCGCATTGGCGCCTCAGCAGGTGCAGTTTGAGTCGAATTTATTCGAAAGTGTGAGTGTTTTTGAGTGCTTCTGATATATTAACTTGTTAGAAATTTCTTGAAATGTTTTTCGAAAAAGTTAGATAGTTAAAATATATACTATATATACGATATATTGTAAAAATAAAATTTAGATTTAAAATTTAAAATAATAATAAAACCGAAATTTATTATATTGAAACGCAGAATGAATTTAAAGTTCAAAATTATTTTTCTTTTGAAAATCTGTTTAGTTTTAGCCAGAGCTCGCAAATAACAGTTAACACTTATTTCTTTTTCGATCTGTTCACTGAAAAAACAGAAAAAAACTAAAGCCCAGAAGATTTCTCACTGAGAGAAACACTTACTTCCTTTCGTTTGTGCTCTCTGCTCAGTATTTTCCATTTAGAAAATAAATTCTTTCTGTTTACTAGTAACAGTTAAAAAAAGACTTTTTAGCTAGTGCTCCCGGAATATCTGTTAGCAAATGAGCAAAACACAAAAGTGTTAGTCAAAAGTGTCTTTTCAAGTTGTTGTTGTTTTAGGTGCGCAAAAATCGACACAAACTCCCGAAAAAGCAATACATCCACAGAACAAGATAATTTTTTTTGGCAACTATTTTTATTTACATTAAAAATTGTTATTTAGAATTAAGCTTTACAATTAAAAGTGAATTAATATTTTCCACACTTAGAGACCTACGTTTATCGGTTAGGATAAAATTAAGCGCAGAAAAGGATCTTTCAACCGAGACTTGTGACGTTTTAAATTTTTAATATGAGTTTCAGTTAATATTTTGCCACACACGTTGCATTCCGATTTATTTAATTTGCTATCATAGTTAAAAAAAGAATGAACTATGTTTTTTACACGACCCATTTTCCGCAAAATTTTAGCAAAAAAAAAACGTTTTAAATTTTCAGAAGGCACTTTCGATTTTTTTTTCCAGACGAAACAGTTTTCGTGTAACACAACCATAAGGAAACCAAATTAAATGTTATTTCTTGACTGATAAGCCTACTGAGAAAAAAACAGAAATTAATGTTTTGTTTTTATCCCTTTTATCATTCTGTCAGATAATAACTGTTATTTTCCGACACACTGAAAGTGTTAACTGTTATTTGCGAGCTCTGGTTTTAGCAAAGCTCTGAAAGTTTTAATTAGATCACACCGGTGACTTAACAACTTTACAAGTTAAAATTTTTTATTATTTGGAATGGTTTTTTACAACAAAATAACCTTATGAAAATCAAGCTTAAGTGTTCTTTATTCTAATTATGACATAAGAAGTTGATTGCAAGTTAAAACTTGTAATTTAAAATATTTAATTTTCGAAAATGCAAATTGCGAATTGCTAAAAAATATCGCATTCTGGCGAACAAATCAATTTAACGAAATTATTGATATTCTGTATTCAGAATTAATTTAGAGGTCAAACCAAGATACAAATGGCATTCCAATTTTTACATTTTGATATTAAACTCGATTCACATATATTTACATCAATACTTTAAACTATGCTATGATAGCTCTAAGATTATTGTAGAATGTACTTTATATGGTTTTTACTCATTCATTGGTTTCATTTAAAGCATTTTCCTATAACTTCCTTTGAAAATCATCCTTATTTTCAAAAGTTTATGCACTTCTCCATGTTCTCACTGCCTATCTGATATGATAGTACTTAAAGTGTTACCACAGAAGCTTTCAAAGTGATTCACCTGAATTACGCCGCAAAGTAACGAATTCTTCAGTTGTCTCACTTCTGTAGACCTTTCTCAGCGATTGTCGTGAATTGAAGCTGGTGTTTGCGTTCAATGCAGCCGCTTTAAAAGCTAAAAGCTTCGTGACAAAGTCATTTCATTTAGTTTTTATTTTCGGGACAGAGTCATGCATTATGTGATACGGTTTGTTCTATCTATCTTTAATGGTCGTCGTCTGGGCATTTGCCACCCATGCGATCTGAATTTGAACCCAAGACGCTGCGATCTTTTGGAGGGGACAAGCAACTAATTAGTTTTTATGATCGCCACTTGGCGTTTGGGCAGCAGTTGAAGATGCCACAGTCACAGTCAGAGTTACAGTCACAGTCACTGCCACAGTTACTGCCACACGGTGGCACTCTGGCGCCTAATCATTAAAAATTCAAATCGATTGCACGCTGAAGCGCTTCCAACGTTGTCGTTGTCGTTGTCGTTGTCTGGCTGCATTTTCACATAAAACATTTTTGATGAGCATAAAAAGTATTTAATACCATCGACTTTATGAATAATTCATAGAATATACGAGTATTGAGTATGAGCATAAAATACGAAATGGAGAAAAGAGTTGAAACAGTTCTAAACTCTTTTTTTTCCTTTTCGACAATGGGGCAGTCCCAAAAGTTTATGTTAATGTGGGGAAGGTCTTTTTTTGTTTTTGTTTTTGGAATGGTTATTTCGCTCTGTCTGTTTTTTTGTATCCGATCTTATCGGCACTTGTGCATCTCGACGGGCCAAAGTGTGAAATTGCTCGTATCTGTCGACGTCGTGGACAAGCTGTGGTCATTGTCAACGCGCAACGCTCAACTTGAAGATACAGATACGAGTGCAAGAGTATCTCAAGCTGAGGCAGAGGCAGAGATTGTCTGCAGACAGGCGCCACAATAAAAACGCCGAAAGCAACAAAGATGACGACAAAGTATCCTTGATGCTAAGATTTATGCCACAGCAGCATCAGTCCAAGTATTTCTGTTTCTCCCTCTCTCTTACTCTCTGTCTCTCTGTCTGTCTCTCTGCGCCTGTTAAATATGCCGACCAAAAGGACGTCCCACTGCGTTCTGTGTCCATACTAGGCCTACAATAAATTACGATGACGCCACTTTACGCACATTTGAGCAAGTGCCGGACACTTTTAGGTAGTTTACAACTCGAACTGCGACTCACGTAACCTGCCGCTGCCGCTGAGAGATACAAAATACAATATCTTTGGGCGATTGCGCTAACGCTTTGATATTTCCATGTTCCATGTTCCATCAGCAGAAAGAACACGCAAAGTGCCAGCGAACTTGTTCATTTTACGCCTCTCGCAAGATATATTCAGTGTTCGATATATTTGATCGGACCGAACAGGCCTTGATTGCACTTGAATCCGTCTTTTACCTGTCTGTCCACCAAGAATTTCACATCCTGCATCCTTCCGCTGTTGCTTTGTTTGCCTGTGAAAATTGTTGTCGCGACGTCGCTGTAAACAATTTGCAGGCGCCTGCATCTAATGAGCATTTAACAGCGACGCCGCCAGTTGAAGATGCGGATAAGGATGAGGACGAGGACGAGCAATGAAGCTAAGGGCTGAGAATCGAACTGTGGACTGAACTGAGACCACTTCACTTCACAATTAACAGGCGCTGGCGGCGCTTTAAGTGCCAATGCCATTGGCATGTTGTTGTTTTTCTTTGCCCAACGATTTTTGTTTTTTCGGCTAAGAGTATTATTTTTCACATTCGTGCTAATGCATCTCTTTCTCTCTCTCTCTCTTTTTCTCTGGTCGATCCTGGTTTAATTACATTCCAAAAGTTCTTTTGGGCGCGAGACAACAAAGTCTTTTTCTTGCATCTTACCTGCCGCTTTTTGTGATGATCATTTCCGTGCCAATCTGATGGAATTGTTTCCAGAGCTCATCGTTCTGCAGCGTCATCTCCACGCCGGGCAATGAGACACGCGGTGGCATTATCACGTGCCGCGGCATCGGTATGGGCAACATTGGTGGAAAGGGATCTTCAATGACAGAGAGGGAAATATAGATTGGGCTAAGTATTTAATAAAATTGATTGGGATAAGTGTTTGTTGTAGTTATTGTTATACCATTCACTTTTAAAATATATTCAGCATATGTTTAGGATATTTCATTCTTTAACTATCTTTAAGATACAATTTATTATAATTTTCCCATTGGTTAGTATAAATATTAAAAATATTTTATTCATTTGTCAAAGACCTACACAACTGACAGCTGTCATATTTTAAGGGCATAGTGGTATATTTATTTAAAAACCAGGCCTTTGGTCCCATTATAATATAATTCTAAGTTTTGAAGGAGTTTGAGCAGATTTAAAAGTATGTTTTTTTGATTTTCATGTATTTATTTGTTTACATAATTTAGCAGTATAACAATTGCAATCTAATAGTGAAACAATTTATACTATATCAATTTCTAATATCCAAAAAAATTTGATACTTTCTTAAACAATTTTATGCCATTCAGAAGCTCTTCAAAAAATACAACTCAATGTCTCCTCTCAAATGGAAACTAATGATTAAAGAACACCGCCCATCGAAACAATCTCTCTATATATGTAAAATAGCTATAATAATTCGCATTTCTGTGGTGCATTTTATTTGATTTGCCTGCTGTGTTACGAGCTGGTCAAACAGCTAAAACTCATTGTGTTTATCAGTTACCGCCCAAAGATGGCCCGCTGTGATATGTCGCTTACACTTGGCTTATGCAAAAAAAAAACGTAGCTTTCTCACATTACTCAGGTTTATGGGCTGATCGTAAAAACGTTAATAGCAGCAACGCCTGCTGGTCTCCGAGACCGATTACGAAAGCCAAAAGAAACAAAATAAAAAGCGCCAATTGCGGCAAAGCTAAGAGTAACGCTAATAATCCATAACAGCTTTTGTGGCAGTTACAAATTGGTCAAATTGCATTGAACATGCGGCGTATGCGTAATGCAATGTTATGGCTAAAATGGAAGGTGAAAAAAGAGGAGGAGGAGTAGCTTTACTCACCTGGTATGCGTTGCATTATCTGCTGACGGTAAATCTCGTGCGCGATGTGTTGTTGCATCCGCAGATCGACAAGCTCGTTCATGGTGATCATGATTTATATGTATATATAGTTATGTATTTGTGTATTTCACACTTTAGTTAATTGTTTAACTTTTGGCACAATTCAATCACAGACAATAACAACGAGTAGAACAACAACAACAACAACAATAACAACAACAACAACAACTGAACACAATAACGAAAGCTGACAGCATGAGTTTTCAGTTCTTTTGTGGAGGCACGAGGCGAATTCGATTAGCGTTAATTATGCAAATCACAGCTACCAAAGCTAGCAAAGTGGCATTATTATGGCAAATGTCTCATGTGCGTGTGGGTGTTAATTTGATTATGATAATAACAAAACAAAACTTGTTGAGATTTAAAAATTGGATTTGTGAATTTGGGATTTTTCTTGGATTTTGGTTGGATTTTTCAGATACACCGACGCTCGCGTCTTGTGCTCGCCAAGTTCGCATTTCAACTGAGCAAGTTCCACACAAAATGTCGCTGCCGTCGCTTCGTCGATCGTCGGTCGCTCTGAACGAGCTTGACGAGTTCGAGCCATTGATCGACATTACCTGCGAGATCTCTGGCAACGCTCTCTTTCCCTCTCTCTCGTTGTCTCTTGCAGGTTGCCCTCAGCTGATCGCTGATTGGTTAAACGCGCTCAACGCACATGCAGTTGGAGCGAGAGCAGTTTGCTGACTATCTTGCTATCTTTGTTCCACAATCGGTCTCTCTTTGTTGGCACCTCCATTTTGAAAATGACACCAGCTGCAAATGCTCCGCCCTCTCTTTGACGCTCGCTCTCCCTCTCTCACTCGTTGTTTCTAATTGTGTTTAATTTTGAAGTGCGAAGTTGCACAGTCAGCAGCCGTTCCAGCTGAAACAGACAGACACATGCTATTCAGCTCAATAAGTGTGTGTGAGTGTGCATGAGATTGTGTGTGTGCGCTGTTGATGGTGTTGCCTTTTAATTATACATCATGATCGAAATTGTTTTTTAGTTTTTTCTTCATTCTTTTTTCCCATTTGGCATCTTCTTTTTTTATACTTTATTTATGCTTTGTCCATTTGTAGCCTCTGCCATCATGGTGGTCCTCTTGTCTTCTCTCGAGTTGTTGCTGTTGTGGCTGCCGTTTTGCTGTTCATTTATTTGATTTTGGTTTTGACGCTGTGTCATTCGGCGGCATTAATATGGTGGCATACACATGTATGCCAAGACCCCGATATGGACTCGAACTCAAACTCAAACTCGAATGCTGCATTCAGTAGTGCAGATGCAGCTGATAGATTGTGGTTTCTTGCTTCTCTTACTTACTTTTATTTTTTATCTTTCGATTCTGGCCTTTTTGAGCTTGACAAAACATTTGTTAAACTACGGAAACGCATGTCGTCTTTTAATTCCATTTTGCTGTGAAGGCGGCCAACGGAGAGCAGATGAACATCCCGAGCAGCTCAAGAGATCAAAGCAAACATCTTTAATGGCGGAAACTATGACCAATCATGCATTTGGCTAAAAAGAGTTGAAAGTATTAAAAAATAATGATTGATTTACATTTTTCAGAGTAAATTATGATTTATTTATAATATGTTAATACCTTTTGTCTAATAATATTTTATTATGATCAAGAATATCAAGGAATAACCTTTTAGTTCAGTTCAAAGTTCATTTCAAGTCTTATATCATATTCCCAGTTACCTTAATTGCTTGTTGTTAATATACAGCTAACAAAATTGCTATATTCGCCATAGATAATTAACCAATTAATAGATTGCACAGCTAGTTTGAACTTTAACATTTCGTTAAGTATACGCAACGATGTAGCGCAAGTTGAAAACTTTCGCTTTCGATGGCCTCATAAAAAAAAGAGCAAGTGAATCTGAATCTGGTCGTATATCTTGGGCAAATATTGCAGCTCCAATCTCTTGATAAACATTGAGCACTTCCGTTAGGCTGGCTCAAATAATTAAACATTACTTAGCTTTGTCTGCGTTATCTGCTTCTCATGCACTACTGCGAAATTCCTGTGTCTGTTGGGTAAATAAAATACTATAGTTTGGCCAGTTTGCGAGCTAATTTACACAGCACTTTGCTGGCTGACACATCCACTTTGTTTCATGTTGTGGCAGCCAGCGGCGATAAGCCAAAGAAATTAATTTACTATTAGCAGTTGGCATTGGCATTTCAACCCAAATTGCGTACCCTGTAACCTACACTCAGATACATAATACGAGAATGCGTGTATGTGTTTGCGTTTGTTTTTGTACATTAATTTATGCTTCGCGTTTTCACATTTGGTCGCGCACGCTTCCGGTTCCTCTTGCCATATGCAATAACCAAACAATTAGCCAAAGGTTCGGGTCTCTGTCTCCGTCTCTGTCTGTTCGGGTCTGTTGTCTAGGTCTGCATTTGAGTTTTAGTTTTGAGTCCGGTCATGAGTCGACCACGCCAATAGCTGTGCAATTTGTCAGCACCCAGCTAATTGGTGTTGCTCAAAATGATCTGCCTGCTGTTTGACTAATGCTCTTCGGTTTCCTTCCGTTTCCTTCGGGGGAGGTACACGTGCAGCCTATCACCGACCCATCAACAGGTAGCTCTGCAGTTTTCTATCTCTGACACACATTCCTTATGGTTGAATCAGCCAAAAATGCATTCGATTTAAATCCGTATCGAATTGAATTTATTACTGAAACTGTCAGTTGCATTACTTGCTCATTGCTGATAGTATTAACTAGGGAAAAAGATTCTTACTGCTTGATTTGTACATTGGAGACCGAAAATTTAAAAAAAAATTTTAGCTTTGTAAATGATTAAATTTTAGGTGCAAAACCAATTTGGGGACCAAAATATGACCAAAAAGACATTGCTTATCAAAATTGGCTAAGTTTTCAGAAAGTTATAGGAGTTTGAAGTTATCGAAAAAATGTAAAGGGGTAATTATGTAAAATATCGATAATTTTCGAAAAAATTTAAGCTTTGTAAATAATTAAATTTTAGGTGCAAAATCAATTTGGGGACCAAAATAGGACCAAAAAGACATTGCTTTTCAAAATTGTCCAAGTTTAAAGAAAGTTATAGTGGTTTGAAGTTATCGAAAAAATTTAAAGGGGTAGGTATGTAAAATATCGATAATTTTCGAAAAAATTTAAGCTTTGTAAATAATTAAATTTTAGGTGCAAAATCAATTTGGGGACCAAAATATGACCAAAAAGACATTGCTTATCAAAATTGGCTAAGTTTTGAGAAAGTTATAGGAGTTTGAAGTATCGAAAAAATGTAAAGGGGTAGGTATGTAAAATATCGATAATTTTCGAAAAAATTTAAGTTTTGTAAATAATTAAATTTTAGGTGCAAAATCAATTTGGGGACCAAAATAGGACCAAAAAGACATTGCTTTTCAAAATTGTCCAAGTTTAAAGAAAGTTATAGTGGTTTGAAGTTATCGAAAAAATTTAAAGGGGTAATAATGTAAAATATCGATAATTTTCGAAAAAATTTAAGTTTTGTAAATAAATAAATTTTAGGTGCAAAATCAATTTGGGGACCAAAATATGACCAAAAAGACATTGCTTTTCAAAATTGGCTAACTTTTAAGAAAGTTATAGGAGTTTCAAGTTATCGAAGGTATGAAAAATATTGAAAATTTTCGAAAAAAATCAAGTTTTGTAAATGATTGAATTTTAGGTGCAAAAATTAATTTGTGGCCTAAAATATGACCAAAAAGATATTGCTTTTCAAAATCTGCTACGTTTTAATAAAGTTATAAGAGTCAAACAGTCAAGTGAAAAGGGGTAGGTACGAAAATTATTCAAAATGAAAATAAATATTTATGTTCAATTGACAAGTCAAACAATGATAAAAATTAATCTGATCGTTAGATTTACCACATGTTCATATTTTAGTTTTGTTTTTAACTTTAAAAAAAGAACTGCGCATTTTCTTCCATTTCTTTCTATCTTCCCTGAATGAAATTGCTTCTTAGGTGCAAGAGGAGGGAACCTTCAACTTGGGCTCTACATTGTAAGAGCTTGTCTTTGCGAAATTAGACACATAACAGCGATAAGCACGAGCCTTTTTCTCACACGGCTGTTCAAATTAAAATTAGCATAAAAACCCAGACAAAGATAATGTAATTTTCCATGGAAAATAAATGAAATGTTCAGCAAGTACCAATCCATTCAGGGTTCAGTATTTTTCCCATTTGTTATTTTTTTGTTAATCATTATAAAACTTAAGTGAACCGGCGCGAAATTTATTGATTTAAACTTTTAGCTCCATTCGATATTTTTTTGTGTTTCTGTTGTTTGAACAAGCCCCTAGCGCCTCTATAGTCTCTATAGACTATTAACGGCTGCCACTTGACGATTCTTCATTGTTACAGCACCTACAACTACAACTACGAGTGAGTACAACATGACTACATATGTATATGAACGAGGATGCCACGATGTGATCTTCGAATCGAACTGCGACTGAGATTATTTGTTGACGCTCGACTGTCTGGCTGGCATGCAAATCTACTTTTGTATGCAAATTAAGTGACTCAATCAACAAGGCAGAGGTAACAACATCAACATTAACGTTAAAAAAACACTACAAATTATATGATTATGAACGATTATGAGATACTCTGCTTTAATTTGAAATTTGTATTTACTATAGAGGGCTCTATAATTGTTTTTAAATGGAATTCAATTTAAAGTAGAGTTTTTTTTATAATTTTATATATTTTTCTTGCAACTCTTTTGAATTTATCTTTTGCTTAGCAAAACATATTATTCCAAACATTTTTCATAAGGATTCTTAAAAAACTTTACATATAATTTTTAAATTTGTGTTTTGCTTCTAGAGGTTTAACAAAATACGTTGTTTTTGTGATATATAAACATATAAAATTGGAGTTGACTTTCTTATAAATTATACATTTTTATTAAATTAAATTTAATTACATTTTGAAGTTAACAAAATTATTATGATATAAAATAGAAGCTAAATTGATACTACTAAATTGACATGTAAGTTTGCTTTTGTCTCAAAGTTTCGATTCACATTAAGACACCCGATGCTAGTCTATTGATTTAAAGGGTATAAACAGTTCAAAAAACAGCTAAATCACAATCGCCAGTAGCGCTTCGGGGACAGCTAAAAATAAATATAAAAAAAAATAAAATGAAGCGAGACGAGCAAAGGCAATAGCAGGCCAGGCATCATAATCATGTGGGTCCGTGGCGGGTCTAGGCGACCACAATGGGTCGCCACAGCAGCCCACTTAGCAGCTTTCAATGGTTCACGTATGCCCGATTGTCCGAGGGTCCATCAGCTCAGTTCAGACCCAAACCCCACAATAATGAGTGTATATATGTATGTATACATACGAGTATAATAATTGAGAGGTGTTTAATCGTGTGTTTCGTTTTTATATATTTATTTATTTTTGTTATTTTTTTTTAATTTTGTTTTTCTGCACATTCACGACCTGTGGCGAGACACAAGTCTTTTTTACCTTTACCTTTCCTGTGCTCCACTGTCGATCGCTGTTTGCTCTCAAATTATCATAAGCAAATAAGGCCCAAAACCGAGTTGAGCCGAGACTGTGACTGGAACTTGGTCTTGGACTGAGACTGAGACAGACTGTTTCGACTTTACGCGCTTCAGACTTCAACTTAAGTGCTAAAGTCGCTGGCGACGCGACGCGCTGAGAGGCGCTTCTGTTGTGTAGACACTTGAGTTATTACAATATATTCAAAACTCAAGTGCTACTGGCATTCTTCAACTGGCACTGACTTCGACTCAGTCTGGGAGTCGTCGAAGAATCTGCATATACTCATGTATCTTATACATTCATATGTCCATGTACACAGATTTTTTCGTTAATAATATTTATTTGTTTGTTTACCCGTCGATGCTCATTGAGTTGGCACTTGGCTGGTGTGGTTGGGTCAAAATATGCGTGTTATAACAAGATCATCGATTTGAATGCCTATATGCCAAATCAGCTTACTAGCTAACAGTTTTTATATTTGGTGTTGTTGGCCAAAATCAATTCATTAACATGCAGCTTCTTGGCCGAAAAGTTCAATGGCCACGCGCTGCGACTGTGTTGACATCAAAGCCAATAGCATAGAATTGCCGACAAAGAGCTACAGACAAAGAAACCCAAAAATTCTGAATCGAAATCTAAATCCAAATCCAGCTAGGCCAAGAGCCAGATCAAGAGCCAAGAGCCATGACCAAGTCCAGTAGTCAAGAAATCATTTCGCCTGATAAAAACATCCATTATGCGTAACAATTTGACGGCTTCTTTGGCTACCTTATTTTCTATGTTTTGTGTCGGCATTTTGGCTTTGATTGAGTAGCTGACCATCTAGCCCGCGGGGTAATTGTTGTCGCACAATCTCTCTCCCTGTCTTTCTCCCAGTTGCTATGTATGCCTGGTCCATAAGGCGGAGCAGGCATGAGTGCGTAATTACAATGCCTGATAAAAAATAAAAGAAGCAAGCATAAAATGAATCTACTAAAAAACATGTTTGACGTCAAAGAGGAAATGCCTTAATCTCTCTCACAACACAACGTCACAACGTCAGATCCCCTCCTCCTTCAGCTCCTCCATTATCTATCTATGTACCGCCGAGTGTTTGGACATTTGTTGTTTGTACTGGCCAATGTCGTGCTTGAGTCCCCGTACACCCGTATCATGGCCTCGTACTCGTATTTGACTAGCGCTCTATTCCATGGCTTCTATCTCTGCATCTTTTTCTCTTCTTTGTGGTTTTTATGTATTTTTATGTGTACTTATGGCACTAGTCATAGTTGACACTTGTTGCCTCAGTGCCAGTTGTTGTTGATTACTTTTAATGGCGTCAAGACTTTCGCTTTTATGGAGCACTTGCTTCTACGAAGCGTATATCTTTTTTTCTCTATGCATTAGCTGGAACCTGATTCTCAACCAAAGATTTAATTGTTATATCATGTTTGTGTAAATGTATCTGTAATGCATTTACAAAAGGTTGTTATTTGTTTAATCTATTGGTTACTTTTTTTCTTTAAAGAGCATTGATATTCTTAAATAGATACTCTTAAACTATTCTCTATATATATTTTTTTCTAATTCTTGAATTTTAATTTTAATTGGTTTATTTTTCTATCTACCTACCTATATGATAACTTAACTCGATCTTAGTTAAATTTTATTGTTAGCATTACAAAGCCAACAATCAAATTCTAGTTAAAACTAGCCAAGAATCTGGCGCCGCATCCGAGTTACCCAAAAGCTGAAAACCAACCCGTTAGATTCAGCTACTGGTATCTACCACCCTAAAATCCAAAAAGTATACAAAAAACCAGACACGCACAAACAAAAACAAGTTACCAGGCTGTAACTAAGATATATAGACGAGAAGATACCCTGTAATTAAATAGAATTAGAAACAGATGATTTTTGAAAATTTCATGGAAAGTGAAGTAGGATAAATAAATATAATAAAAATAAAAAATAATAATAAAATATGTATCGATATATGAACTAGTAGGTATATAATGGTTTATTTAATTATTTTAAATTAAAAAAAATATTGGGAAATCTGCATTTTAAATGTGTTTAAAAAATTAACTTGAAATTTATTGAAAGAAAAGTAATAGTCAGTTCCCATATCCTCCCCTAAATTTCATAAGCTTATTAATACATTTTGTCTAATGTATACCCCTTTATGTTTTAGGGTATACAGGGTACAACAAATATGGCGCAAAGTCAACAGGTATACGGCCATTATTTAAAGCGAGAACAATTTATGCCACTCCACTGCAATGTATCTTTGTCTAACGCTAGGGTATCTCTTCAGTACCCAGTTCAAGTTCCAGTTTCAACATTTCATGTGAGGCGTCAAAAGCTTAAATATTTACAATTAGCCCAAAAAAAAAGACACTAACACATTAAGAACCACAATGAGATAGAGCGAAAGCGAAAAACATATTTGTTAAAAAGGCAAATAAATTGCAGAAGATAACGATCTAATTTTTGATTAAAATTTAAGCTTTTTCACAACCTTAGCAGCTACCGGGCAAGAGAATAAGACAAAGCCAAAGCCAACGCCAAAGAGGAGATGCCAGAGCAACCAGAGCTGATCTCAGCCTGAGTCAAAGAAGAAATTATAAGATGTCTCAGGGGCAATCAATGTTTTTCTTTCTATTCTTTTTTTGTTCTTCGTTGACAACGCACACAAAGACAAGGGACGAGTCAACGGTTGAAACATTTAATAAATTAGCCTCTGTGACTCGTTGTTGCTGTTGTTTTTATCTGTTATCTGTTGTTGCTTTTGGGATTTTTTGGGAGTCGCAGAGCATGTTGTTTTTGTTATAATTTTCATAGACTTTTAGTTGCTATATATGGCAAACAATACGGTACTTTTAACACCAAGATCAGAAAGAAAAACAGGGCCCAAGACCAATTTAACAAAGGCCAAGACAGCACAGAAGCGACAGACGCGTAGCTGCCGTTCGAGCAGCAGCTGGCCCTAAGATACTAAGTTACAGATACAGATACTTGTTTACCACTAGCTACAGATACATTTCCAGCTACGGATACAGCACATGTAGGAAACCCATTTGCATATGAATGTGGCAATGATTACAAATTTCGCTCGTAAAAATGTTTAGTTGGTTTTTTTGTTTTAACCTTTTTTTTTGGAGGCATAATTAACTATGGATCGATCTAGTATGCGTTGCGGTTGCGTTGCGGCAATTTACAGGCATGTTGTTGTAACTGATTGTGAGATACGATCTTGTATCTGGGTTTTATAGATACTCCATTGCCCATTCGCATATGTATCTGTATCTGTATCTTTAGCTGTATCTGTACCTGTATCTCAAGTCTAAATGAGCAGTCGAATTGGATGTCAATGGACTTTGGTGTCTGGTGGGAAAGTGTTGAGCCGTTTACATTATGCTGATTAAGTTTTTCATTGAGTGAACCAAAAGCTGAGACTAGACCTTTCACAGTCAATTAATAGCGGCTAACAAGATCGATGCTGTTCTCTGATAAGCAGCTATCAACAACACGGTAACTGCATAGTTAATAGATTAGCCATGCATGATTCCCACCTTCCCACTCTCTTTTTTGGACAACGCCCACTGTGTGTGTGAGTGAATGACCAGGATCACACACACACACACACAGATAGAGACTGGCTGGAAGTGTGCGATCTACAGCATTGATCCTGAAGCCTCCAGTTCTCGTCTTGTGTTTATTATGGCGCGTTTCGTTAATTTCTTGGCGCCACCATCATCGTCGCCGTCTCTGCATCCGTCTCCGTCCTCGACAGGGTACTCCGTCTCCTCCTCCTTTGCTGCGTCATAAAATTAAAACTCTTCACTCCATCATTTTCGTGTGCGAGTGCAACATTTGACAGGTAAACGTCTGGGAAAATGTATATAACCTACCAACTGCCAACTGGCCGCCGGTTAACGCAGACGCGCCCTCCAGCCACAATCTTTGCATAAAAGGCCTTAAGAATTCTGAATGCTCTCTTCAAGGCATGAGTATATAGGAAATAGATTTAAAATTAAAACTCCTTTTCGAAAGAAGCTATTAAAATTTTCTGACCATGAAAATAATAAAGTTTTTCTGACTTTCAAGTCGAAATTTTAACTCATCGGTTTCATATATAAAAAAAATAAATTTTTAGATTACTCTAGAGTACAATTCATTCCTATATTTAGTAAATGAAAATTATTTTCTACTGTGATCCCCTTCTTCTTCCATCAAAACAAGCATTGTGCTTAACAAAATTAAAATTACTTTTGAAGAGTTTTTATTTTGAATTTTAGATTAAAAAATTACTTAATTCGATATAATTTTTACTACAGTATTTGAGAACGTAAGTAATATGAATGCAGCCTTTTTATTTTAACCTTTCGTTTTTCTCTTTAATTTTTACTCTTAGAACATTTTCGAGAGTATTTCATCTTCGTTCATCAAGCACCTCGTTTATTAAAAAATATGTTTCCCAGCCTGCAGCGCGTTTGGAGTTGGTTGGCTGTTGATGTGGAGTTAGCCATATTTTTGACAGATTTATTAGGCAATATTAATTTTTTATACGTGCTAAGGTATGTGTCAGGGGAGCTGCCATTATCACCTGGTCGACTCCGGGATCTGCTGTAGGTCAGAAACCTACTTCAACTGCAAGTCCATGGGAGTAAGTACAAAGTCAATGTTTGTAAAGTGCAGATCTTTCAGATCAGAACAGAAAAAAGAAGTCTTGTTGTTGTTATTATTTATGCTGTTCTTGTTGTTGTTGTTGTGTTGTCTGTTTGTTTGCAGTTGTCTGCTGACTGTTTGAAGCTCTGGTGGCTCGAACGTGTGAAAATGCATTTGCATATTCAATCAACGGCACAATAAATACGACTGACTGACTATATGAATACGAATTCGAATACGTTTACGGATACTACATACGACGAATTCATACAGAGTCGTTAAACAACATTTACATACGAAAATAACAAAATATTTAACAGCAGACGAGCTGACTGGCCAAGTCGTTGGATCATAACATTATATAGGTATGGGTATAGGTATTGACAAATGTATAAGGATAGTAATTTCAGCCCATGACTTTTGCATTCAAATTGAAAGTGTCAATACTGAAACTTGGTAGCGCTTTTCGAGACGCAACGACCCATAAATTTCATGTCCAAATTCCAAACACAAACTCAACAGCAGATGGAGACAACCAGCAAGAATATGAGAGAAAGAGAGAGAGAGAGAGAGAGCGAAAGAGGGAAAGCTTGAAAAAGATGCAAACTCATGTTCTCTTTCTCTCATTTGCGATCTGTTAATAGCCACAATAATTGGAATATTTGCGTGGGCAGATGGAATATTTCTGATCAACTCATTTCTTTGATCTATTTTCGAACCAAATTTGTACTAAAATTAACAGCTTGGACAATTTGGCAAAACAAATAAACAGACAAATATTTATTGTTGTCTGCTGAGGAGCTTCAAAAATTCCATTATTATAATCTGTGAATATTGTGTGGCGCCACACAGTTGACATTTTTTTGTGGCCACGCGCTGTGGCAGGCACTTTCAGTTTCCGTTCGTACAATACTCCAAAACAGATAAGCGGCAATCAAAGTTGCAGCTGCAAGTGGCAGTGGCTGCATTGCCCCGTGCCGCGCTCTAATGCAAAACCATAAAAACAAATTATGAGCGATACGCTAAATCAACGAAATGCATTCAAGCGATGTCGCTGCTCCCCTCCCCTCCCCTGCCCGTTCCCCCTCTGCTCTTACCCCTGCCTCTTGGTGGCAGCCTCGACAACCATCGCAGCAGAATCTTTTTGGGAGGTACGTGGCACATTTGACTTAATGAAAATGTTGGCACTACAAGTCAAGTGCTTCGAGGCGCAGCCAAGCGCATGCATACACACACACTTACTCACACACTCACGCACACACACACTCACTTGAGCTGCCGTCGCGCTTGTAGCACGCAAGTGAAAAATGTTGGCGCCAGGCGCCACTAAAAAATCTTATGAATGAAGTAGACACATTTTTTGTTCGCTGCTGTTGTGTCTCCCCTTTCCTCAACACTCTACACTGCTCTGCCCCCTAGGCTCTGCTTGTTGTTGTTGCTTGTTGCTGTGTAGCTTAAGCGTTGACCGGAATCGCGTTTGAAGTGCATACCCCAAAACTTTTCTCTCCGCTCCTCTCCTCTCCTTTTCTCTCGACTGTCTCCTCGTGTCTTATCTCTTGATAGTTTAGTCTGTCTTCAGTCATTATAATAATTTTCTTAGAAAGTTCTTGCATTTATTAAGTTATTAAAATCTAATTAACGGCTACTTAGAATACTTAGAAATGAATGCCAGAAATTCTTTGCTAATTATATCATTTCTTTCTACTGAAAAATTAGCCCGGAAAGATATTTGAAAATAAATTGTAGTTTGTTTAATGAATTTTGTAAATTGGAATATTTTAAGTATGTGAATTTTTTTTTGGAAAAATCGACTATAATGTTTTAAAACATCTTTTTACTGTATTTAATTTTAGTAAAGGTTGTACCTAACCATTTGTCTGTAAATAATGATTTTTTTAAATCAGCTTCAATTATCGTTAAAGAAAATAGTATTTAATTTACAGTTTATTTACAGATAATACTCTTTTGATGAAGAAATTTAGGACTTTATACATTAAATACTTTTTTTTAAATTGAAATCGCTTCTGGAAAATTAAAGTTTTAAAATTTCTGTGATTGTATTTAGTTGATAAGAAAACCATTTATAAGAATAATTATTTTTAATATTTTAATAATAGTTAATAGAAACAAGAATGAGATCTAATATATTACAGTTAAGAGATATTTGTGTGTGGTCTGGTAGCTCAGTGGTTAGAGTCGCCGACCTGTCACATAAGTAGAACTTCCAGTTTGAAAAAAGCTGGGTTCGAATCCCCCCGTCAATGTAGTCAAACATGTGTTTTTAAGTTCTTCGGAATGAAACGCAAAAATATATATACTTCCCGTCATATAAAAAAAAAAAAAAAAAAAAAAAGAGATATTTGTTTTTACTTCTACTTTGCCCATTTAAAATAATGTTAATTTATTTTGTATTAATTCAAAATATATTGAAAATATAAACTAGTTAAACAAAAAATGTGTCTTTAAGCAATTAATGAATATTTAGATTAACACTTTTAATAAATCTATTAATGTGGTTTTATATAAAGCGTCCCTTTCCTTTATGAATCGCACTTGTTAGGGGCTTTCCAGCTGCAGTTTCATTCCGTTGCGGGCTACCTGATCAGCAGGATTGGGAGTGGGAGTAGGAGTAGAAGCAATAGATCAGCAATTGTGCGCGTTCCATATTAAATCCACGCAGTAAAAGCATTAATCACCATTTTCACGCGACGCGCCTGTTGCTCTCTGTTGGCCTCTGGGCCATCTATTGCTGTTGGCCACGTTACGAGTTGCTGCTCGTTAGGGAATCGAAAGCAGAGAAATGAGCCTGACACGTTCGCGTTGTTATGCTGTTGCCATTGGTGGTGCTGGTGATGCTGGAAGTGCCTGCGGCGAGTGGTTCCTGGAAAATGTGCAGCGCCGCCGCCGTTGAAGCCGCGTGTTGACTAATGACGCGCATTTAGCAGCGATTAATGAATTTTATGAGCCGCCATAATTTTATGGCACATCAACTGGCCGGTGGCAGGGAAATTCCAGCGAATTTCCCCGCTCTTGGGCCATTGAAGAGACTTGGCTGGAAAATACAAAGCTGCTGCCTGCGGTTTTATTATCTTACCTGTAGCGATGCCTTTGCCGGGACATGGATATGGATATGGACATGGTATTGGTATTGGTATCCGGGATGGCACCGGCGTTACGCGTACAATGCGAAAGGTACTTGAGATTTTATGACCATGTATGTGCGTGTTTTTGTATTGAGGCGGCTTCATTGTACTACTACTATGAGTACTCGATGAGAGTATTCAAAAGTATTCAAATGGTAATCAAGTGCTTTGGGCCGGTTGTGCGCCCTTAGGTTTGAATAGGGCGTTTGTATGACAGCTAATGTCTCGCATAATAGAAATCACCTACTTAAGAATCAAGTGCAAATTGTTAGCCCACTTGAGATCTGGTCCAGAACAGACCTGGTTGTCATTCCGAGCTAAGCACATCTCCCGGAGCATGTAATCCTTGTATAATTGAAACAAAACGCAATTTGTTTTTACAGTTTGTCACAGCCTTTAAGATCCCATTTTCGGTTTGTTTTCATTTCAATATACAAGACAGATACGAGACTGTAGATACACTACAAAGATTTGTTCAAAGGATTTGCCTTTACCCTCTGGCAGAGATCCTTCGTCTTCCTCTTCTTCTTCGGTGTGTGTGGCATATGTGTGCAGTTTGTTTCTCTCTCGATCTCGTTCTCGATCTTCATCTCGTTTTCGTCTTCGTTTATTTTTACTACTGCTTAAACAATTTTCGCTTAAATTGTTTGTGGCAAATGGGATTTGGGTTCACCACAAGAGGTTTGGTTAAAGGATAACAATCATTTTGCCATTGTTGACAATTTTTGCTTATCGTTTCAACAAAAGGGGGACAATTGCCGGCATGTTGTCATCTGTGCTTAACGATCTGTTTACTCTCCTTATGGAGCTATCCATAAACAGCTGCCAGCCATAGTTCCCAACAGATTCTAAACAGAATCTTGGGCTAATCAACTTTGGGGTTTTGGGTAAATGCTTTATGATCTTTGCATTTGTTCTTTTAAGAATAAATATTATTAAGAAAATAATTACAATCTTTTGAGATATGGGTGAACAATGTTTGTTGAAGTTGTACAAACAATGTGAGGAAGACATCACTGACCTTAGAAGATGTTATATTATGTTTTTAATTAGTTTAATTTCGAGCAAGCTATTTGTGTATCCAAGGCCATATATAATCCTGTCGAAACTAATATTATTCTAAATTTGTTCGCTTATATCTGTAGAATCAGAAATACATCTTTTCCTTTACCGATTTATTTGATATTTGAGTCATTCTTTTACTTACAGCTTTCATATTTGCTATGATATGAAATGTCTTATCAGCTTTGTATTCCCTAATTTCTCTAGATTATCTCGTTGTCATTGATTAAAAAGTTAACGAAATAAAATAAATATAAAATTCAACGATTGCTGGTTAAACAAAGGAATTAAGTACTCAAGTGAAGTGAATTCCCAGCATACACGAACTCATACTGAGAATATTTAATGTTCACAGGTTATTTCTCAGATTTGTTCCCAGTCGAAGGGCTTTTTACCTTGTGATAATCACGCCCCATATGCTGTGTTTTGTTTTCTGCTTTTTTGGGTAATGCATATTCAGATCTGTTCGTTTTCGGCATACCACAAACGATTATCTGCATCGAAGCACACTCATCGAAACTGGACGACGACGACGATGTTCTCGTCTTTGGCCAATGGACAGAGGACTGAGAGTTTGGAACAATGGCAGCGGTTAAAGTACAAAGCATCGCACTTTATTAACTACTTGAGATTAAGGCTGATAAAGAGATAATCCTCATACGGTCGGCAACGGCAACTGAACTCAAAGTGCACCGCGTACTCCTACAACAGAGAGACAGAGAAAGAGGCTGAGAAAGATGTACAGAAAGAGAAAGAGAAAGAAACATGATCGAGGGTCCAACTTTCGGTAGCTGTTGCCGGTGTAATAAGCATAACAATATCGTTGTCCGCCCAATTGACAAGCCAGAGGATAGAGTGCCTATCTGGAGCGTTGATGTTGCCGTGTAAAATGGATCACAGATCACAGGTACTGCTACTCAGGTGAGATCAATAGCAGCCCAGTCAAACAGAGAGAGACATAGATGAGGCTTATCGCATGCCTCGCCTCATCGAACCATCCACACGTCACTGCACTTTCGCTAGCCTCAACTGAACTAAACTCAACTCATCCCATCGCATCGCATCGCATCTCATCTCATCATTCCGTCATCCCATCATCCCGTCATCGTCATCCACACACACACACACACTCCGCTATCTGCCGCAGCTACCTTTGATCAGTGTAGCGTAATTTTAAGCCAAATTGGTTGGCCTTTGCATTCAGCCGCATTCTGGCTCTGATCATGAACTAAACTAGGCTCGAGTTCATGCTGCGATATCTCCCTTTCATTTTCTTTTAGATTCTCCTGCTTGTGATCCTGCTTGGTGCCAATGTCAGGGGTCCTTTGGCGTTGGGCTGCAGCACTTATTCAATGCTTTAGTGTGAAGTTGTAACATCTTTTTACCAAGGGTAGTTCCCAACTTTCTTCTCTCCTCCTGTTTTTCATTTTTTTTTTTTTTGTTAAATTCTCTGCTCTTTTGAGGCGTGGAGCTACTGCTGTGTAATGGGATTTACCAGCGATCCATTGTCTATCTATGGCATATTTTCTTAAAATTTGCTATTCTTTTTATTTTTGGCTGTCTGAAGGTGGAACCTTACTAGAAATTGCTATTATATTTGAGTTTTTATTTTTAGTAAACAAAGGGGCGTTCTAAGGATCAAGAGTTAATAATTAAAGAATGAATCACTTTTTAAATGAAAAACTGTATTCATTTATGGAAGCTAAAGTTCTATCTTTGGACAATATTTTTCTACTATTACAATTCTCAACAGCTTTTTTTTTCTTAATTTTTAGACAGGTTGTAGGTCTAGCTGGACGCTGAAATAAGTATAACACATTTTGACATTTTAATAAATAATAAATGGATCACTTTATATACTAATTAATAAAATCAATTAATTTTTTAAATCTTTAGTTCCTTAAACAATATGTTCATACTATATATTACATTTCTCAGCATCTTTTATTAAAAATGTATTAGACACTATTGACACTGTTTTCATAAAATACTCAACCGTTTAAATAACCCGCTGATATAATTGAAAGGTTAACTTAATTGGCTTCCTGAAAACATTTCTATTACGACATATTTTTCGTGTTGTATCTAATTGTGATTTGGATCAGCGACCTGCTCAATAACTGGGCCCCAACTGCAGTTGCCAATCAGTTAGTTGCAAAGGCCAAATGAGGCATGACAACGCTTCAAGTGTTTATGCAAATGCATTTTAACACCTCGGGGCACAAATATTTTCTAACTGCTCACAATAATAATATTGATAATTTTTATAAATACCAGAAGCAAAGAGGGCACAACCGAGCGATGGAAGGGAGCGATGGGAGGGAGGGAGGTGAGTATATGTATACTTGTAAATATGTAACTGTGCGCGGGCAAACGTGAGGCGTAAATTAATTCTATTGAAGTCACTTACAGTTCCATGGAATGGATACGACGATAACCAACGGATCGCAACTGAAGCTCTGAGTAAACACACATACATTCATCTCAGAGAGAAAAAAAAGTGTTGCTCTGTTTGTTTGTTTGCAACTTGGGATGACCGAGTCGTACACAGAAAAAAAACTAATTAAGTTTTACATTTTTGATTTTTAGCATGTATCTTTAAAGTATGTATTCAGAATATTTTTGGTAAATTAACACAATATATAGTATAGTATAGTATATAAAATATGTATTAAATGACAATCACTAATTTCATTAAAGAAATTCTTATAGAGCCTCGAAAGTCAAATTATTTGTGGAGAAGGAATTGAAAACCCGAACTTGAATAAAGTATTTCGTACTTCCTGAATTACCGAACTTCTGCCGATGTTAAATTGATTCTATCTCGGAATCACAGATTTTTTCTCTGTGTAGTCGTAGTCATGGTTGTGGATGTGGATGTAGAAGCTCATTATGCGATCGCGTTAAGCTGTGAAATTTATTGTTTGTCTAGCCATAATAGGGGGGCAGAAGCAGTAGTGGATGATGCAGAAGCAGAAGCTCAAGTTACGACTGTCTAATCTGTGACTATTGACAAAAACTCAATACCAGTAGTTGTTGGCAGTTCGCATTGGCATTTATGAATTATGGAAATGGACAACAACACATTTAGAAGACGCCACTTCGTACTCTTCTGACTCTGACACCAACTCTCCGACTTGGACTTGGACTTGGCGTCTTCAGGCGAACAAATGTTTTATTAATGAAAAGTTGATCATCAGCTACGTTTGTTTTGGACTGATCATCATGTGGTGTGTGCTTGGTGTGTGTGTATGGTGTGTGTGTTTTTTTGGTGTGGGCAGCAGTAACGTTGGCGAGTTTGTCTCTAAGCGAGACAAATTACCACATTTCAACACATACTCAAAACTGGCGCTGGCCCTGCCCCATGTAAACTGACTGTGGTTGCAGTTCAAATCTCTACAACGGCATCGGGATCGGGAACTGGGAACTGGCAACTGGTAACCCAACCAAGTGGCCCTTTTGGCGCCCCATTGCAATTGTGTGGCATCTGAGTTGCTTTTTGTTTTTCCTTGTTGTTGTTTCTCTCGTTCGGTGGTCATTAATAAAAATGTTTTTTGTTGCTTTTGGGTTAACTCCCATAAGCCATAAGCCATAAGAAAAACAAACAAATGGACAGGCTGGTTAGTTGGTTAGTTGACTGGTGGCCCAGACACATATTCTGTATATGTATATGTATTGGACAGGCCCCTACTTTGGGTCAAATAAGCCAAGTCAGCGACGTGAGCATGAATCAACCTGTCAAAAGTCTCGTTAACGCCAACAGCACCGATTTTTAGTTATTTGGCCTTCTTCAGCGACAGGGTCACAACGAATTAGCCATGAGCTACGATTTAAATCACAAAACAATTTTAATAAAGAAATAAGGTAAAAAAATATAAAAAAAAAAATATTTTTACGCTGCTGAGATTCATTTCTTATAGTTAGAACTTCATAAACTCAAAAGTCGTTAAGTTTGGCACTTTCCTGCTCCCCTACACAAAAAACACACGCAAGTTAAAACAATGAAAAAAAAACCAGAAACCCTAAGGGGCAACAATAAAAACAACAACGGTGGGGAAATTTTCATTAAATGCCACATTTGGGCAGCCCAAAAACTGGCGCCAGGCTCTGGCCACAGCCAGATCGACATCCACAGCCACAACTACCGCCACATCCACATCCACATCCCATGTCCATATAATCTCGACAACTGCAACGAGGGCAGCGAACAAATAAGCAGCAATTTCTTCATGTTGCGAGCAAATTTGGCTGGAATGCGAACGATGGAACGATGGACCAAGATGACGATGTAGAGGTTGGCCAAGCCAGTCCAGTTCAGACCCGGCCAGGCCAGGCCAGCAGGCAATGAAGTGCGCCGTCGCGCTGCTAAACGATCTTGCCACCGCCCGTCCACACTATGCCACACACAATATACATACACACACATACATATACAAAGGGAACACGGCGCACGCACGAACTCCGAACTTCAGGCATTGCCAGTTAGCCAAGTTACTACGGTCTTGGGGGCCCTTCACCCGACTTGGCTGCCGTTGTTGCTGCTTCTGCTGAGCAGCCGACTGGCGCTATCGTCGTCTGGGTCTGTCTCTGTTTCTGTCTTTGACTCTGGGCCAAGTTTTTGTTGTTATTGTTGCTGCCGTTGCTGTTGCTTTGCCCACACCGAATTCAGAGGTGCAAATACGTTCAGACCAGTCTCCAATTTGTGCTGGAAAGTGATCATTCATGCGCCGTAGCTGTTTCCATAGTTGTTATGTGTTCATGTCGTAATGCCCTCGATAAAATGTGCATAGGGTAGTTAGGAAAGAATGCTAAAATATTATTTCGGAGAAATTAAATATTTAACTTATTCTTTAGTTATGATTGCTGTAGTAGAATCGAAAAGGATTAATAAACTAGAATTATGATAGGATAAGATAATAAAAGATAAGAAACTGATAGAATATAAAATAAAGTACCTCTTAGTAATATTGCTAAGAAAAAGATTTTTTTAAAAAAAATCATTAAAAATTCATATTTTAATAAAAAATTTATTTTAAGTATACCTTTAACTAGATTAAAATATTACCTTATTTATTTTAACTATTTCCTAGGAAGTTAAATACATTTTTTTTTTAATTTTCAGACATACAAATTTGAGTCCAAATATTTTATGATTTATGTTTTACAAATTAAGCTATTTAAACTTTCCTTTTATTTCCTTTGCTCTCCTGTTTCCATTTAAATTAAGATTTTTAACACACAGTTAAAATTACAGGGTAGTATAGCTTCGATGTTGTTTAGCTAGCTTGTTATCGTCTGTTAACTTGATGATGATTTTACGTTTCTGTCTTTGCCCTCTGGTCTCTGGTCGTCTTGTCGTTCTCGTTCAGGTTGTCGTCGTCGTCTCTCGGTCGACGCCATCGTCGAGAAAAGGAAATGAAATATTTGTCTGGTCTAAAAGTTATCATTTTATTAAAAAGCAGAGGCAATCAACGCATTCACATATTAAAACCGATTTCAACTCGACTTGTGGGATCTTAAAACAGAATCAAAAGCAAACGAAAAAATAAAAAAATCTGAGGAATCACGTTAAGTTTATAGGTCGCAACACACACACACACGCAAAGTGGAAAGTGATTCACTTGGGTTTGGATTCGGGTTTGGGTCAGTCGAGTGCTGGAGACAGGGGCGTGTCCCGCCAGTCGCCGGTCGCCTCGTCAACTGGCCAACTGTCTGTACAATTAAAGACGAGGATATATGAGAATATTTTGGGCAAAAGGGAGGGCAAGACTTGTTGTCCTAGTTGGGATGACATTTTGGGGGCGTGATAAGGTCTGGTTTTGATTGTGCAAATGGAAATGTCTAGTTAGGGACTGACTAATGAGCTACATAAACAAGTCTTAAAAAAATGTTGCGGTTTTCAGTTACAACTCTTGCAATAGGCGTTTTGTGTGGTTGTCGTGTCAAAGTGCAATATCGTGTCAAAGGACTTTAACATGAGATTGGTGTGAGTAGTGACTACTTAGTAGACTGTCAATGCATCGCATTCATAACTCAATCAAGTTCCAATGGAGGCCATAAACAACCTGGAAAAGTTGAGCCCACAGTTAAGCCCACGCCTCATTCGAATGTTCATAAACTGCCAATATAAATGTTTAAATTAATTATAGTTTTACCATCAAAGATGTTTAATTGTACTCAGTTGAGACTGGACAGGACCCACCACGGTATTATAATCGTAGCTGGTGCCATATAAAAAGACAAAACATTGAAATCCAATTAAATGGGGAGTCATTAAAGTGCCAGCATGATGTTGACTCAAATTCATTTTTAATTGCTTATTTCATAAAACGAGCAGAAGAAAGAGAAAAAACTGGCAACAGGTTGGGAAAACTGAAAAACCTAGACAGAGGTGCATATTATCATATTAACGCGTCTCTCTATAAGCCCCAAAAACTTTAATTACCAAACATTTCTAATGCCCATCAAATTAAACCCACACTCTTTTGTGTCAATGCTCGTAAATATATAAACAACAAACCAAAACCAAATCTCTGCCTCTTCTCCGCCAGAATTTTTGATGATTGATGTCCTTGGCTGTGGAAGGTTCGCCTAAACGGCTGCAATAAAAAACTTACCACGTTTGGGGCACAGCGGGCGGTGCCGTGGCGCCAGTGATATATTTCACCCTTTTCTGATATGACTGGGAACTCGGCTTGTGGCCTGAGAATCTCTCAGAGACAGAGAGACAGATACGACATTCGCTGCACTCGGCGATCGCAGCAAACAGATTCGAACTGAATACAAAAAGGTGGAAATGTTAAAATTTAATTATTGGTTCAGTTTTGGACAACATGCATATAAAGATACACACACACACACTCATAACACTGCAATAAAACACTGCGTGGCGAGTGTAGAAAAGTCAACAAAAATTTGTTTTTAATTTACAATTTAATATGCGTTATAAAAAATTGGGCTCAATGACGAGACATAAATATTTATGAAGGCAGCGCCAGAAAGGCACAGCCAAAAAGGAAAACAACGATCTAAGTTTTTTGGCTCTGCTGGAAACATTGAATGCTCTACAGGTTACGATCAAGGACTCAGAGTATACATATTGCATAAGCAGAGCTCATAAAGTGAAAGACAAATGGAAGGAAACTTGTTAAAAGATCATTTATTATATGAAAGTGTACGGTACGATTTATTCTGAAGACTGCAATTGATCTAGGTTTAATTATATGTATGGCTGATAAAATTATCACTGTTATTTACAGCATGGAAATAAATATTTCTAAGAAATAGGATCAGTGATACTTCATAGAAATTGATTAATAGATTGAGGTGATCTAGGTATCATAATATTCAACTAAAATTGTCGATTCTTTTTGCTGATCTGCAAATATATTTTTAATAATAATTAGATTAAAGAGTTGCTTATTGATCGAACCAAGTTTATTCATTCAATATTATTGTATTAAGATTAATTGGAATTAAATCTGATAAAAAAAAGAAGTTTCAAATAAAATATAATAATAATGAATGCTAAAAAATAACTGTAGATCATTTGTGCAATTCTTACAGAACAAAATTAATTTGTTTAGTCAAGTTTACTAGTCAAGTCGGGTTTCAAAACGTAGCTCGCAAGAGGTATGCCCCAACTGGAAGATCTTCCAAATGCGTTGTTGTGGACACACTCTAAAGAATTTGTCAAAGGCAACAAGCAACATTTTCGACGCGACGCAACGCGACTCGTTTCAAATACTTATGCCACACACATCATGAGGCGATCCTAACTCGCCAGCCAAATTGCGAGCCGCATAAATTGCCAAACCTGGCGAAGTTGTCGTCTTTCGGTTTGTCGTATTTTTGAGCTGCTCGTCGACTGTTTTGACATTTAGAGGCGTTCGTTGTCGCCGTCTTAGGAGCGGAGAGAGACAGAAACGCCACAGCAGTGGCTCATTATTTATTATGAATTCTATAAATATTAATGGATTTTTAAATGCAATTATAACAACTAATTAATAATGTGCATTTTTAATGGTCAACAACGAATCGAACACCGTCTCCATCTTCGACTTCGACTTGGTCGCTGGTCGCATTTGACGTATTGCTTGACGTATTTATTGCATGTTTTCTCGCTTTCGATTCGACTCGATTCGCTGCGATTCGTTTCGACTTGGCTTTGAGTTTGATTCGCAGTCCAAGACCAAATGGAGGTGCGCGAAAAAATTAAACGAGAATGTCTGACAGAATTTATTTTAATTAGTGCGATGGAGCTGTGAGTAGCATGCCAAATGAGAGGTGGCCAATACAATAATACAGCTACGGCCTCATGGTCGAGCCATGCTGATGTCCATGCAAAACAAGTCTTGCCAAATGGCGAAATGGCCAATGGCAATCGCTGATCGGTCGCCCAGTTGCCGTGACACGGAGATCACAGACTATAAAAGCCGCGCCGCCAGGAAGAGACTAACAAATGGCCAATACAATATGTTTTTGCAGATCGCGATCACGATCGGGGATTGGGATTTGGGATATGGATAACGTATCGATTACATAGATCGACTTCTGTGCTCAGGTCAATTGCTGGCAGGCCAATGCAAAGAGAAATGCCGCCGCGTTGTTGTAATCGATATGGCAAAACGCTTCGGGGCAATCGGAGCCCGGAAAATGTATCTTAAGTAGCAATGTAATGTGTCCAGAGATGCCGAGCTGCTGATAACAGCGCCCTGTTGGCGACGTCTAGATGATCACAGCGATCAGTAGCTAGCTCTCTCTCTCTGTCTCACTTGTCGATAATGTATCTCACAGATACTTATTGATTTTTTCGGTCTTGTGACAGGCATCCGCTGCGGATCCAACCAGGGGGCAGCCAGTTAAAGTGGAGCCTCACAACGTGAGAAATATATAAATACCCAACGATACGTATGCAAAAGAGATTGAGAGGAACTCAACTTTTATTTTATTTTTGGGTTGCAGTCAGTCAATCAATCCCAGTAGAAACAAACATCTTAACAAATTATAGTGCCCGTCTCTGGGGTCGAGCTCGTCGTTAAGTATCTCAACTAGTAGCCGCTAGGCAGCCACAGAAAGTGATCATCTCAACGACAGGCCATCGATCATTCAAAAACTGAGCCCATGCTGGCGTTGCTTTTACCCTCCTGTCTTCGTTTTTTCTCTGTTTTTTTCTGTTTTTGGCTACAACTTTGGACCAAGCGTGTTGGTAGAAAGCGTGTTGGAAAATTAAATCATCGTTGTGGCTTGTTGTTGTTGTCTTTGTCTTTTGGCTGCCTTAATGATGCTCAACGCACCTTGAGCTACGGCTTAGTATTTACCCAAAAAGATCTCTATCAGCGAGTTAACTCGTTTAGCATTTAGTTGCAGGCGCCTAGCTGCTACTCCTCAGACTCTCTCTGTCTCTATCTCTGGCTTAGAGTCTGGATAATGTTGACTTATCGCATAGTTTGCATCTTTATGCATCTTTTTCTCAGGATTCGGGGCGCGGCAACGCCTCGATCGCAATGCCTGGTTGCTTATTAGGCGCAGACAGTGTCGTTTATATCATTTATATTATTTTATGAACATCATTTTTTGTTTTCTTATCTCTTGTGTTTTCATAAATTATGTGTAACCTGTTGTGTTTTCGTTTTGAGATGCAGGTGACACTCCAGCAGTCTGAGACCTTTGTTTTTTTTTTATTTGTATTTTGGTATGGGTTAATTAGGGTTATAGACTATGATTTATTGATTTGTTGTGCCCCCAGAGGCTGTAATAAACTGCAACCTGTCTGCCCCCATTGATTAGGGGCCAATAATCAGCCTCCCAATGTTGATGGTCTTTTAATAAACGCATTTTGTTAGCTGCTTTATATTTTAATTAGTCTGTCTGCAACTCTGAAGAGGAGCTTCAGTTGTCTCTTTGCCAACGGCCAACAACGGTAGCTGCCTCAAATCTCTTATCACAGCACAGCCAAGACACATGTCGTTGTTGAGCCTCTAGCTGGCTACCGTGCAACATGGCTGAGGCAGATGCTCTGTCTGTCTGTCGGCAGATAAGAGCACTCACAAAGGCACAGCCAGCGCATGGACAAGAGGGCGAAAGGACGAAAGGACAATGGGACCGGCTAAAGGATCGACTGGCGCCAAGCCAAGCACTTGTCGCGTCGCGCGACAACTGAACAATACAAAATTATTACTTCAATTGGCGACAGCCTCGTTCCCGACCTCGTCCTCGTCCTCATCCCGGTCAGGTACAACATCTTCAGTTGATTTCGAAAATGAGAAAAAAGACGCCCGCCTTCGGATCAGTTCACACTACGCAACTCACCGCAAAATGTGGCACAGCGACAAGATTCTGCATAGAGTTCATGTACTTTGTGCTGTCGCCGCGTTTTGCCAGTTGTCAGTGTTGACCTTGCAACATTTAGTGACGCAATTACACCTGACCTTTAACTGGGCTATCTTGAGCTAGAATCGACCATAAAACTGCCAGCAACGCCCCAGCTGCTGACCAGGCCCAAAGCCAAGCAGCATCCCAAGCAGCGACTACTGTCTCAACCTGCCTCCTGTTGGCCATATGCCCTTTGTCGGTTTTGGCCCTTCATGCAGGCGTGAAGCGTTACAATTTTGATATCTTTTGTTCTTTTTTTTGCTCTTAGTGTCAAATAAAGTTTGGCTGCTATTTGTACAAAATATTTTACGATGCTCTGGCGCCCGTCGCACTGTCACCAGACCAGCCTAAAATATGAAACAGCCTGGGAAAAAGAGAATTGAAACTCCGACTTTGACTTCGACTCGATTCTGGACTGTCTTCTCACCGGAGATATGCCGTCTACGTCTGGCAAAACGTGCTAATGTGTCCAAAATGTCAATTTAATGAGTGAGTCGAGGCGAATTTGCATCGCATCTCGTATTTAGTCGGAATCCTTCTTTCTAGTCCGTTGACAGTCAACTCAACCCCGAAATTATTCGCTGCCGTCGACAATTTGTGATGTGATTTGGCTGCAACGCCTGAACTGAAGTGCAAATTGTTTTCGTGACATGTTCCCCAGAATGTGTCACTGTCATGGCAAAAAGGGAGACTGCTCCTAATCTTATGCCCCAACGTATGGAAATTATGTGAGAGTTGTCTGCGTGGGCATAGACAAGCATATTTATATATTTGAATTCTGGTTCAAGATCAATGTTAAAAAGCTGATGTACAATATTTATAGGACTACAAATATTTATAATTCTACAAATACTGAAATGAATACTTGTACAGTAAAAGCAATCTTAGGACAAAAATTCGTAAGGATCTCTAAAATTATAATTACAGTCGAACTTCCCTAACTCGAATCACCATTATCCACAAAAAAAGTTCGAGTTAGGGAGACTTCGAGTTAGGGAAGTAGAATTGTATGAAATTTGCCTAGTATTGCCACTCGATTTTGTTCGAGTTAGAGAGACTTCGAGTTAGGGAAGTTCGAGTTAGGGAAGTTCGACTGTAGTTTCAATCTAGAATCTTAGGAGAATCTGCAGACATTAAAATTAATATTTCCGCAGAAAATAATCCACATTTTACTTCAAGTTAATTACTGTTTGATATGTAAAATAATCTGCCTAGAAAAATGAAAGTATTTTCAAACAAAAAAAGGTCAGATTTTCGAAAAACAAAATTTATCAATAAATAACTGGACAAACAAAAAATCCACAAAATACAAAAAAAAAAAATATCAATGGATAGGAATAAAGTCTTCCCACTGGCAATAAAAATTCCCATATTTAGTGGCAAAACCAACAATGCTGAAAAAATACTTTACAACTCTTTATAATCATGTATCAGTTAACAATGTATCTATATCAGCGTTGGGCACACAGTTGCTCCGGGAGCAGCGGCTGCTCCCAACTTAGGTAGACTCTAATAGGGTTGTTGTTTTTGATGCTGTTGTAGTGCTCCCGAATTCAGAATTCGTGCCCACCGCTGATCTATATGACAATTGATCAGATGAGATTGATATAAATCTAAACAATTTTATAAAACTTAATAGTAGTTAAAGTAAAATAAAACTTTCTGAACTACTTTAGAAATCTTTAACAACTGCAAAGTCCTAAAATGATCTATGATATTGAAAATCTTTCAGCTATGAATCATTCACAGGCAATAATTTTCACATTCATGCTGACTTCCTGTGGCAACTGCAACTGCAGCCTTGTGATTAGGTTTCGGGCAAATGCATTTTCCTATTTTCCGAGCACTTCAACAGCGATTAGCAGCAATTTTCAGTGCTGACAAGCACTAATCAATAGTTGAGAACCAAAAAATGTATCAATTTTCGGGAAACTAAGGCCAGCAATCTGGCGAAAACCAAACAACAACTGGCTAGAGAAAGAGAGAATGAGAGAGTGGTAGGAGGGATGAGGGCAATGTCGAAACATCGAAACAGGCAATTAACAAAACCAACAAAATTTATGTTTCACCTGTCTGCATAAAATACATACGATAAATACAAAATGCCAAACAAGAGCCCAAAATGGTGGCTAATTACACGCCACAAAATGCAGCGAAATGCCTAAAAGATCCCCGATCCAAAAGGCAAGGCGGTACAAGACCCAGTACTCCGTATCCAGTGCCAGTGCCAGTTCCAAAGACCCTCAAACGACGGAAGACGATGAAAATAGCAAACGGGAATTTTTCCAGCCGTCTACCGGCTGCTGTTGTTGTTGTTGTTGTTGCTGTTGCTGTTGCTGCTGCAGACAGGCGCGCTGTGGAAAATCTCACTTCTGAATTACAAAGCATGCCACATTCGAGACTGAGAGAGAGAGACAGAAGAGAGAGAGGAAGAGAGCAAAGGAGCGGCAGCAAAGTCAGTGGCGCAGAAAAACACTGCGGCTGATGAAAATCAACAGCGCTAAGCGTTAACTTCGCCACTCGCAGCCCAGCACGGCCCAAAACGACGATTGCTGTGTTGCAACTCACAGTAGTAGCTATTGCTGCTGTTGTTGTTGTTGTTTCCCAACACACACAAAATGGCGCACGCTTGTCGCCAGAGCGAGTGCGCCATAGTCAAAGTCGCAGTCTCAGTCGCTGTCAGCGTAGGCGTCGGCGTCGAAGCTGTCAGCCAATCAGCGTGCGCCGCTGCTGGAACCGGTTTGGCAGGTAGCTGCTTTTGGGCAACTGGAACTGGAACCGGCTACGACGTGTACGCAGCTAAGCAACTGCCGCGATCAGCTCAAGATCAGTTCGTTGCGAAACGTCGTGCGTGCCAGAACTTCGAGCGCAGCGCAGTAAAACCCAAGAAAAGAGAAACATAAATACAATAAGAATAAATATTAATTTGTCGAGTGAAGTGAAGTTTAAAGTGATTGTTTTTAAAAATGTTGTCCATGCACGAATTAATGGATATGAGAATGCAGCAACAGCTTGCACATGAGCTGTACCGTCAACAGATCATGCAGCGCATCCCTGGTAAGTGAATGTTGAATGAACAGATCGATAGATTCAGGTGCCGACGGCAAAGCTCTCAAAGAAGTCGAGTATCTAAGAGTGTAGAATATAAATCGGATCTTAAGTAAATTATTTATTATAACTCAGATAACATAGCCAGTCAAGCATAGAAGATCATAAAATATCGAATACATATTTATACTTGGATGTTTAGAATTTAAATCAACTCTCCAATAAATTATTAATTGCCCTGCTCAAGATCTTAGAGCAAACAGAATATTTATATTTAGATACTTGAAATTTTAATCTGAAGATATAATTAATAAAAGCTGCAATCAAGATAAATTAAAGGAGGATCATAAAGCAGAGCATGAACAAGGCTTGCTACACTTTTATTAATTAACTACATGATCTCGATACATGTATGCTTCCTATATAATTAGTTATAGCTATACAATTTTCAAAAATATTTCAAAAACAAATAAAGGCTATCATGGTGGAGAAGACTGATATAATATCAGTGTTATGGATTGCATAATAACAGGCAAGACAGCAGCAATTTCGATGCATCCATAATTGAGTATCTTAACAAATTGTTATGGCATGTCTGCACATGGACAAACTAACGAACCAACCAAACAACTTCTAAGCAACTGACTAAAATTTCTCCCCCTCTCTCGCTCAATCTACAGATCCCTTTCAGAGCATGTTGCCGTTGCACATGCCGCAGCCGCAGCCGCAAATGATGATGCCCAGCCGGCCGACATTGCCGGGCGTGGAGGCCAAGCTGGAGAATAACGATTTGTGGCGGCAGTTCCATCAGATTGGCACTGAGATGATCATCACCAAAAGCGGCAGGTAAGTTTTCGAAGAATTATGTGTTTCTGTGTGCCACACATCCTATGCAAATATCGATACAGTTTTTCCCTGCAACTTGAAAAGTCAAGTGCGGCTACAGGGCCTATGTAAATATTTGCCATGACCCGACTCACTCTCACTCTCTTCCTCTCGAGAAACGCGGCCTAATGTGGCGCCTAGCGATAATTCAAAACGCAGCAGGAGCGAACGAGCATCGACAACAGTGACAACAACAACAACAGCAGCAACAACAAAGACAACAACAAGTGCAGCCGCCGTCCTGGCGCCGCCGTGCTCATAAAAATCGTCTTTCTTGAAGGTTGACAATGCCGCAAGACCCAGATCTGGGAATGAACTAAAGACTGACCCAAAGACAGCGTCTTTGCCGCGTTTCTACCTGCATTTTCACACTTTTTGGTCTTTACAATGAAACGCCGTTGTCTTCGGTTGTCTTATGCATATATTTTGTGATATCGTAGTTGGAATCGAGTATCTGAATCTGAAAACTACCGACTACCGAGCGGCAGTTCAAAATTAACATAATTATGAGTCGGACAATCGGACAGTTGGTCAGTTGGGGAGTCGATGCAGTGTGTCCACTTTCTCGGCTCATTAGACAGGCATTGACTGCTCGTAACGCCACATTTGGAAGCCGTTAAGCTGCAAGTCAAGCCAAGACACCGATCACCGATCACAGATCTTGTCTAATTGTTTGGCGCCAGCTTCTATGCGCCCGGCAATTAATCATATCAAACGTACGAACAGCGGATCAAGCGTATATTGTTGGCGGCTGAGATTTGTTTTTGTTACGTTTTAAATCGATGCCCCCCGCTGCTCATAATTACACACTTGTTAGGCCCGGGCCACAAATCAAAATGTCATGGCAACGCCTTTTTTTGCGCTTAGAAAGAGACCTTGATTTATGTACATCGATATATACTTACTTTTGGTATCTGTTCACTTAATCAACTTCTATTCTTTTTCTTGATTCTCCCTTTACAGACGCATGTTCCCCTCGATGCGCGTTTCCCTGAGTGGATTGGAGGAGGAGGCCAGCTACTGCGTCCTTCTAGAGATGGTGCCCATTGGCGACTGTCGCTACAAGTTCTCCGGCTCCCAATGGGTGCCAGCTGGCGGTGCCGAGCCACAGAGTCCACAGCGCATGTATCTGCATCCGGATAGTCCCGCCACGGGTGCTCACTGGCAATCTCAGGCCTTGCTCTTCAACAAGGTCAAGCTGACGAATAACACACTCGATAGCAGTGGACATGTAAGTGACATCTGATCTCGACACTAATCCGCAGTTACTTATGAGATCTTTCCATCCATCCAACAGATTGTGCTGGCCAGCATGCACAAGTATCAGCCTCGTCTGCACATCATCCGGAGCAGTGAGCTCACCCAGCTGCCCTGGGCGCCGCAGCAGGCGTTTGTCTTCCCGGAGACGGAGTTTGTCGCCGTAACTGCCTATCAGGTGGGTAACTCTGGAGAACAGGGCCACTTGAGCCGACAGAGAATGACAGAGAACGTGACAGACAGTTTACAGTTCGTGAACTGTCGCTAATTGCCTGTGACTTTGTCTGTCAATCTGTCAAGTGCTTATTGTCCTACTTGATGACGCCAGCCAGCTCCGATTACAGCAGTCAAACTGACCAATATTGTATTTGATTTTTCAATTCCAGAACGATCGCATTACCAAGCTGAAGATCGACAACAATCCATTTGCCAAGGGCTTCCGCGAGTCCGGCCAATCGCGCTGCAAGCGCAAGCTGAACAGCAGCTCCAACTCCAGCGCCGACTCCGAGGATGATGGCTCCAGTGTCAGCAGCTGTGATTCCCCGCAAGCCAAGCGTCAGCGCTCCGACTTTGAGCACGACTCACAGCGCAGTCTCTCTCCGGCCTATTATCCAGCTCCAGTTCCAGCTCCAGCTTCACTAGCTCCCACACGCCCCTCGCATCCCTCGTATCATCATGCGCTGAGTTACGCACCAGGCGCAGCTTTCTTGCAGGCCGCTTACTTCGCTGGAGTTCCGTCAGTGGCATCTCTGCCACAGCCACAGCCTGCCTATGTGCCAGCACCACCAGCTGCTGCTCCTGTGGCGACACCAACAGTCTCCTCCTCCCCAGCCCCATCCCCCGCCCCGCACAGCACACCCACAAGCTCGCCGCGCACAACAACTTCCACCAAACGCAACAGTTTCAGCATTTCAGCCATTTTGGCCTATTAACGTTGTTGTTGTTGTTATTGTTGCTGGCATCTCAGCTTTGTTGTGATTACCGTGTGCATTATAATTAGCATTAAGTTGTATTCTGTTAATTAGTTTTAAGCGCAGCTTTTAAAATTTAAATAAAGCAAAGATCATATCAAATTAAACGATCAATCGGAATTTTACTGCAGCGAACTTAACATATTTTAAGGTACTAATCGGAATTTAGTGATGCGAGATTTTTGTAAAGATCCTTTGTAACTTAATAATCTTAATATATCGAAAAACCAAAAACCAATCAATTGCCTTGATAAAATCGGACTGCTTACAATTAAAAAAGATAAATATAGTTATTGCAAAAGTAAAAGCAATGCTTACAGATTACAGAAATGATATCAGATTTTCTGATGCATCGATTTTTTAATTAAAATTTTTACACTCAATGTTAAAATCGATGTTCTGTTTTAAATGTCACATCACTAGCGCAATAATCGAAAGCTTACCTTTCGCCTGCAAAAGTTATCGATAACAAGCCCACGCATCTGTCGTTGCTGCACTCAAAAGCCAAAAGGGGGGAGGGGGAGAGCCCCCGCAACCTTCGAAGCTTCCGTTTTTACAGGTTTTGCGAGTTGAAAACAACTTTGGCGGGCCTAAAGCAAAATTAATGTGCTCCATCAGCGCCACTCTAAAGCCAAAGACAACGAATGTTTCGCTCGTTCGGTCGGTCGCTCGTTCGATGTGGCCTAAAACCAACTCCGGTAGTAGTTAAAACAATTCTCGACGATAAGGCATCCATTATGAGCAGCGATTTGACGGCTTTGAAGGCGTTTGGTCTTTGCCGACTGTCGACGACTCTACAAACTCTACAAACCGATGACGCAGAAGCAAGCGATCAAAAGCGGCTGCTGTGCATCTCTTTGGCTTGTGAAATTTTCGTTTTTATCGCACCTTTTATGGCCATTGGCCATTGGGGATCGGGAGTCAAGAGTCGGGAGTCGAAAGTGCTGTTGGTGTGGCCATTTCTCGTGCATTATTATCGCGTCAAATGCGACAAATCTGTCTGCGCTCCGCGCTCTGCGGCGGCTGCCTTTTTGGCTGGCCTGCATGCTCGTAATTGGTTCGATAAGCCAGCGGGGCGACATCTGACGGCATCTGAATGCGTGCGGTCCACGCCGGAGGCTGCCTAAACGGTGGCGCCAAACGTTTCGAGCTTAATAACTTTAATTAAGTTTTAAGCTACGCAGCGCAGCTAGAAATTCTAGCCTACTTTTATTATGGCCAAGTTCAAACAGTTAGCCGCAGCAACAGTCATTTCAAATAATCATTTATTTATTGCCAACAATTTAACTAGTAAAAAATAATAACAAAATACACGTATATCAAGCCCTTTTTGCGGAAAAAACGTTAGCGAAATTTTTCCGAAATTTTTTTTAATGCATATGTGTTCATAAATACCAACACCATCTACACCCAAAATATTAAACTCTAATTGTTTATATTAACGGAGATGTTGGCCTGTCAATTACACTGGCGAACATAATTATTGGCACAGCAAACATTTTGAGATTTGGGGGTTAATTGTGCCCCTATCGTTAACATATTGGTATCAATGGAATGATATAAAACTTTCCTTAACCCATTAAGTACTCTTCGAAAATTTCGAATTTATGTAAATGTCAATTTTCGAAACTTTTTTTCTCGATTTTTTTACCAAAAATGTTTTGATGCAAAAAAATCTTTAAACAATTTAAGGAGTGACTGCAAACAAAACTTGATTTTCAAAAATATTTTGGCTAGTATTTTTTATAGCAGTCTGAACTTCCCTAACTCGAATCACCCATTATCCACAACACAACAAGTTCGGAGTTAGGGAGACTTCTGAGATCTAGGGAAGTACGAATTGTATGACAGATGTTGCCTAGTATTGCCACTCGTCTGTTGTTCTGAGTTAGAGAGACATTCGAGTTAGGGAAGTTCGAGTTAGGGAAGTTCGACTGTATTTTTTTTGTGAAAATTGCTAAAAAGGCACTTTTTATGTAAAAAGTAGGACAAAAGGGGTTAAAATGGTCATTTTTTCTTTATCTGCAAAAAGGGCTCGACATGTATTTGAATTAACTTATATTTTTAAAAATCTAAAACTTGACAAAAATCGTTTATTTTAGATATAAAAATGTATACTACTCTCTTACAATGTAAATCTTGTTTTATTAATTTTTTATAATTACCTCTTCATAATTTTTTTAATGTCGGCTCCACCGCTTCTACTAGACATTAAATATATAAAATATATTTTTAACAAAAAACTTTGACTAAATTTAAACAGAAAAAAAACCAGACTAAGCTTTGATTATTGTTGTTTGTTCATCGCTTAATTTTCATTCATAGAAATCTTTGCATATCTGATGCATTAATTAAATCAGCGCGAAATAATTCACTGACTACAAAAAAACAACAAAAGTTGCGACTTTGCTTTGGAGCTGCTTTGACTAATTTGGGGCTTAGTCGTTTTAAGTTTCAATATAATTTTTTGTATTTTTTACTTTTGTCACATAAATTTGGATTTGAAATGTTGAAACAATTAAATTATGGGATTTGCACGTTTTCACCCCGAAATTAGCTGATGATTTTGCTGTTTTCGCTGTTTTTGTTGTCGGCATTTTGGGCTTTGGAAGTGTTTTTTAAACGCTGAGCCTTAATTTGTTGGATTTGTATTTATATATGTACATATTAAATGTCGTCGTTTTCTTTTTGTATAAAAACAGTGGCAAAAAGCGTCAAAATTCGTAGATTATGCGATAAATATGCAAATGTTTCGCTCACGTTTCTAATTTGTGCTTGTTTTAATATACTTAATGAATTTTTATGTGTTGAACGCTATCGCAAATCCGGTTTTTGCCCGGTCAAAGCTGTTGATAATGATGATATTGAGGATAATGATGCTTTATTGTTATTGTAAAGGTGTTGCCGTTGTTTTTTTTTCTTTGCATTTATATTACCAATTATAATATTTTAGGCCATAAAAGTGTTGGCGTGCTTGTTTTTACGAGCCAACAAACCACAAGAAAACGAGCCAAATATAAAATAATTTAATTTTTGAAAGCGAGCGGAAAAACTGGTTATTTGAATTTTGAAATTCAACAGTGCAAGCGACTGGTTTGAGTCTTGGCTAAACAATTGGCAGTGTTGTAAAACATGCAACGCAAACTTTAGTTGGCTAATATTCCGCTAGGTGGCGCCACTGCTTATTTGAATTGAATCGAAATTTTTTGTTTGATATTTGTTTTAATGATTTTTCGACATTTCTGAATTAGTTTATTTGAATTGCAGTTAATTATGGCGCCTGTCGCATTATGCTGACAATTTGGCCAGCTCCTCACGCAGCTCGGAGGCATCAATGGGCGCCTTGGGCTGATCCTTTGCTCCTGCTCCGGCCAAGACAGCGGCCAATAGACGTGGACAACTCTTCTTGTGCATGAACCAATGCAGACGCTGGCACTCCCGGTCGCAGTACTGCACCGCCTTGCACTTGGAGCACTTCTTGTCGGGCTTCTCCTGGCCACAGGAACTGCAATAGCTCGTCTCGTCCTGCAAAAGTCCTTTTATAAGAGTCTGTTTATGGATTATATGATTATATACTGACCACAAAGCCACGCATTCCGTTGATGGCATTGCGCAGGATCACCAGTGCTGGTGGGGCATCCTTGGCGCCCAGCTGGCTGGCTATTTGCCGGAACACCGTGCACTCGCGGAAGGGGAATTCCCGAGCGCACTCGCGCACCGTAAACTCAACGTAGTCCAGCTGGCCCAGCTTGTTCTCCTTGAGCACACGCTTCACGAACACCTCGACGAAGTCGCCCTTGCTGCCGGCGTCGCCCTCGGCGGCTTTGTCCTTGTGCTGGGCCTTGAACTGCTCCTCGCAGCGCAGCAGCTCGCCCACAATCCAGCCCAGGTAGTGGAACTTGAATGCCATCAGCTCGTTGATGTCGTGTGTCTTTTGCATCTCCTTCTCGCACATCAGGATCAAGGCCTTGCGGAGATTGGGCAGTATCTTCAGAAGACCCAGCGATTGGGCGTTGAGTGTGATTCTCACGGGATGCAGATTGATCTCAGTGACAAAGGTGTGGAAGGACTTGAGCAGCACGGGCGGAATCTGGGGCTCCGTCTGCTGGCCGTGCAGTTGTGTGTAGTACTCCAAGCTGGAGCAGGTCACGTAGTTGTTGATGGTCTCCACGCAGGCGTGGTTGCCCACGAAGGCGGCCATCTGGGAGGCAGTGCGCGAGACGCTGTTTATACTGTTGGGATTGATGCCCGCGTCCAGGAGCTGGCGGCACACCTGCGTGTTGCCCGACAAGGCGGCGAAGTGCAACGGCGTGTAATCCGCTCCGTGCTGATTCAGATTGATGTCTGCTCCCTGTTGGGAAGAGGCATTAGTTGGTAGTCTCACTCAGTCCTACTACTCAGCTCACTCACCATGTCCAGCAGTTGCTGCACCGCCTCCCTGTTGCCCTTGAAGCTGGCGTGCGCCAGAATCGACATCCCGCTGTCGTCCACGAAGTTGACGCCGCCCTTCAGCTGGCCCAGCAGCTGCTTGAAGCCGTTCGTGTCGTTCTTGGATATGCGCTCGATCAGCTGCAGCTGGACCTCGTCCAGTTGGCTCTTCTTGCCGTCCTCGCCCATGGTTTTTTCAGTTACAAATAATGCAAATAATGCAAACGCAAAACGTGTTCTTCAGAATAAAAACATATGTTTTTGGCATCCACTAGCTTAACAGTTTTCTCGTATGTTATTAACAGTAGACAATGTTTGTATGCAGCAATGACTGCTGTTACTCCTATTAGGTTTTGCAAGGAAAACAAGTAATTAATCAAGCTTTTGCTAAACATTTTAAATAATAATTTGTTTCACATACATTTTCATATTCATTGATTAATTTAACAAGAAAACAGCAAATATACAAATTTAAATTTAATGTTACTGTAGTTAACATAAAGTTTGTTGTTTGATATCGATAAGCCGCCCACCACTATTTAACAAATTTAAAAAGTTTTTTTGTACCAGGTATGACAAAAGAAGTTGTTTAAATGCTAAAACTTGAGATTTAAACTTCTTAAATTTTTCGAAAAAGACAAAAGGCCCTTTGTTTAAAAATCGATATCTTGCGACTAAATATTAGTGGGATTCCGGTAAACGTTTTTGATTTGCTTTTGATTTGATTTTGATTTTTCAGTCAGCTGTTCACAGCTGCTCCATACAAAATTTTCAGTGTGCCCAGAGCAAATCAGGGAAATGTGGTCTTACAAATTGATTTCGAAAAATCAGCTCTGAGACTGATTATTTTTTCATTTTGATTTGGTTTCGAACAGCTGTGTGACAGTTGGTGTTTGTTTGCATTGTAAATCTACGAATATTTAATAAAAACATATTCGATGACTTTCTTTCGGCATTTTGTGCAATTATGCTCATTTTTGTATACTTTTTAGTTGTCAATTAGCTGTTTGTTCAGGCTGTCAGCTGTTAACGAAATCAAAAAATAATCAGTGTTCAAAAAGGGTCGTTCCGTCAACTGATTTTGGTTTGGTTAAAAATAATCAAAAGCAAATCAAAAACGTTTACCGGAATCCCACTATTTATTATTAACATTTACAGTTCGTTAACAGTGGCGCAAAGACAGCATACCAGCCTCAATGGTATGTCTGTAATACAACAAAATGGTCTTCCTGCTTTGCGTGTGTAAATTTTAGTACGTTTTTAACTGCCGTCAAGAGAAGTAGTCGCGCGTTGTTGCGGCGTGTGATTTCGGTGCGTGTTTTTCTATATTTTTTAAGCATAAATCTTGTGTAAAACCAGAAGTGTTATAGGCGTTTATGCAAAATCGCGACAACTAAACGAATTTAATAAAAGGCAGCTCCTACCGTACGTGAGTTTGTCAAAATACAAACAAACATAAATACACGCACACGCACACACAAACACACGCGAAAGTGCTGCAAAAAAAAAGGTGATAAGCGCGCAATGTGTGTTGTTTTTTTAATTCGAGGAAATTCTTGTTGTGCTGAAATTCCAATGCAGGAACAGAACAATTCACAAATCCACCCTAAAAGAGCCATTGAAAAATAATAAAATTGTGTGCATATAACAAAGCAGATAAGCGCGCAAAATAGTAGCAGCAGCAGCAACAACAACAATAATTGCAGTTGCAAAGTGTTTGACTTGAATATACCCAGTATTTTATGGTCTGGAAAGGAATTGTTGTAAACTGCGCTGTTTGCTTTTATAACTCCGAAAGTAGTGTTTGGAAAATCTGTTTAGTTGTTACTCCTGCTGACTGCATGCATACCCTTTGTGCATAACCTGCAGAGTATGCCAGAGAGAGAGAGAGAGAGAGAGAGAAGTGACAGCCAGATAAGGCAATGCAGATAAACAAAGTTAAAGCGGCGACAGCAACAGTACACACACACATACGCATGCATATGTATAGTCATTTGTACAACAAATTATTATTAAAAGAAACTCGCGCAATGTCTTGGCCGCTTTACTATTTGCAATTAACTTGAATGATTTGGCTTTGGAAGGGGTGGGGTGAGGTGGGAGGGGAGCACCCTGTGGCTGCCTAAAATGTTTACATGTGGCTGCGAGGCGAGGAAAATTGCCATTTTTCCTGCTCTTGGTCTGAGCATTGGCCTTGCGGTGGTTGTCTGTAAGTGTGTGTGTGTGTGTGTGTTTGTGCGTTGTTGTTTACTAATTTCGATAAGTTTCTGTTTCGCATCATTTCCTGCGCACAAGCAGTTCCCACAAGAACAAATACAAACAGACACACATGCACATGTACACACACTCACACACACTTGCAGCAAGACACATGGCAAACAGGCTCTCTCTCCATGTCCACCCCCCGCAATGCAAGGGCATCGTCGCGTCTCTTTGCCTGTTCCCTTGGACTGCTTTGCTGGAGTTTACAATTTTCACATACCGAGCAATTGTTTGTCTCTGTCACACTGTTGGAGATGGAAAAATGGAATTGAAAATAAAAGAAAACTGCTTTCTTTGTTCTGGGCAGCTGTTTGGCCTGCATAATTTATTAACCCTTAAGAGCCACAACAGGTGCAACCGCGACAGCAACAACAACATTTTAATAATCTCCGCAGCAGCTGTTAATATTTCCCTTTCTTTCTTCTCGTTTCCCTTGCAGAGTAAAAGAGTGTATGACAAAATAGAAAAGTGTAAAGTGCTAGCAAATCAATAAAGAATAATCAAAATATCCGAAAATCAAAAGAAAATACAAATATTTAATAATCCACAAACACCAAAAAAACAAAATTAATTAGTCAAAAAAGAAAAAAAAAAGAAAAACAAACAAAGAAAATGGGCAAATTGTTAAGTCTTTTGTCACGCGACGATTCAAATTGTTGCGCCGCCAAATCCTACGATGTGTTCCTGGACTTTGAGAATGCCGCGCCCACGGATACGGAGCGTGCGGTGTACGACGAGGTGGAGCGTGTGCTCAAGGAATCGGAAGTTGTGCTAGATGAGATACAAATCTACAAGGTGAGTTGTGCGTCATTAACCCGTTTTAGGGGTAAAGTCCCTCCCAAACCGGTTGCATGGGGCATGGGGTATGGGGTGGGGTTGTAATACAACAAACGAGAATATCTAATTCTTAAATGGAATTAATTGGCGCATTGTTGCCATATTTGCTTAGGTCTCTACACGTCCAAGAACCGTTTAAATATTTAGTCAAGTTCCCGCTCCCGCTCTCAGTCTTTGATGCTCTCTCAACTGATAAGTTGAAGCGAGCGCGCAATAATCAAATGGAAATGTACGAAAAGGCAGCAAATTGAGCATTTAACCTTTGCCAGCAGTAGTCAACAGTTATTTGATCTAGCTCTCTTTGTTTTACCTTTCTCGCTCTCGTTCTCGCTCTCCGTCTTGTTGCGCTCTCACGCTGACTCACGTGCGCCTGCATGATCGGCGCCCAATCGACTTTCTTCATATCGTTGTTCAGTGACGTCAATAACTAAACTTACTACAGTCCACAGTTCTTGTTCTTATTCTTCTTTAACACTGCTTCTTTGAGTGGGATTAGTCAGCATTTGGCGGTTGTGGATTCTAACTTTGTTGTTGTGCTGACCTTTTGCCAGTGAGCTAGAATTCGAATTTGAATTCGAGTTCGAATGGGATTTTAGTGCCGTGGTGCGAATTATTAATTGGCTTTCAGCCAAACCAAATGAAATGTTTGTCCAGGGCGTTAATCAACGCAAATGAACTGGAAAATGTCAACCAAATGAGCTCATTTCCTTTGTCTCTCTGTGTGTGTGTGTGTGTGTGTGTTGACCCAATGGCAAAAGTGACCAACGCACAACAACAAAAACAACAACAACAATGTCGACCTCGTAACCATTTCAAGCCTTTAATAGCACAACCCTTCTCCCTCACTCATCTGTCTACCTCTTCCTATGGGAACAACTTGAAATGCGCTCGCTTCTTTTGTCGTGCACATTTATTTTCATTTCAGTTTTTAGTGGCGCGGTTTTTGCTCCCGCTGACTGTGGGTGAGTGGTTTTTGGGTGGTTGGGTGGACTGGTTAGCCAGCAGTAAACTGGTTATATGTATGTTTGTATGTGATTCCCTCTCTCTCTATCCTGGCACACAAATCTTTGGCCAGGCGCCAAATGCAGCCAAAGAAAAAGGAAAAACTTCACGTTCTGCATTTTTCATGCAATGCTATAAATAGAGTGAAAACTGCGCCTCGCAAAAAAAAAAAAATCGTGCAGCGTCGTCTTAGTTTTTTTTTTGTGTTTGTATTTGTTGCTTCATTTTTCTTCATTTCTTGTTTGATAAGGGAGAAAGCATTTAAAGTCTTGATCGTCTATAGAAACCACTTTCCAATTAGTGAGTGAATCTATTTATCTATCTATTTATTCTTTTTGTCTATTGTCAAGTGACTACAAATTGTGGCCCAAAGTCAACAAATGCGGCCCATTGTGTGTAATAAACAAACAGACAAATAAACAAGAACAACGAGAGCTTTAACTAAGAGTCAGTGTCACATTGAATGCACATGATCAACAATGAGAATATCAACAATAATATGCGACAACTATGTACATACACCTATACCATTAACAATAATATTAACAATAACTAAAGCCATAAATACACAAGAGGAGACCCATAAAAGTAACCCAAAATGCCATTGAAACCTGATGAACTACAAATATACTTGCCATATAAAACAGGCCAACAAAATGTGGTTAATTAGGTAATGTAATACAATCGACAGGCATAGTACATAACATGCTTATATACATGCATATATTTACATAGTGAGAAAGTAATCCAAGACTCAACCTTGTAACTGCACTTGACGAGCTGAATTTGAAAATGCATTTGTGGTTTGAGTTGTTAAACAATGCAGATAATACGCAAATTTATAACATACATTACTTATACACACAGTATAGTATATATATGCGATATATAATGCCCACATTATTACGGGTTCAATGAGTTCACACGCAAATTGAGTCATAATAATAAACATTGAGAAATACTCGAGACTCGAGTTAAGCAATCAAATGTGAAGCGTGTGGCGTGATGAAGTTTGCTACTTGTAATTAATCGAAACAAAGAGTGTTTCTTGTGCACTTGTTTAATAATAATCCATACTTATAACACCCACACTTATAATACGATGAATTCCCTTCCTCAACTTCAGACATGCAATAATTTTAGAGGGAAGAGAATCTCCAGTTCCTTAGAAATTAAGACTATCTTACTTGGTTTATAATAATTGTACTTTACACATTTCTATATTAATTAATCTTTGAAGCTTGACCCACATTAAATTAATCACTTAACTCCAGCTGGCATTAGTAATCACTTTTTAGCTAGTTATCTATTATTCACTAGAGAAATTCGCTAGTCTAATTGTTCATCAAGCTGTGCTTAATACTATCTTTCAAATCTTCTTCTGCTCTACTTATTATCTTATAGATACATTTAAAGACAACCTCCTTTGATGGTTCCTATATATTGTATATTCATTAATTCCTAATTTGTTCTACAAATTGTTACATATAGTTTTGATTGTTGTATCCCCAAAGTATCTCCCCTCAATTATTCGACTGAAAATGACCCATTTATCAAATGATGCTCCACATTAAAATGACAATACTTCATGTGCATATGAATAAATAAACACTTAAATGTTTAATGTCGGTTTTATAATGAAAGCGAGAGGCAGCAGCAATCAGAATAATGACAAAATGAGCAGTCATTAGAGACTGAGAGAGACAGATGCCGTAGTTCCCTCCTCGCTCCCCCTTTTAACCACATCCCCACGTTGCAGTTCCCATCCTGCAATTTAATTTCCAGTTCCACGAATGTTTTAAATGCGAAAATAAAAAAACGACTCTCGACGCGTCGTCACACTTCCGGTTATGGGGGGGCAGTCGACAAGTCAGTCAGTTAACCAGTTAGCCAGTTGGTCAGTCAGTCAGTCCTCCATTCATTCAGTCAGTTAGAGTCTATACATAAGTAATTGCTATAATGTGCGTGCCCATCACGAGTGTTTGCATATTATAAAAATGATATTTGTGCTTGAAACCCTTTGTCCATGTCTAAGCTTCTCTTGAAATGGTCAAGCCAACAATGTCATTGTTGTCGTTGTTGTCGCTGTTGTGTGACATTTCAATTTCCGTAGTCGCATTTCGACTGTTTCTCACAGCCATCCATTTCCAGCTGCCGTTGCCTCCCCCTCTGCTTCCTTCCTTAAAGTTTTTAAAATTTGTTTTTATTGCACAATCGTAAAATTGATGTTCGACTTTCCATAATTGCATTTTACTTGACCTTATTGAATATTTAACGATTCAATTTCATAGTCCGCATTAGCGACAAATTAATTTACAAATTTGTATTATTTATTATTTTTCATTATTATATGAACTTTTAGTTTTAATGCGTTTTCACTTTCAATGCTTCGTTTGTAACATTTGTAACATTTTACGGCTCATTTGTTTGTTTGTTTATTATTATTATTTTTGGCCATCCACTATATACAGTATCTATATATGTATCTTTGTAGTTATTTTTCGTATTTGTATTTCCGACGTCATGCGCTACAAATTAATTGCGCTGAAAAAAGAAACGATAAATAAATAAAAAAAAAAGACTAATGTAAACAACATTTTTGAGCCGTTTACAAGCGCAATGAGAAATTTGGTTCAAAATTTATTGTTTATTTTTGTGTTAATACCCTGTAAATGAGAGTGAAAGGCGTTTAAGAGGAAGAGTTAAAGTGGGTTTTAGAATTATTGTTGTAATTTATTAGTGTAAACTGACAATTTGTAGTCTATTTGCAAGCAGTAAGTTATTTAGATATTGTAACTTCATAAAAGTTTAATTTGTTAAAAAGTTTAATTTGTTAAAGCAGAGGAGTCCAATTATGCTTTTAAAGGAAAGTTAAGTTAGTTAAAGGGCATTTCTTGGTCAATCAGTACCTGTTAAAAGATTCTTGTTGATTATCCATAGTTTATCCGCAATTACATTTTACGCCTCCGTCCACTTGTATAGAAGCACTCGAAATGTTGATGCCTCATTATGCTCTCCTCTCTCGGCTCTCAGTGCCCAGCTCAGGTGGCAATTGAGGCGCAAATTGTGCATAAAATTAAATCATTTATTTGGCCTCCGCCTACGTTGCGTGTCTTGCGTCTCTTTCAGATTTCACTGTGGCTGGGCACCAATTATTGCTGAATTGAAATGACACTGAAAATGTTCCATTTTGTTGGTTACCCGAATTTAACTCATTTCAATTGAATCAAAACAAGGCGACTACATTCAATAATGTTGCATTGTCTGTCGCCTGAGTGCTTTGAGTGTCTGTCCCCTGATCTAAACTCACCACTTGCCGCTTGGCTTTGTCTAGCCCAGGATTAGGATTAGTTGGCAATGGCTTTTTGCATTTGTTTATTGCCTTTTGTTTCCAGCTACTTCTTGACTTTTTCACTTTTGCTTTGTTTTTTGCAAGTCCCACCTGCAATGAACTTGTCCTCGCTTTTGCTGTAATTGCTTTGCTAACAGTTTTCAAGTGCCACTAAAAATGCCAATGGCCATTTAACTCATTCTTCATATACACAAACAATATATATGCATAGATTTATGTATGTGTGTGTTTGTATCTCTGTCCGGCAGTTGAGCAACTGCAAGTGGTTTGTTCAAATTGCACTTCTTTCTTCACTCTATTTTCTATTTACATTTCTATTCTTTACTGCCAAATGCAATATGCAAGCAGTTTACAGTTTAATTTATACATAAATACATATATTTCTTGGCATTTTGACTTGTTCTTGTTCTCGTTACAGGCAGCAAACTCAGCTGGCGAAAATTACCGCCACAGCATGTCAAATGAAATGATTCAGGCATTTTTCCCTCTTTATTTTTCTTCGATTTTCATCTCTTGCAGCTTTTGTTTTTTCTTCTGTTTGCTTTCTTCATGCGTGTGCGTGTCGTCAAAGTCAATTAAAATGCCAACAATTTTTCAGTTGAATTTTCACGGTGTTAACCCAGTTTTGCAGCAGCTGTCGTTGTCTGAACGTGTAAATCAATTGTGCTATATTTGGCTTAAATGAAAACTCATCAATGTAAATTGAAACTTTGCCATTTTATATGTTTATTTGCTCGATTTTAGATCAACTAAGATAAACAAAACTTAGCAAATTTGAGGAAATTTTAAAAAAAGTCTGTTTAAATTATCTTAAATATTTAATCAATAGTTATTCAGATATGTTTTCAATATTATAGCTTTTTTATAATACATATGGGTTCGATTTTTACATAAATATTGCAACTAAGATTAATCTTTTTGGGGTAATCAATTGTATTTCCTAGTTTTTCTGATCTGTTTCCCAGAATATGGCATTATCAATTGTTTTCCTTTAACTGTAACACATTCCACAATCTGAACCCATGTGTAAGTTGTAAAGATAATAAATGTGAAATTGAGATAAAGCTTTGTCAGTCATTGACCAACACTGTCACTATTGTTGCTGTTGTTGCACACACACACACTCACATACACACAGACGTCACAGCAGCTAAAACGCGTCAAACTTTGGTTGGGACAAAAAAAGAACGATGGTCGATAATTAAATGCAATCATTCTACATATTCTACATATAATATACGAGTACTTACGTTATTGATGTCCTCTCTCTTTCCTACTTTCACTCGCTCTCTCTCCCTCTCGTTGTCTTTCTCTTGTGCTGTCGCTCACGCCATTGATAATCGACATGTGTTTATCTTATCTTTATGACATTGTTGTTGTTGTTATTGCACTTGACTGGTTGCTTATTTCGATTATCTTGATAAATTACGACGCTCGTGACATCCAACTGGCGGCGGAATTACTTACATATCGAGCCCTATTTGCGACAATAACGTATGCGCCAAAACGCAATTTTACAGGAGAGAGCTTTTTAGGTTTCATTAAGTTGATTTCTTCGTGTCATTTGTCGCTTACGTTATTATTCCCAGGTCAATATCTCCGTAAATATATAAAATAAAAATATGATATTTTAGGTGCAGATGCGGGTGGTGTTTATAAACATAATGGGATAAAAAAAAAAATTTCGGAAAATGGCGCATACGTTATTGTCGCAAATAGGGCTCGATATAACAATTTTTTACTGTTGTTGTAGTTGTTATTTATGTTTTTGTTATAATGGCCCCACGAAGCCCTTGAAAAGCTCGCTGAAAATTAGGCCATTGTCGTTATTTTTAAATGTGTTAACTGAAATTTACGCATCATTTGACAGTTTTACATACGTATGCACGAGACTGCGACTGAGAGGGAGAGTGAGAGTCTGAACATGAGCATGAGTGTGTACTTAAATTAGCAACTGTTTATTGCGCAGTTCATTGGGTTCACAACTCCTTTGTTCTCATGCCTCCATGGGCATTATGGTTTTATTCTGCTTATATGGTTGTATTTATGCCCTTGTAACTAGTATGCCAGCAGTTAGTCAGACAGACCCATCATCCAACTGCTTTATTTGAATGATGCTTGTGAATCACAGAACAGCTGTTTAAAATTCCCACTCTCTTTCTCTCACTCGCACTCTCTGATGTTGCGTTCTGTGTCCATATTGAGGTTCCTCATTTCAAATGAAATTTTAATCGCTGTTGTTTTTAGACCCTGTGATTAAAATTTATAAAGGGTATAATAGGCTTATGAAAAAAATAGGGTTGTGAACAAAATTATATATAAATGTATATATAGATGCTAAAAGCGTCTGTTGCTTATGAGTATTTTACAGAAAATGTACAGGGTCTCTAGCAGTCATGTAACATAGACTTTTTCTAATGGCTCGCTTTAATCATTACAGCGACGTCAGGTATATTTATAATGAACTGCATCACCTGAAGATTTCGTCAATAAGCAGTCTAATATCATGACGATGATCATGATGCAGCAGCAGCATTTGTTGCATTCTTCTGAAAATCGAAAGCAATTTGAAAAGTGAACAACAAAGTCACCAAATGCCGCTTTACTTCAATGGAAGTAGAAGTCCCAACAACGATCACTTTCAGTGAGTCACCACAACTATCATTGTTGTTGGTTTGGTTGTTGTTGTTGTTACAGCTACTGTCAGCAGTTCTACAAAGCAGTAAACAACAAAGAGAGAAGTTTTGCAATACGCAAACATATGTTGTACTTTGTGTTTAGTTGTTGTCGTATTTTGATATCAAGGCAATACGACGACGAGTCCATTGAATAATTAAGAAGGTCCAACTCAGCGGAAGGCGCATTACAACAGAAGAAGAGAGAGAGAGAGAGAGAGAGAGAGAGTGAGTGGGTCATAATACAAATTGTTATGAAATATTTATGATTATGTAGTCAGTCATAAGCCGTGGCGCTTGAGTCGAGTTGAGTTGAGTTCAATTCACTTTAGTTGCATTTGTGGGGTGATCCACGCTGGGAAAATCGTGTCACCAGCGTCGTCCAACTGTCTGTGACTTTTTTATTGTTGTTGTTGCTGCTGTCAGTGGGTCTACCCCATTTTCAGCTCAACTCTTTGCTTTATAAAAATAAATTATGAGTATTTAATAGTCATCGGCTGTTTTTATTTTTTTTGTTTAAGCAGAATTCAAGTTATTCTGGGAATTCAGATAGATTTAGCCAACATCATTATTATTAAAATCATTATTATCATCATCATCGTCGTCATCATCTTTGACTGCGTATCGTATGATTTTTTGTGTATCGTTTTTCTCTTCATGCTCTCTTAAAGTTCGCATTTTATTTCATTCCAATTGCGACGTGACTGGAATTAAAGGTGCGCATTTTTTTCCTGAATGATGAAATAAAATTAAAAAAAAGAAAGGGCGACAGAATTTGGAAAAGCGCAAAAGTTTTCGCGGCATGCAAATATCTATAAAATTGCTTTGATTAATAGTTTTGATGCTGCTGTCACTGTCACAATTGTTATTGTTGCTGTTGTTGTTGCTGTTGTCAAAGTTGCAGCTGTTGTTGCGTGACTGTCCAAATTGAAACAACAACAACAACTGTTTCGAATGTCGCGGCGTCAGCATACAAAACTCCTGTATTTGAGGAGCATTCCCAATTCCCGACACACCTCCCGAGGGTGTTGTTTGCTGTTTGCAGCGCATGTTGGAATTTTTTGTGACTCCCTGCAGTATTTTATTTATGTGTATAAGTGAACGACTAAGCAGTGCCCTGTAGTTGTAGAGTTTGTAAGCTACTTTGATATGATCGTGTTACTCTTTTGGTACTAGGAATGCATAACAAAGATGCTAGTTAAGACAACAGACAAATAGCAACAGCAACTTGGATATGTGTATAAACATTTCCCACCCACACTTTCCTGTCTGTTGCTGCGTTTGCTTAAACTGCTTGCTGGTCATGCACACACACACACACCCACATAGAGTGTGTCGTTAAGCAGCTTGTCAGTCAATCGTCAAGCAAGCAGTTTAAAATGGTGATTATGCGACTGTCATTACAGCTTAGTTTTAATTATCAATAGTGAGTTGGAGTACACTAATCGAAATGGCTGTGTACTCTGTTGTTGTTGTAGCTGTTGTTGTTGGACCAACACTGGAGAGTGTCATCAATGGTGGCCATCAAAGTGGCCGCTGAAAGAGCAACACACTCATTTCCGCGTTGATTTTAATTTAATTTTCAATTAAACAGCAGCAGAGGCAGTAACAACATTACATTAACAGCGCCTTTACTTCATCTATGCAGAGTGCAGCAATTCGCAAAGTTAATTAACTATGCATCTCTCTCGCACACACTCTGTCTCTATCTCTATGAATAAAATGAAACGCTGACTGATTGCGATTTGTATGTGGTTGCTGTTCATGTTCTTGTTGCTGTTGTTGTGGTTGGCAAGCAGCGTTAAGTTGGGCGTCTTAAGTGTTAATTAAAAATGTAGAAACAGTTACAAAATGAAAACTGCTTTTACCGCACAGCATAAAAGTCAAGCAAGTTCAAGTTTGTTGTTGTTGTTGTTGTGGGCGAAGTGAGAAGTTTTTTTAGGAAGATGCATGAAGCACAGACACAAACAGAGATTCAAGATACAAAGCACAGCACGTGCTTTGTTATTGGAGCATGCAACGTTTAATGCGAGAAGCTGCAGCAAAACGCGATGAATCAACAACAAATGTTGAATGAACGTGTGTTCGGGTTGTGGAGCAGGGGGAGGAAGGGGTGCGGGGCATGTCCGGCCAGCTTTGCGTTGCATGTTTCCTGTGACAAAATCGCAAGTAACAAGATGCAGCATTCAGTTTGGAAAAACTCCACCTACGCCTTGACTCGACTCGACTCGACTGTCTCTCTTTGTTTCTGCTTGTGACGTGCACATGTCGCGATGTGAGATAAATGCCTGGAAATAAAAGAAATCAGCAAAGGGGCTGAATCACACACATACAAATGTATACAGATGCTGTCGAGAGTTGCAATCTGGGCCTGTAAATCTGTCTGCCTACACTTGGATACTTGAATACACAGCTGCAGTAGAAGCAGTTGCTGTTTCCTGGGCATGACCAGGCACAAGAGTCCTTAGAGAGTCACTGGCGTAAACAAGACAATGCGACAACACGGAGACCAAAGAATGCAGACTTCCCTTGCAGTCTCCACTCTCTCTCTCTCTCGCTTTTGTTTTGTTGACTTGTTTGTACGCGTTAAACATTTGTGGAGCTTCAAGTGCAGCAGCAGCTGGCACTGCTTGTTTTTTTTTTAACTTTGCCAAGGACATGACTTGACTTCACTTCACGGACAGGTGTAAATGATGTGGAGCGCAAAGAAATGCAACAAGGCAACAACGTGTTTCACTCTGTTCCTGCTGTGTGTTGTTGACTTTGATGCAGACAGTTGCATTTTTATGATGCCAAAGCACTCGTCGATGGACGACCAAGAGCAACCAAATAAACAAATAGAAAACAACAAGTAACAACGATTTAAACGAGTGCCTGACTATAAAATACCTTTGAATAAATTTAAATATAGTTTTTATAGTTTAAATTTGAAACAGATCTAACTTGGGTTACATTTATTCGCTAATTGAAAAAATGGATAATTAAATCAATCTGGATCTGAGTAAGCTTACAGTTGTCTGTGTGTCGAATTTTGTAAGTCTAGCTCTTATAGTCCTATGGAAAGACAGATGAACATGTCTCTAAATTCATGACTCTGTCTCCCTGTTGCACACATTACAGTGAGTATACCCCTGCAAACCAAGAATAACACGCAGTGAGTGTGTCTGAGGGTGTTTGTAATTACTTATGTGTGTTTCTACTGAATGTTTCTTCTGCTATTGCTTCTGCTTGATATGCGCAGCAATTTAATTATAAACACACAACACGTGCTAACCTGAGCCCATTACATTACAGCACTGAACTGCACTGCACAGCGCAGCAGAGTCAGCAAAAGGTGTGCAAACCAAAAAAATAAAACATCAGCCAAAACAAAAGTGTAGACTGACAAGCAACTAAAGAACTTGGAGTTGGTGGCCTAATACATAATTCGGAAATTAATGCTAATGCTGCTTTAAAAGGTCAGACACGCGATGTGTGTTTGCGAGACGTTGATTAGCCAAAAGGGAAAACCATAAATTAAGGCGTGGCATGTTGGCTAATCAAGAGGGAAGTCTTGCTTAAATTAACTGCTTGCAGCTAAATTGCTAAAGCAGTATTAGGAAATGCTCAACTGCTTGCAATTGTTATCATTTATTATGTTCATTATTTATTTACGAGTAAAAGTATTCAATACATTGGTCATTCACTTGTTTTAGTCATCGCTTAGTTGTCATTAGTGGCAGTTTAAAGCGCATGTGGAGTGTTAGAGAAACCGAAACGCATCAATTGATATAATCAACGCCATTTGTTGATTGCCTCTGCGGCATAAAAATAATAAATATACATGGATGAAAAACTCGGGGCAAAATAAACTTTTGAAAACATGCAATGACCGTTTGTTCGTTCGGTCGTTCGTTAGGCTTTGTTATTATACGAGTACACTGCGAGTATGTACGTATTTTTTTTTTTTATTATTATTTTCTGGCTTTCTGTTTTTAGATCATAAAGCGTCGATAAAAATCGCAGCGCCGGTCACTGGACGCAACGAGTCGTCGGTCTTTGTTGCATGTGGCATAGAAATAATAATAACGACAAGAACGAACGACCGAAAAGCCACAATATAGTTGGTTGATTGTGTTACAGTTGTTGGCGTTCCTTGAAATGTGGTCAGCAGGAAAATGAAAAGGAATAATGCATAAAACACGAGGAAAATCCGCCGTTTATTGTGTTTGCATGCCAAGCGAACATTTAGTTTACCCAACTAACAACTAACTTTTACTCGAATCAACTACAATACATAATGCCTAACTTGGTTTTCATTTATTTTTTCTATTTTCAGGGAGCCAACAAAGAAATCCGCGAAGCCATCGCGGATCCATCGCCAGAGGTGCAGGCCAAAGCCTGGTCGGCGGTGCTGCCGTTGGTTACGAAGCTGAGGAGGTGCTATGAGCACTCGCTGGAGCTGGACAAAATAGTGCCCAAGCTGTTGGGCCAATTGGTTGGCGGCAAGCTCAATCCGACACAGCACCTGGAGACACAGCAGGCGCTGGTCAAGCAGCTGGCCGAGATATTGGAATTTGTGTTGAAATTCGATGAGTACAAGGTGAGTAAGAAATGTCCCAGGTTAACCACAAGTTAATCAAGCAGTGTGTGTGTGAGTGTGTGTGCTTTGTTACAACTGCTTGCCAGATTTGGGCACAAGCGACGCCCACAACATTGCGCTGTTCCATGGCGCGTGGGTCAACTCGGAATATGTCTTCTTTTGCCTGCCTTATGTGGGAGCAACAACAAACAGACTGACAGACAAACAAGCAACAACAAACAAACAGTCAACAGACTGTGCAAGTCTTGGCCAAGTCATTGCCAACTCATTGCGCGCGTGGTTGCATTTTTAATTGATTGTCTGTCCGCTCCGTCTGTCTTTCATTCTGTGTGTCAGCTCCAAAACGAGCGCGTGCTGCGGCTCATTGATGAAAAATCTTCGACATGCAAGTCTCTCTACAGTACAGTAAACTCTCATTAGGGCCTACACACAACACACACCACACGCATCCAATTGTCGGCGCTTCACTTCAGTGAGCACGCAAAGCGGAACGAACTCTGCAACTCCTCCCTCCTCCTCCTTACGGCTTCTCTGCATAAATCTTTAAGCAGTTTAATAGCTCTGGCAGAAACTGTAGATAAATAATGTAGACAGACCAGACAGTAACTATCATGAGAAAAATAATGAAAAATTACGCACTTTTAATATATGTTTAGTTTAGGACTTTAAAAGTATCCATCACATAAAATTATTATTGGAGAATTTCAACGAAGAAATTTAAAGCCATTGAAAAATTCAATTAAAAATCAATAATAATTATTTGTACTCTTGGAAAGTTTGGGGAGTAAATCAGTGATGAAATGCACATTTAAATTTACTTTTATTTCTTGAATCTTTCCTAATAGCTAGTGAAGCCTTTTTTACATTTTATTTATTTACGGTTCCTGAATGTAGATAATCTGGCTAAATAATTTTAAAATCTAGCTAAAAAGTATTCAAAGTGACTACTGAAGTATTTAAGAATTCAATTTAGGTTAAAGCCTAACTGGTTTTTTGTGTGTCTGATTCATTGTTTGGGCCAAACAAATCGATTAATGTTATGGCAAATCAGTATCAGAATCAGTATGTTCATTTTCTCATGGCTCGTTTCCGTTTTGTAAAACTTTTATGAGTTCGAATCGAATGTTGGCTGAGATTGAGATTGAGGCAGGCGGCAATTCGCCAGAGAGAGAAAGAGAAGAAGCCTGGCAGTTGAAGTCAACGTCATCGTTAGTCTCCCTCTCCCTCCCCCTCTCTCTCTCTGTCTCGCTCTCTTGTGTCTGCCACTTTTATGTGCTTAACTTGATAATGATGTTGTTGATGATGATGATGCTGCTGCTGTTTGCACGTTCATTGTGTGTTTAAGTGTCAGTTTAAAACACACACACATACAGACAAACGTATGTAAGCCTGCATTATGTATATGCACTCGATATATATAGGGCCCAAACGTGCCTTACCAACTAACAACTAACAGTAACAGCGTAACAGCCACTTCCGTTGCTAGGCAGTAGCCCCACTTGGCCCCACTTTGTTATTGTTGCCTTTTGGCTGCCTTTTTAGACTGCGCCGCAAAGTATGCTAGACAATTTATTGACTTTTGGTAGCAAAGCAGTGAACTCAAGTCGCCACGAAATGAAACGAACCTGCAAAGCAGTTTAAGCGCCACTTGGATCAATTATTTAAGGCACAAGCTGTGCATTTTGCAAGCAGTTTGGCTGCTCATCTGTTTATCGCTGGCGATTGATCTGTCGACAATTAGTAGAATTCTTGGCACACGCAAAGCATTTGAAGTGCCGACGTCTGAGTTGCTGGCACAGGGGATGCATTCAATTTACATTGTTTGTTTGAATTTTTATTGAATAAAGCAGGGGAATTTATCTGAAATTGTTGACCCAAATTGTTGCTGTTCACTTGTCAACATACGATGAGCCAGTGTTGTACAACGGCTGCAATCGCTGTGGATATTTGCGCAAATAGTCGGAATAATGTTTGGCATATTTTGCTTCGCGACTTTGCAATGACTGAGGGGGTGTATAGTAATTGTTGATGTTGTCGTAGTTGTTGTTGTTGTCGTAGTTGTTGTTGGGGACCAGTGAGCGATTGCCGCCAATACGAACAATTTGTTCCTCCTCCCGTCGAGAATCCGATGCGGCAAGCAGTTCACGTTGCTCTACTTCTTGCTGTGATTGCGGTCGTTGTTGTTGTGGTCGCTGTTGCTGTTGTTGTGTGCTGTAAAAGTAGCCGGGAACATTGTTGTAATTGTGATTGGCAGCACGTGTTGTCGGCACATGGAGGTTGCTGTCGTAGTTGTAGTTGTTGCTTCTGTCCGCTTTTTCATTGGGATAGGTTGCCCTATTGTTGTAGTAATTAATGGGCAAATAACGTCGATGATCCTGGTCGAGTCTGTTGGCCTCGTCGTTAACAACAATAGGCGCAGTCGACCATATGGACTGCTGCACAGTTGTAGGATATTGTTGATTGTAGGTCACTGGAATGTCTGGATAGACACTGTGTTGTTGCTGCTGTTGTACCTGTTGTTGATTGCTGTGGTCATAAAACTGACTGTTGTACAATGATGACGCATATTGAGTCGCTGTCAGCTCGGGTGCTATTAGCAAAACCACAAGTAACTGAAAAGCATTGTTACACAACAACAAATTAATCATCTCTCTAATTAATATTTGTTGTTAACAAAAAAACTCACCCACTCACAGCAGCTAGAAGTGTTGCTGTTGTTGATCCGTCCTGGTTGCCGCATTGTTACTTACTGTTAGAATGAGTTATGCTAATAACGTATTTATATAGAGTTGAAATACATATCTAGTATATACAAGCTGGCAGGTTTCAAGCGCCGCCTCCCCCAAGGTAAATGATGAGACACTACGAATTGTTGTTGCTGTTGTTGTTGTCGTTGTTGTTGTTGTTGTTCGGGGCAAGGCAGGCGGCAGCTCTCAGAAGTTTTTCTCACGCACGACTCCGTTGACGACTCCGCAGCCCTGACAGCTAAATCGTCAACAAATGAGTCTGCGACTGCGACTGACTTCGAATTACTTAAACAAAATAAAAACTAAGTCGGTTTTGCGGTGTCACGTACTGCAATTAGATAGAAATTAACGCTAGCGTCAATTAAAGCGGGAGCAAAGCAGTGCAGCACTTTATTTAAATTAATTGAACAAGCAGTGCACTGCATAGCGCTGTAAACTGCTTGATTGTTTACTAAACTGTTTCGTTTCATTCCACACCATTCCACTCCGCAGATGAAAACACCCGCCATACAGAACGACTTCAGTTACTACAGACGCATCGTGAGCCGACAGCGCGTGGACTCCACAGAGAATATGCTGGTCAGCACGGAGCTGGCCAATCGCATGTCCCTATTCTACGCACATGCCACGCCCATGCTCAAGGTGCTGAGCGAGGCCACCTCCAAGTTTGTCAACGACAATGCGGACGATGTGCAGAACACTACAGAAACACTGGGCACAATGGCCAAAGTGTGTCTACGCATGCTGGAGAATCCGTAAGACCAACTAATTAAATTATACATATTAAATTCAAATTAATTATGTTTTTCACTTTATAGCAAACTGCTGCAACAGATCGAAAGGGAGGAGACACAGATGCTGGTGCTGCGTGTCATGGTCGGCCTGGTCATCCTCTACGATCATGTGCATCCGGTTGGAGCTTTTGCCCGCGGCGCCCACGTGGATGTGAAGGGATGCGTGCGATTGCTGCAGGCACAGCCGGCGATAAAGGCGGAGCCGCTGCTGAACGCCCTCAGATACACGACGAAGCATTTAAACGAGGAGAACACGCCGAAGAACATACGCAACATGCTGGCCGCATAATGTCGGTGGTCGGTGTCGGTGGCCGGCGGGGGGATTAAAGCCAAAATGCAAGCAGTGTCGTTTTGTTTATGTGTACAATTTGTAACGTTAACTTTGTGTTTAAAGATTTAAAGCGAGGTTCTGTTTAATTTATGTAATTACGAGTTACGAGTATAATTATATTACTTATTACTTATGTTTAATTTTGTCTGTCTGTATGTGTGTGTGTCTTTATGTGTGGGTGTGTGTGAGAGTGTTGTGCTTAAAAAAAGGAGGCAGCCTCTAGTTTTATTATCACATTTGCATTTCCAGCATTTGTCGTATTAATTATGTAATTTTGCGTATTTTGTGTATTATTATTTAGCGCCTCCTTGTGAATTCAAAATATGCATATATATCAACAACAACAACAACCACATCAAAAACAACCGCAACAGCAACAACAAAAACAAAATCAACAAAACAATATTTAGCTCATAATTTAGCACTAATATTAAGTAATGAACAAATCTAATACAAATTGATGAATGACGAAACAAAAATTAGCGCAAAGTATAAAAAAAAAAACAAATTATAGAAATGAATATCCTAAATTTCAATTTCAAACTACTAAAAGAAAACACAGAGATTATAAATATAAAAATACATACGTTTTTTAAATCAAATTTAGCATATTTTTTTGTACATGACTACAACTAAATGAATAATGAAACAATTACATTACATACCAACTAAAATGGCCTGAACAAACTGAAGATGATGATGATGATTATAAAGAATGATGAATGAAAAACCACACGCAGTAAAAAAACAGATGCATTTATATTTCCACACTGAATGAAATGAAATGAAAATAATTAGAACATTTGATAAACCTTTATACATATACATACATACATATGTCTGATAAGGACAGAAAGCTGCGCAATAATACTTATTTTTAAGATTTACAAATAGAAATTTATAAAATGGCGAAATTTGTACCAAATGAAATCAAAAAAAGGAAAATACAACTGAAAGCACGAGAAAATAAAGATTTATATGTATATGCGATAACAACAAGAACAACACTATAGAGAATGCTGAAACCAGAATAAATATGTAGTTATCACACAACATCAACCATATAATTATAAGGTGTTTACTTTCCGACCGTGTTCAAATAACAATTGACAAAGTCCAAAGTCAGTTCAGTTGGATTTTCAAAATATTGCTGCTTTATTTAAAAATGAATGGTGCTGGATAATGCCGAAACACCTTTAAGGATATTTAGAGTGTGCGCTGCTTAACCGCAACAGGCTTTGGGTGCCTCCTTGTTGTGATCATGATCATGATCGTGATCGAGTTGCACGGTCTCTGCGCTGCGCAGGAACCTCGGATGTCCGTCATGTTGGCCACTGCTTGCTGCTGCTGCTGCTGAGACATCGGCCTTCACGGCAGCTGTAATTTAAAGCAAAGGAAAGCTCTCTTTTAGCTGGAAATGCAAACGATTTGCGATTCCCTTCAACTTGCCTGCCGACACACTGAGGACGACTCCCATGAGGATAACGGCGAGGTAGAAAATCTTCATCAT
>JBAMBJ010000668.1:0-31186 GCA_037043495.1 Drosophila recens
CAGCAGAGAAGAAAGAATTGTAGAAAGTATTGCATACTTTTATGCGCCAGGTGCAAACGCATTCGCTGTGTGGTGGCAATTAGCAGCAACACCATTAGCAACTTAATGATCATAGAGTATTACGAGTACGAATACGAATGAGTGCGAATACGGGTACTCGTATAAGTAACCGCAAAAGCCACGCAGTTGCACTGTCATGTAGCTGCACTCGCCTCACATATCGCAACGTGAAAATCTTACAAATTAACTTTGGCTTTCATTTGCATTTAACAGATTCAGAGGGTATTATATGTATCTGTGTGTGTATGTGTGTATTTACTAACAGACAAACATTGAAAAGTTAAGATGCCGTGAAACGCAACAAACGCAAATGAGAAACAACAAAACTTTAATTATACGTATGTAAGTAAGTACATAAGTAAGATTTGCATACCCACGTCAATGTTTGGCTATGAGCAGATACTTAGTAAGTATCTGTATCTGTTGCTGCTGCTGTTGCTTACACACGGTAATTGCACCTGCTCATTACTCAAATTTGCCAACATAATTATGATGTGCCGGGCCAAACAAAGCGGCTAACAATGAACAGACTCAAACTCAGACATTAGACAATAGGCTTTGGCCCAGGAGGAAGCTACCCTCAGATACTCTGACTCGGTTTGCCTTACACCTTGTCGCCTTGGTCATAAAAACAGCAACAAAAAGTTCTCAAGGCGGGGCAACAACAAAACAACAAACACTTGTTGCCAGCAATTAAAAAAAAAACTTAATCTCAATGACAGCACAACCAGCTGCAAAAGACCATCTAACGTCATTGCAAAATGGCAAAATGGCATAATGCGCAGAAAACGCTCAAATTGAAATTGAAAAGGAAAGTGCCCCTGACCGGAAAGCAGATGGAAAAGCGAAACGAAACGAGCTGAAAAGAATGAAAAGTGCATGCTCATTGCACGTTTACACCATGATTCAGGCCGATTCCGACCTCAAAAGTGTTACTTAGTGCCAGTTAGTGCCCTAAGTAAACTGTTGACTCGCATTTTTTATTTTGCTGCAATTAATTTTACTGACTTACAATTTTAACGCCTGTTTCTTGACCACATTTTTCCCCTCATTGCAAGTATCAAATATTATAAACTATAAATCAGGGCAACAATTTGTTCAAGGGTAATTTTATAGCCGACTGAACAGTGCAGAAAAATTAAAATTTTAGCGAATATCATTAAAAATTCATATGTACTATTTTCATAAATTATTTAGTAAAACAGATGGTAAGATTGTTGCCTGGAGTATTAAACAACGATATACATACATACATATATGTATGTATATATGCAAGCATACAGAATCTTATTTAATAAGTTTGAAATTTTATATCTCTTCAAATCATTAAAATATTATTGTCAGAGATATTTAATTGAGCTTTTTAGAACTATTTAAATAATATAGCACTTATTTTTATCCGCGTGTTGTGCACTCAAGGAGAAAACATTAACAAAGGAATTTGCATTATTAACAAGTGTTTTAAATGCAATGACTGTTCAGAAATGAGATCACATCTGTATCAGAAAAACTGTAAAGTATCTCAAAAAATTCTAACAAATGTGAAATTGTTACATTAAATATTTTTTTATCAAATATACTCATATATAAATAAAAATTAAATACAATATTAAATTAAATATTAAGTGAATCTAAGTGTGTGACCAGCACTGTTATAACTTTAAGAATAACATTTTATTTATTAGATGAATGTTATAATGACTTTTTAAGGAATTTATGTGCAAATTACTTAAAAATTTATAGCTTTCTTAATAAAAGTCGATTACTGATAAAAGAAAATCTGCATAAAATAAAATTCAATTAAAAGTTACTATGAAACTGAACCTAACTATATGGGCAGCACTGTCTATTATTTGTATATGTATGTAAGTGGCTGACTAGAAACATTCTTTAATTTATTGGAATAGCTTCCCTCTCAAATTACTTTAGGGAATTTCTCTGCCGCTTATTAATAAACACATTTTATGAGACAATGGCAAAAATCAATAAACAAACAACAATTCCTAAAGGTTGGCGAAAAAGGGCAAATGCTGATAAAGCATCGCCGATGACGCAGCGGCTGCTGCTCTGCTTCAGCTTCAGCTTCTGCTTTTGCTGATTCAGAGATTCTCGGCCCCTGAACTGATGATGATTTGGTTGTTTATTTTCGAATGACTGCGTCACTTGGTTTGCCTCAGTTTGGCAGCTCATGCATATGGTACGTACCCCGCAGCAATGGGAGCACTAGGAGCATCAGCAGTCGAGTGTTCCCAGACGGCAGTCAGCTTTGTGGGGGATCGTTGTCGCGTGTGCGCCATTTCATTAATATATATGGTACATTTATATACATTCAAGTATATACATTAAATGCTTATGATTTCAATTTTGCTTTACACTTGGTCATTCACTGCCGCAGCAACCGCCGCGAGGCTACAACTTGTGGCTGCCAACGAAATAAACGCGACTAAAATGCGTTTTTCTTGTTCTGAAATGGAGTCCATATATTCGCAGCTTCAGCATCACGCACACACACACACATACATACAGGCATATGTTGCAAAGCCACACAAACACACATACGAATATACATGGGATAACACAAGCGAAGCGCAAAAAGCTGAAGCAACATTTTATGTGTGTCCAAGGTCAAGGAGCGCAACCAAAAGCCGCTCTCGCGTGGGCGGGAGAGCGACTGCAGCATCAGCGCAGTTGGAGTCTGACTGAAAGCAGCATGTTGCCAGCAACATGTTGCCAAACAAAACAAAGTCACCCAAATAAAGCCACAAATGAAATTGAATTTAATATGTTTAAATTTAAAATTAATTTAAATTAATCCCGCCCGACTATTAATATGGAAAGAGCAAGTATGCAAAATGACGACTTTGAATGTTGACTGATTTTGTTGCCAACTCTCTCGCACTCATTTCGATTGACACTGCGCAGCCGTCAAAAAATAACTAAAAGTTAAGACATACACATACTGACCTAGTCAACGGAAAACCCAAGAACTCTGTCACCGTTGACCCTTCAAATACCCAAATAAGGCAATTATATTGAGGGTGTGTACTGTACAAATATACAGTTAGTCAAGTAATTGTTTTGACCAAATAAAAAATGAAAGTTAAAAAATTAGAGATTATACGTATGTTTGTTTGTAAAAATGTTTCATAATAAAAAACCAAGTTTTTTTTAGATACAGTCGAACTTCCCTAACTCGAACTTCCCTAACTCGAAGTTTCTCAAACTCGAACAAAATCGAGTGGCAATTCAAGGCAAATTTCATACAATTCTACTTCCCTAACTCGAAGTCTCCCTAACTCGAACTTTTTTCGTGGATAATGGTGATTCGAGTTAGGGAAGTTCGACTGTACAATATATTAATTTTTTTAATATGTCAAAACAATTACTGGGATAAGTGTTTACAACTGATAAAAAAGCAGGAAACTCAATCCACAATGTAAACATGTTCATATTATTAAGTTATTATCAACAACAAGTTTAACAACAATAAATTGTAGTTTTATTGTTGTACTATCTTTAATAGTAAACTGCTTATAAGTAACATAGATATTTGAATGACAGAAGAAAAAACAACAAATATTAATGCATAGTATGTTATTTCATTTTTGTTGTCTAAGAACGAGAACGAGAACAAGGAACAGCTTCAAGTCAGATACTTTATCTGTTTGCATTGTATAGCTAACTTTGATCTCTTTGTTTCCTCAACCAGTATTCAAACAACTAACTGGATCAGCGTTTGTTATACAAATATTTGCCAACTGATTTGCTGCTTTTCAAAATTAATATCAATATTTACGATATTTTGTCTATAGTAATAAAAGTTATAGCTTACCTGATTTTAAGCTAGTATTGCCTCCCCAATAAGTGAAGTAGCCTCAATGCCTTTCTTTTTATTAGTCGCTCCCTCGTTGTGCACTTACATTGTTGTATTGTTGACTGTAAAATGAAAAAAAGGTAAAGCATATATTTAGTTATACAAAGAACTTGAGGTAATAAGTTTATTATAATTTTTTCACAAATTCAAAATCAACGAATATACCCATTTTAACATGTAAAAATACAGTCTTAGTAGGATTCAAAATGAATTAGAGGATTGAGTGGAACGTACTTATTTTACCTGAGTGAAAGAAAAGGCGATTGCATTACGTAAGGCTATAGGCAGGAAGTCTTGTCAAGTCCTGCAAACGGAGCCAAGCCCACAGCTGAATTCTTAGTTTCACCATTTGTGGGCTAGACGGTATTTAGACCACCGCTGCGGCATTCTCATTTACATATCCACATTCATATGGCCTATTGAAAGTCAGCGTGCGTGTTGCTAACTGATTTGCATAAGAATGGCTTGAAGGAAATGCCAATAACTGCTCGTGTAAGGTCATTCCCTGACCTAATCCTTTGGCACCATGCTGTCAAATAGAGCCATACTTGGTTCGTATTTAAAATGGAACGCATTTGAATGGAATGGATTCCCTTAAAGTGCCTTGATTTCTACACTCGGCGAGTGCAACTGAAGATATGCAAATTGCGATCATTGGCTAAGGGGCCCAATGGAATAGAACGAGTCGAAAACTTTCACTACGCTGCCCACACACTATTGGAAGTCAAGAGTCGACAGTGGACAGTGGAGAGTGGGGAGTCGGGGGTTTCGCTAGGTCTTTACATGGGGGAGGGAGGAATGCATGGTTATCTAATTGGTTGGCCGACTCCGTTGAAGATTAATTGCAATACGAACGATTTCTTTACAAAAACACACTCGTAAATAGACAAACAGCAACAATGGCCAACAATAATGGAAAGTAAAAGTTTGTTTTAAGCAGTCGAACAATGTGTCTAAATGAATTCATGAATAAATTATTGAGTGCCACAAAAGCTTGTTTTGAGTTCTAAACAAGTTTGAGGTTTTTTTTTGGTGCTTTTATCTGTTTCTTATTAATTTTATGTGGCACAACTGTTGTTTTTATTTATTGTCAACGCTTGTTTTAGAAATCAAAAGTAAATTAAGTTAAATTCGTTTTCTCTAAGAAAATGTTGAGTTCCAAACTGATTAATCAAAAATTCAACATTTAAGTGTACATGTATCCTTAGTTAAATAGTTGAAGGCTTAGATATATTTATATTGGCCCACATTTGTTGGCACCACATATGGCTTGTAATACGAATCTCCAATGCCATAACCCACAAGTGGAATTAACATACTCACAGTATGTATTTGGAAAAGTAAAACTGAAAACCACGAGACCACAACGAGCAAACACAATCATGAAAGAGGCAACTAATGTGTCGCCCCTTGGGTAAAACTAGACAACTGCAGGCAACATTTAACAGCAACAACCACCAAAACAACATCTTATGAGTACATACTTTACAATTTACCATAAAACAAACTCGCACAAAGCATTTCAACTTACTTTACATGGTGGTTATTTAATACGTGCGTAAATCTTGCTTGGCTAATGCTAAAGTTTTTGTAATATGCAAATTATTTTCGTACATTAAAGTGCTTATAGGTGTATTGCAAACATATACATGGACAGATCATACCAGACAGCTGTAGAGCTCGATTAAAAATCATTTGAAATTTCGAAAGATGCTTCTAAGATATGGTAATTAACATCGCTGTACAGGATAAATCGCCTAATGCTTCTATGTTATGCTTTACAGCGCTGGAAAGTGTCTCAAATATTCGAATTTAAAATTAGATGATCGCTGTAAATATTTACAACATTATTCACCATTATTTTTGAATAAAAGGAATTTAAAAATTTGTGAAAATTGGAGCAGTTAGTACCTTAACAAGTGGATCATTGATCCGTTGCCTTTTGAAACGAAAGTCGTTTACGACAACCAACTTCTACGTGAGCGCTCAGCCAGAGGCATAAAATTAACATTTTCTTGTACGAGTATCTACATATGTATGTTATGTATATCTGTTTGTGTGTCTTTCTTTTCTGATTTTCATAAGTAAAAATAAGACCGAAGAGTCGAATACAATCGGATCGCCGCTTGTTGTTATGTTGTTGTTGCTTTCCCTCGCATCTCGCACCACTTCATCTCCAACTCAATCTCAACCTCAACCGGACCGACGACGCTTCAACAACCTCCGCACAGTCGATTCTACAGTCGCCGGGGGGTCGCCGGGAATCGGCATAAATAGAAATTGTTCGACTTCGACTTCGATAAAACAGCGTCGCGGTTCCAGCAATTACAATGCCAAAGATCACTGTACTGATTCCTCATTTTTATTCAACTTTTTTCATTTATTCTATTTCACATCTTCCTCTTTGTCTTTTGTGTATCTTCTACTTCAACTTCTGCGTTCATTTAAATTCCATTCATTGAAAACCCTTCAAGTGTTTACACAACATTTATTAGTATAGTGTGTCTGATATATATTTAAACTCTTTTTGTAATTAATATGACATCATTTGAGACTAAACATGGCTAAAGTATGAAATACTTCTAATTTAATCTGTGCGAATATTTGAAATATTACATTGTTTTAATGACACAAATCTTTCAACATTGCTACTCGTTTTATTGATGCGTCAGCAAAATTCAACGTAGACCAAGGACGGATCAGTCAATGCGATCGACAACTGTTTATAAATACAACAATATGTATATCGACGTGCAATAAAGTAATGTATGGGCACAACCCTTTCACACGATCGAGCAACACAACAAAGCAAATCACAATGCCCTTCATGAAATTGCCCAATTGTGAAATACCCTGTAATACTGGTAAAAACCTGAAACCATTTGCTTTGACAATTTCTGTTAAAATCATCCGAATAAAATAAAACTTTTATAGGACAGAGGTAAAATTTATTCTTCATTCATTATTCTGTAAAAATAATAATAAATGATTAGTCTAATTTATTAAATAATAAAAAAAAACTTTCAGGAAACAGACCCAATATTTATTCATAATGAATCAAGCCTTAATACTTTTATACAAGCTAATGTTATAAATTAAATTGGTTATAATACTTTCAGAACACAAATACGAAATGTGTTTAACTCTCATCCTACCACAAATTAAAATATCTTATTAAATTTCTGTAAAGGGTGAAGGGTATTTAATAATACATAGCACCTGCTCCAGCATTGGAAAAAAAAATAAAAAAAAATCTAAAATACGAAACATTGCACAAATAGCTCAACGCTTGAGTAATTTGCGAGCATCCGATGGCGAATTAAATGCTGATAATCAAATACGAATGCGAATACGAATACGGGAATGAATACGAGTAGATTTGCAAATGTTGTTCATTTGATTCAACACAGTAGTGAGGCCAATAATCAATCAGCTAATTGTGATCACGGCTTAATCAGTGATCGCAATTAAATTTAAATGTCGCGCTGAGTTCGCTCCCAGAAATCAATCCCAGGTTTGTTGGGTGTGGTTGGTTCCATTGTTTTCCTTCCGACAAGGCAAGAACATAATCCAAGGGAATATAATATACTTTTCCTACTTGTTATTGTAGAGGGAGAGATGCATTAAAGAAATGAGCATAATTGCGTTGTCCCAAAAAAAGTAACGCTAATAAAGCAAAAATGTTAAAAGAAAGAAAGCCATAAAGACGAGCACAAAACATGGGCAACATTAGCGCCAAATCGTTTTACCGTCTTTTGCCAACTATGAAAGGTGAAATTATCCGCAATGAAAATGAGTCTAAGCTCAACACGCGGAGTAACAAAGAGCCGGACATTGATGGGAGTCGTCTTAGGGTTTGGGTTTGGGCCTCGTCTCTTTTCTCTGGCCTCTGAAGTGGTGCAAAGATTATCGGGCTAATGCTCCATAGAGCAACATGAACAAGTTTGACCCAATTAACAGCATTACTTGGCGAAAAGCCAGCCAGCCAGCCATGTGGAGCATTATGGCTTAAAAGCTGAAAGCCAAACTCCAAAATTTAGGTCAAATTGACAACAAATCTATGATATTGCTGATGTGTTGATTATATTGTATTTGCGATTGTTAAATGGGGTAAACGTAACCCCATCGACAACACCAACTGCATACATATGAGCATACAATATAATAAACAGTATAATTCTTGAGGAGCAATATAAATTTGGTATGCATTGCGAGGGGTATTCTCGAGTATATTCACAAAACCCGTTGGTCGGTTCTCCACAGTTGCAAATTCAATTACAACTCATGTACTATATGTTCTTGTTACTTGTATTCTTTACTTTTTCTTTTGTTGTTATTTAATATGCACAGCACGTTCAATTGATACCCTCAAACTGCCCTCGGTTCCCCGTCTCCGTCCCCGTCTCTGTCACCAGTTCCGGCCCAAACACTTGTATCTTGTATCTCTTGTGTGTGCAAGTGCTTTTATTGCCATTGTCGTCGCGTCATCAAACTTGACTGTCTTCAGTCTTTTGTATTATGTCTAGTGTCTTCTGTCTTGTGGCTCAGTTTTTGTTTTCCACCGTGAAGGTCTTTTATACATAGTTCGTCATCATCATTGTCGTCGTCATCGTCGTAGTTCGAGTGTAATACGGATGAACCTGCAATTGGTCTCTCTACGAGGTATTAACAATTTGTATGTGTGTCAATGTGGCAATTGATTTCGATTGCGTGTGCTGCATGCAACTCGATCATATTGTAAATATTGTGTACATATATGAATTAATTCATAAATACTTGTATTGATTTCATATAAGAAACTTTACTAATTATACTAAATAAACCAAAATTGGGAAAAAAGGATTAAAATATAAGTCTAGAAAATTACGAAATAAGAAGTTGAAGTCTAAACAAAAAACTAGGAAGGAAAATATAATTAAAAATTGAGCGTTTCTATATAACTAATTAAAAATAACAAAGCAACTTTTTCTAATATTTATTAACTAGTTTTTCTTAAACTGTATTCTATGACACTTTTCTAATTTGAAACTCCAATTGTACTTCTTCCATATTTAGTTTTTTTTTTTTAATTTTATCCCCAGTTATTCGCAATTCGCTTGAGTTACCTTTTATCATTCAGAATTTATAATTCGATTATTAAATGAATAATTATGCTTGAACTAACATTGGAATATGTATCTGTGTCTTAAGTTTTTTTATTTTTTATCTTCTCTTGCTGATGTGATTAACGGTTGCGTTACAATTGGGATTTGGTGCGAGACTGTGGTTCGGCCTCTATCGCTGCATTGCCACCACCAGCACCACCATCACCACCTCCACTTAACAGCACCACCATTAACACCATCGTCAGCATCGGCATCGGCATCTGCACATACCTATAAAAACATCTTGGGATGCCTTTCCAATTATTTGCAGTGTTTGAATTTTGCGCCACAATGTTTATGAGTGTGTATGTGTGTGTGTGTGCAAAAAGAAAAGATATTAAATAAAATAATGTCTGGTGTTTCGGACTTGGTTGACTTGTTAGCAGCAGTAATTTGGCAGTAAAGCGCATAGAAGTAAGCCGAAGCACATCTTTGAAAGAAAAACTGAACTGAAAACTGAAATTTGTTTCAAATTTGAAAACTCACTTCAGCATGGCGAATGTCTTAGTCACGCTACCTGCCGCAACAACAACAACAACAGAAACAACTACACACTCGCACTACATACACTTCAATACATAAATAGGTATTTATATTTAGGTTTGTAGTTTCCACACCATAGCCAAAGAATTTACAAAAACTAAAAAAAAAGAGATATATCTACACCAAACTTGGCATAAACACAAAACACTTACAAAATTATTATACACTGTGTTCTTGGTTTATTTCTATAAATATTTTCGGTTTGTGTTTTTTAATCATATATGCATTGCAATTTCCTTGATGAAAGCACGAAATGTTGCAAGATGAGAACTTAATGCAACCCTAATGCAAGGTTAACATGATGATGACATGTAATATGAGACATTGTTCAGTATACACATACAGGGAACTGGGAGTGCCAGTGCGAGGACATGTGGTGATCAAGTGTTTCCCATGAGATAGGATGTCTGTATGCACATATTGTACTCTAAGTGCTATGAACTATGCATATCTGCTGTTTGCATCTTTGGTAAGCCACCATGCGGGACATCTGTACAAACACAAATATTGGAAGAGGAATACAGATACAGAGCGAAAACACTCCCTAGAAACATAGATAGAACATGGACTGATCAAATTTGTCGAATATCAAAATTTAATCAATAAATCCTGATTAACTGACTGACTGAGAATCAACGTGTAGGCCAAACGATTAAAGCTAAAAAGCTGAGATTTTCACACAACATAACTTAGTCAATAATAAATAAATAAGAAAAACTAAAAATGGTTCCGTTACTAATTTGCAATCTTTTTATACATTTACTTATTTAACTTCAATTATGACCCAATTATAATAACTCACTAATATGTAAAATAAGAAATTTTAAACAATTTAAGCTTAAAACAAAAAGTTTAAATTAAACATTCGTTGCTCAAATTGAGAAAAAACCCCAAAAAAATATACAAATCAGATCAAAAGCTGAGTAAGTTCAGTTACTATGGTAAGAAGTATTAAATACTAACTAAGCTATAAAACATGAATCATAAGAAATTATATATATCACAGAGTTATCAAGTTTAACTTCACTTTCCTATAGAGTATACAAAAAGCATCAAGCAGTGGGGCAAGAAGTAAACGTTGCAATGTCCAAGCGGACGAAAGATACTTGAAAAAGTGAACTCATTTCCTGTTTCCCCTCGACTTTAACTCATCGAGAGCTGCAACTTCACTTTTTACCCACAGACTTATCTCAGAGTTGGAAATGCTATCGACGATGAGTTTTTGCAAAACTTTTAACTTTTAAGCGTTGTGCTGTCAATGAGACGAGGTTAGTTTCTAATTTGCCATCAGGCTTTAATGATCTGTTAAAAGAAACCGACAGCTTAGCTTTGTTTTTTATTTTTAGTTGTTTAGTTATGCAAATACTAATATATCGACACATAGAAATTATCTCCAAAATCAGACTATTGACATGATGATTCGTAGCGGCATTACAGCATATTAAAATTTCCAAAATTTTATATTTATTATACAGTTAAAGCGTGTTGCTTATTTTTTGCTTTGGGGCAAAAAAAGCTTTTTGTTTACCGATTGATTTGTATCAATCAATTAAAAATATCGGCCGAAAGACCGTTAGCATTTTCTGATTACGCTTTTATCATTAATTAATCAACAATATTTTGCAAAAATTTCATTAGTGTGGTAATCGTTGCAAAGTCATTATGTACTGCCTGATATCGTTGAGGCTTACAAATGAAATTAATATTTAAGTAATATAAAAAATAGTAACATAAATAATACTTAAATAAAATATAGTATTGTTTGGAAACTAGACAAATTCAACAAGTTTTCTTTCCCCTTCAATTTTATTGTGTCTGTTAGCACATTAAACTGACTGATTACTAAAAAAACTAAATTAATATTTTCGTAATTTCCTACATATTATTATATCATTTAATTCTGTTTTTATTTCGACTTACCTTAAAAGTGATTTTAATTCCAGTAAAATAGGCAAACGAGCAGACATAAAATGTGGTCCAAGTTTTGTTGACGTTGTAATTGTAATTGTTGTAGTTGTCGATCTGGTTATAAACTGAACTTGTTATTGTTGTTGTCTTAATCTCATGTTTTGCGTAGGAGTATTAGGTGGTTTAGACAAAGCTGGTAAGACGGGCTTGTAAGTACTTGATGGCAGATCCATTGGATTATGACGACAGACCAAAAACAATGGCAATAAAAAAAAACACAAAATAAATAATCATCACGCGATTAGTTTAAACTGAGGAAAAGAGAAACAGCCAAAGGGTATCCATGCAAAGATATATAGATTTACAAGCATATACATACATATATTCATATAGAAAGAAACACACACACACCCAAAGCTGCAGAGGCAGCAAAACACACCAAACACACAAACGAAAATAATGCGAAATAAAACATGGACACGCAGACAACAACAGACAACCAGAATATGTATCTTAAAACTGGTTTAAGATTTGTTGGGGATTGAAGTTGGTAACTTCGATGCTTCTGCTCAGGCAGTTCAGACTTGCGTTAGTGTGTGTGTGTGAATATGTGTTTGTAAGGTGCACAGATACAGATACATATAGATGAACAAACATTCAAGTTTACATACATTACACACACAGAGAAGTTTGTACTTTCCAATAACACAAATGTGTATTCTATACTCTAGTTTTGTTTACTAGCTTTTAACGAAACGCGGATATCATTTGCATTCCACTTTTTACTCCTTTTCAACACTGATATTATATACACAAACAACTGTTGCTGCTGCTTTTTGGGTGCACTAGAAACATTTACGTTTCATTTACATCACAACATTTACATACATAATTCTTGAACGGATTGACAATTAACGTTGTCCAGTATACTTGAAATATATTTCAACAACTTTAATATACTTTTTGTTACCGGCATGCACAAATGTTTAAAGTTTTACAACGCAGGCGATAAATACGCGATTTGCGGTCAAATAATGCATCATTTATACAAATTATTACATTATCAACATTGTTGCTGCATTTACATTTACAGCTGCAACATCTTGGCCTCTCGAGCCAAGTTTATTCTTTGAAACTCATTTTCAAAGTCGCGACGCGGAAATTCCAAGACCAAAAACAACCGAACCGAACCGACCGCTCCAACAACAAAATTAACAATAACAAAAAAATCGGACTCCAATGATTTAACAGAGAAAATGTTGCTAGCTCTGTTTATTGCCTATCGATATATGTCCGGTCGATACATTTTGTTAACAGACGGCAAAGTAAAATAAATTTAAAATATTCTGTTGGAGCATTGTTAACAGTCTAAGAACATCGAAAACGTATTTTTTTACAACTGCAGTGCTTCTCGGATGAATTTCTATAAATAACATTACATTAGGTTACAGTAATAGCACTATTTAACTGCTGTTAATAATATTCTTTTATAAAATGTAAACTAACAGGGCACTGGGAACAGTTTTCTGCTCATAACATGCTAGCTGTTTTACAGTTTCATCTACCGCCAACTTGTTGCATGCTGTGCATGTTATCTACATAATGTATGCATATTTATCTGCACATTATCTTTTGCTTCCATAAGTCTTATCAGACTGAGAGTGTCGAATGTTTATGATAGTACAGAGTACAAGTCTTAAGAACAATCTTTTGTATTGAAAAGCCTTATCTTTTTTGTAAAAAAAAACAGTTTAAACTATGAAGAGATCATTTCTGCTTTTTTTGCAGATCTCATTACTCAGACTTGTACCGCAATGAACACACGTAAGCTTTCAACTCATGTGCTGGAAACCTCAACCGGAAAGGCGGCACCGAATATTAAAGTGACTGTTTACCGCCTGGACGAAATCCAAGAATGGAGAGCAATTCGTCCATCTCAAACAAACTCTGATGGACGCTGTCAACTGTTGGACCAAGGCGAATTTCCCATGGGAATCTACAAGATAACATTCCATGTGGGTCCATATTATGCTGCGAAAAATATGACAACTTTGTACCCAGCCATCGACATTATTGTGGACTGCAATGAGAGTCAAAACTATCATATTCCTCTTCTACTCAGTCCTTATGGTTATACTACTTATCGTGGAACATAGACTCCCTCCCACAAGAATCTACTGTGTATCTAAAATAAAGTAAAATAAAAATCTAAATAAAGTAAAATATGTGTTATTATTTTCATTAAATTAGAAATTTAAATTAAAAATATATTTTGTTCAATTGACTTCCAAAAATGTACTTAAAATGATATATGTATATTTTATTAAATACCCCTTGACATTTAAAAAGAAACAGTTAGCGGAAATGTTATTGTTAACAGAGAAAATTATTTGTTTCTAAAGGTAACTAACTAACTAACTACATGTAAATAAAAAAGAAATTGAATCCAATCGCATGACTCATGTAAAAAATTCTAATTGTATATCTCTAAGAAATTTAAAATTTTTTTTAAAGAATTTTCTGACCAACTGCGAAATGAACGATTTAGTTCATGATTGACTGAATAAGTTCATTCGTTCATCTTAATGACCCGTTCACTTGAACTTTTTCAGAACGAAACGACACAACTCCAAATGAACGAACTTCTGCACGTGTTTGACTTTTGAAATATTGTTTTAATTGTGTCCACGTTCTAGTTTATTTATTGCATTAACAATGGCAGAGGTGGACGAGGGCGTGCCGCCGGAGCCAAGCATAGACTTTGTGCCAGCGCTGTGTTTTGTGCCCCGTGGAGTCACCAAGGAGCGCCCCGACAAAATTGTGCTGACACAAGCGGAATTAGCACGAATTATTGGCGAGACGCAGAACATGCTGGAAGAGAACGAGGACGACGAAGACGATGATGAAGATGAAGATGGAGATGGAATGGAAGTTGACCACGAGGAGACGGCTGCAAGTGCGGGCAACGAGAATCACAATCCCCAGGACGAGTTCAATTTCAACAATTACGAAAACGAAGAAAACTCAACAGTGACGAATTTGGCCAACGTTGTGGACGCCGATCAGCAGGTGCCCGACGAGGACGAAGACTCTGAGGCTGAGGATGAGGTGATCAAGCCAACGGACAACCTGGTGCTGGTTGGCCATGTACAGGACGATGCAGCCAGCATGGAGGTCTGGGTATTCAACCAGGAGGAGGAGGCTCTTTACACACACCACGACTTTCTGCTGCCCAGTTTTCCGCTATGCATCGAGTGGATGAACCATGACGCGGGCAGCGACAAACCGGGCAACATGTGCGCCATTGGCTGCATGGATCCGATCATCACGATCTGGGATCTGGACATACAGGACTCCATTGAGCCGACATTCAAGCTGGGCTCCAAGGGCAATCGCAAGAAGCAAAAGGAACAGTATGGTCACAAAGATGCTGTGCTGGATTTATCGTGGAATGCACAATTCGAGCACATACTGGCGAGTGGATCGGTGGACCAGACACTCATCCTGTGGGACATGGACGAGGGCCAACCTCACACCACCATCACCGCCTTCGAGGAGAAGGTGCAATCCATTGAGTTCCACCCCGAGGATGCGCAGAGCATCCTAACAGGCTGTGCCGATGGATTGGTGCGTCTGTTCGACTGCCGCGACGCCGAGAGCGTCAATGCGTCGTTCATCAAATGGCAGACTAACGGCGAGGTGGAGAAGGTGCTCTGGCATCCGACGGAAACCAACTACTTCATCATTGGCTCCAATGACGGCAGCTTGCACTACGCGGACAGACGCAAGCCCAACGATCTGCTGTGGTCCGTCAAGGCCCACAACGAGGAAATCTCCGGCGTGTGCTTCAACAAACTAATGCCCAATCTACTCACCTCCACGTCCACAGAGGGTGCTCTCAAGATCTGGAACTTCAACACGGCCGAGGCGAAGCACGTCTACGAGCACGACTTCAACATGGGACGTCTGCAGTGCATGCGCCAATGCCCCGACGATCCCTACACGCTGGCCTTTGGCGGAGAGAAGCCGCCGCGCTGCTCGGTCTTCAACATCAAGAACTTTGAGGCAGTGCGTCGTACATTCGGCATTGCAGATGTGGAGTGAACATATTTACCTGGCTAACTGTATGCTTTATACATAATTCCCTAAACCGTTCAGAAATTTATACATTTATGTTATGTACATATAATGATTATGTATACTAAATAAGATTGAAATCCTTTGGGATTCAAAATAATTCTTAAGGTGTTTTAAATACGACAGAAATGATAAAATTTTACTTGAAAGAGTTTGGGAATAAATCTTTTAGGCAGTGGTGTTAGCGTCGCAGCTTACACAGATACAGAGAGAGAGAGAGAGAGAGAATACGTGTGTTCTATAAATTGCACGATCGGCTTTTATTCTCTCACGAAGCATCTGATCGGCAGATCCTTTTTGATGTCAGTCGGTGATCTGCGTTCAATGAGGAGAGTCCGTACAGCGCTAAACTTTGATCATACACTGCATCTAATGCTTTGCTCTCGTAACATTGCCAACTGTAACGATGCGAGAGTTTGAATATGCTTTCATTTAATTTTGTCAGTGTAAGGCTGCGCGCACACTGGGAGCTGAAAGCGGAGCTTACAGCTGAGCTCATAGGCGAGCTGAAAAGTTCAGAACAAAACTGATATATCAGCTCAGCTGTTAGTGTGCGCACGTTCATACAAGCAATGTGTTTGTTTTTTTTCGAGCTGATAAGCTCCGCTGTAAGCTCCACTTTCAGCTCCCAGTGTGCGCGCAGTCTAAAGCAGTAAAACGTATCGTTAACTTCGTGTTTCGCTGTTCGATTGTGTAAGCTTGGACACCACTTATTTGGATACATTTGTGTTCCCAATTGTTTTTTCAATTTCTAAGTAAATTTATATAGGACATGAAGCATAAAATACTATCTCTGATATGCGATATATTTTAAAATCGGAAATCAAAAGACATTTTTATTTAGCAAGACTATATTCTTATTATTAACTTACATCTAATATTAACTTGCTTCGTTTGTCGGCAAATAAAAACGGGAGACAGTCACATCATAAACTTAACTAAGAAAGTTCGAAGCAGCAACTTCAAACTCAAAGATCTCCTCGAATCAAGAGAACCAGTTACAAAATCAAGAATCCGAATCTTGCTCATAAAAGTTATAAATAATCTGACAATCTAGCTCTTAAAGAGACCCACGCACATTAAGAGATTGCGACGCGTGAAGTGAAGCGCCACGAAGGGGGAATTCTTGCTGGGAAATGTGCGCAGCAGGTAGACATCCTCGTCGTTCTCGTCCTGGTGATGTGACACTGTTATGTGATTGCTCAGATAGTCCTCAGTCAGACGGTGGAAGTCCCAGAGCGTCAGGTTGTTATCCAGGCCAGCGGCCGCCAGGAGTGCGCCATCGCGACTGAATGTGATTGTGGACACGGAGCTGGTGTGACGCAGCAGTGTGGTGACCAGCGAACCGCTGGAAAGATCCCAGATGATGATGTTGTGGTCGACGGAGCCGGACGCCAAGTACCGACCGCAGGCGGAGAATGCGAGGGTGCTGACGGTTCCCTTGTGGCCGGTCATGAGGCGCACCGATTGCCCAGTGAGCGCATCCCAGAGGCGCACAGTGCGATCGCTGGAGCCGGTGGCCACGTAATTGGAATTGGGATGAAACTGCACGCAATCCACGTCCGACAGATGGCCGACAAAGACGCGGAGCGCCTGGTTGGAGTCGGTTGACCACAGGCGGGCAGTTTTGTCAAAGGAGCACGAAACAAAATAATACCCGTGAGGGGCAAAGCGCACATCCCACACGGGATAGACGTGACCGCGATAGGTGACCACGCACGACCAGGTGAGCAGCGACCAGAGTCGGATTGTGCTGTCCTCGGAGCAAGAGAGCAGCAGGTTCATCTCCGGTGCAAAGGCGCAGCGATAGACTGGACCCGTGTGGCCCAGAAATGCTCGCGTCATTTCGCCACTGCGCTCGTCCAGCATGCGGGCATTGATGTCCGCCGACTCCTTGTCCAGCTCCCGCAGCGCATCGGCTTCTTTGAGAGCACGCAGCTTCGCTGGCGTCAGCGACCAGATGCGCACCGTGGAATCCCCAAAGCCGCAGGCCAGCATTGTGGAATCGTCGGATATTTCGGCACATGTTACTCCTTGGCAGGAGTTCAGAACAGTGTAGAACACGGCAGAGGGCAGCTGATCCTTGTTGAGAGGCAGACGCTTGCTGGCCTCCCGCAGCGCCTTGAGCTTGAGCAGCTTGTCCGCATCCTTAAGCTCTGGCAACGGTATCCGATCAATCGCGGGCGCATTTGGATCTGATTTGGATTTCTTTGATAGCAGCGGGTCCTTTTTGGGTTTCTTTTTCTTGGGTCTGTCGGGCGCGTCCGGATCGTCATCCTCCTCCTCCGGCGCAGGCGCTGGCGTGGTGAGTGTCTGGAAGTCCACTTCCTTGAGCAGGCCGTAGTAAACACGGATTTTGTTGTCCTGCCGCTTGGCGTCTCCAATGTGCGATCCTGCCGTGGCCACGCACTGCAGCTTGTTCCGGGCCATGCCCTCGTAGGTATCAAAGTGCAGATACTTGGATACAATATCCGCAACAACCTCCTGCCTGCGATCCTGTATGTGGCGCTTGAAAAGCGAATGTGCATCCCTTGACATCCGGATCACGAATTTGTCCGTCTCCATTGCGGTCACCAGATCATTCTCCAGCAGCTCCTCTGGCTTTGATATGAGCAGCAGGTTGAACAGTCCCTCAATGTAGTAGCCATCGAGATCGGACTTGTATTTCTCAATGAATCCACGCGCTTTCTCCACCTGCCGGCTGGCCAGTATTTTGAAATAGATCTGCACCAATATCGGATACAGAACCATGGATAACTCATGCTTGTATATGTCCAAGGAGTCCTCCACAAAGGTGCGCAGTTCCTCGTACGCCTGCTCATACTGTTGGGCATCGAAGTCGTCGTCGCCAATGAATTTGGCCAATGCCTCGGCCGCATTCACCTCGGCCTTTACTTCAGACGCCGTTGCCTGCGCCGGCTTAGCGTCATGCCCATCGTCGGACGCGGTCAATGCTGCGCTGAGCACAGACTTGACATCACTTTCACATATGCTGGCAAGATCTGAGCTGCTCACATTTGCCTCCTGGCAGAGCAGCTCCTCCGTGCCCTTCAGCTGATATTTTCTAAGCAGTTTGAGCAGACAGAGTAGCTCGCGCTTATCCTGCGACTGTGCCGGCGCTTCGTTGCCATTGCCCCCGTTTATATTGGTGACTTCAACACTCATTTTTTCAATAAATTAAATCTTTACAAAATATTTTTACAAAGTTTGTTTGTTTTGGTATTATCGATTTCGATAAAAATTGGCTATAATTACAGGGTCGTTATTCTTGATATCGATTGTACTAAATGTGGTATTTTTTAGAGGTGGAGAACTATCTGATAGTCAATGCACGCATCGATAGTCAGCGATATGTATTTTTCAAACCATCGGTAATTATCGATAGTTTTCGATAGTCGTGTTAATTTGAGAATTTATTGTATTTTAAATTCCAAAAATTGTAAATTTTTATATAAAATTTCAATTTAAATGTGAATTGGTATTAATTTAGATATTAAACAAATAAAAATATATAAAACTCGTTTTCAATTATAATGCTTCGTTAAAGTTCGACGATCTAAATCTTTTTTTCCAGCCTTCTGAACTTGCGCTCTGACTCGGTTCAGTTCCGTTACGTTCTTCTTTATCTTTTTCGACTATAGTAAGGAACTTTTCCATGTCATAAAAATATTTGATTGTTCAAAAAAAAAACTTAAATGTTTCCAAATGCGCGCCTTCCTATGACGCGTTGAGCGCCATAAAAAACTATCGCCCACTATCGATAGTGCAGGTCTGCCATCGATGGCGGCTCGATAGTGCCATCGATAGTTCTCCAACTCTAGTATTTTTCATTCTATCTCAAAATGCAGCCCTACTAAATGCACATTTCTCAACACTGGCAAAGTGGAACAAAATATTTCCGCGAGAAATATTTATATTTTTGCGCATAATTTTGGAATATAATAATATTTTATACAATAAAAATACGTATTGTACATAAAACCTGAGAGTACCTTTGCAATTAAAAGCCGAGAGCCTAGCAGTGGAAAGGAGCTTTGACAACAGCTAACGAAAAAGTCATGAAGAAAAGGGTAATTGTGAAAAAGGTACGTAACAATAAAGTAATTGAAATTCGAAATTAAGCGAGTAGTGGCAAATATTAACATTTATTTAGTATTATTAACAGCTTGTTTCAGAATAAATTTGTGCCCGCACATAACTGTGATCCAATCCCCCGCATTTAGACTTTGCCTCCTGCACAAGTAACCTTTGTATTTTATGTGTCCGAGCCATGAGTGATGTTGATATTGTTGTGGTAGGTTTGTATGTTTGTATGTGCACATGTGTGTGTTTATTTGCATTCAAATATGTATGAGTATGTGTGCGTTGACCTTCACAGAAGAAAGTTGCCGCCAAGACATCCAAATCAATTGATAATGATGCCGGAGGCGATGGCGATGTGGACACTACCAGATACAGTTACACGGGACGCATGCAGGAGCTCGTCGAGGGCTACAATGCGGTGGTGCAGCTGCTGGTGCCCAAGTGGCCCTGGTATTTGTACCCCGGCTATCTGATATCTGCGGTCTATTGGCGCTACGCCAAACACTACAGGGGCAAGTATCTGCTGACGCCCATGCCCAATCAGCTGTATGAGTTGCTGATTAGGAATGAGCTAATCAAATCCGAGCACGTGATATTCGCTAGCCAGGATGTCTACGACACCTATGCGGAGTCGGACGATGTGAATTTCGTCAATTTGGTGGTGCGTCGCAACAAAGCGGCTGCCACAAATGGCGAACGCTCCTGGAGCTCATCGGAGGTGGTCATCAAGCAAATGCTGCAGGATACGCCATACACCATAGTTGCACAGATCCTGCCGCTGGAGAACTCTCAGAGCCAAAGCAAATGTCTTTATGTACAGGTGAGTACGAATTACATCCTAATTTAATGTTGTTTTTTATATGTTACGGCTTTTCATCTGGGAATAGGAAAACTTTTACGGCAATCTGATGGATCGACTGGGCAACAAGCGCAACAATTGTTGGGTTCAGCTGGAGAGCTTCAACGAGGAGCAGCCCATACCCAATATAGCCACAAAGGCGCACGTTTATCTGCTCAACAATCCGTATGAGCTGCCCGCGGAAGTTTCCGAGCTGATACTGAGCAACTACTTCAACACGCCACGTCTGCTGCATCGTGGCCACACCTATCGCATCGAGGTGAATGCCCAGTTGGTTGGCACTGCCGCCTATGCGCATTACTATCTGATCTTCGCGTACTTGCGCGAGGTGTACTTCCGCTGCATTCACCTCGAGGTCAAGGGCAGCGACTTTGAGCTGCAGGCAATTGTGGCCAAGAGCTTTAGCAACCTGGTGCAGGTGCCGCAGTCGCACAGCTTTCTGCCCCGTCAAACGCTGGACAAGTGCGCCATTGCGGTCAACTATCCAAGTGGTCTGAGGCGACCCTATCAGATGCTACGTTCCTCAGTGGATGCCTTCTTGCCAAAGAAGTCAGCTTGCCTATCCTCTAAGCATATCTTTCCGGTTTTCTTGCTGCAAGGCGATCGTGGCGCCGGCAAAACGAAACTTGTCAATGCTGTGGCTCAGGAGCTGGGCATGCACATCTATGGAGCGGACTGTGCGGAAATTGTGTCGCAGGTTCCGTCGCACACCGAGATGAAACTGAAGGCGGTGTTTGCCAAGAGCCTGGTCAGTGAGCCGCTGCTGATCTGTTTCCACAACTTTGAGGTAACTTTCTGCTATGCTAAATAGGCTTTGTTGTAATCCTTTTACTTTATTTCAGATTTTTGGCATTGATAACGAAGGCAACGAGGATTTGCGCCTGCTGTCAGCCTTCCATGTGCAGATCCAAGAGCTGTTCGCACGTGACCGCAAATATCCAGTTGTTGTTGTGGCGCTGACCAGCGACAGGCATCTCAAGCCAATGATACAGAGCCTGTTCCTCGAGATCATCAGCATTGAAACGCCCAATCAGGAGGAGCGCTTCGAGCTTCTGAAATGGATGCATGTGCGTGAATCCTTCAACGATGCAATCTACAACCAAAAAGCGCTTGCCCAGATTCCACTTTTCCCGCTTCACATGCAGTCCAAGTTCATGAGCAGGCTGTCACCAAAGTGGCAAGAGACGCAGAATGTGCTGCGCGAAGTGGCGACCAAGTCGCAGGGATTCCTATTGGGTGATCTGCAGCTGCTCTACGACAACGCGGTGAGACTTAAGCGTCGCCACAAGCATGGACAAACCAACCTGACGCTGGATCACTTTGCCAAGAATCTGAGCGAAATGCAAAGCTCGTTCGCAGACAGTCTGGGTGCACCCAAGGTGCCCAAGGTGTACTGGTCCGACATCGGAGGCCTTTCTAAGCTTAAGGATGAGATCCAGAGCAGCATTGGACTGCCGTTGAAGCATGTCCATCTGATGGGCAAAAACCTGCGACGCTCCGGCATTCTGCTCTACGGACCACCTGGCACAGGAAAGACGCTGGTCGCCAAGGCGGTGGCCACCGAATGCAACCTGAGCTTCCTCTCTGTCCAGGGCCCGGAGCTGCTGAACATGTATGTGGGTCAGAGCGAGCAAAATGTGCGCGAAGTATTTACACGGGCTCGCTCGGCTGCGCCCTGCGTGCTCTTCCTGGATGAACTGGACTCCTTGGCGCCTAATCGAGGTGTCGCCGGTGACTCTGGCGGCGTCATGGATCGCGTGGTGTCGCAACTGCTCGCTGAGATGGACGGCATGTCCAGCGGGGACTCCACAAAGCCCATCTTTATACTGGCTGCCACCAATCGACCCGATCTGATTGATCCCGCACTGCTTCGACCCGGACGCTTTGATAAACTCTTCTATGTGGGTCCCTGCTCCACTGCCGATGACAAGGCGTCAGTTCTGCGCGCCCAAACGCAGCGCTTCATCCTTGCCAGCGACGTGGACTTAATACAGATCGCAGAACTGCTGAAGAGCGAAATGAGCGGTGCGGATTTATATTCGATATGCTCAAATGCCTGGCTCTCGGCTGTCCGGAGAACCATAAACAACCATGTGAGTGACGGACTCTCGGCTAAAGAATTAAGTGCCGAAAATATCATAGTTGAATCGGAAGACTTTACGACTTCGTTCAACAAATTTGTGCCTTCAATTAGCCAAACGGATCTGGAGTACTTTAGGAACCTAAAGACAGCCTATAGTGTTTAATCAGAGAAACACATTTGTTATTTAAAATAACTTATTTTATTGTTTGACTGTGTTGTTTTTTACTTACGAGTTTGTTATAAATAAATATTTATTTATAAAAAGGTGTTGGTATTTCTTTAAAAACAATTTAATTAAACCATAACTGTTAAATTTCGATTAGAATTACTAATCAATTAGATTATTTTTGGAAATAATCGTAGTGACTATATAATTCACTGTTGAAAAATTGGTGATTTTATTGTATAATGAAATAATCTAAAATTATTACATTTATTAAAAAAATTCAGAAAAAAACAAAAATAATCTTTCTGATTATTTCGGATTATTTATAACTTTGATTGTGAAAATTTAAAATAATTTGATATTTACTAGTCATAAATAATCAGAAATAATCAAAAATAATTAGAAATAATCAGAAAAAATCAAAAATTATACGTAATACGCAAAAAGATTATTTTGGATTATTTTTGATTTTTTCTGATTATTTTTGAATAATTGTAATAATTTTAGATTATTTATTGATTTTTTGTAATCATAATCATTAAATAAACCGTAAATAATCGTAGTTTAATCATAAGTACGACTTTTAAACAAAAATAATCTAATAACATATCTAATAATAACAGGTATGAATAAAACTTATGCCAGAAGATTAACATAATAATTTATAAATGACTTATTGAAACATTTATAATTAACAATAAAAGTTTTTTAAAAATGCTAAAAACTAAATTGATTAAATTCAAATTTCCATTTTAACTAATGGTTTTTTTTGCTACATTTTCAAAAAAAATTTAAAAAAAAATGAATATTATTAGAAGTAATCAAGAATTTTTAGTTTCAGCTTTTAATCTTTCTTAACATCTTCAATCTTTCTAAACATGGAAAAAGTCCGATATCTAAATTATCATATCCTCAAAAAAGTTCTTGTACTTTTTCTTTAAGTCTTTTCAAATTTTAAATCGTAATGAAATGGATCCCACATAGGCTCAGATAGACTATCTGCAAATTGTCAGATCTTTATTGCTTCTGCGCATTTGAAAAGATCTGTTCTTGACGCAGCTCGTTTGTGTGCTTACTTAAAGTTACGCTTATCAGCTGCTATAAGCGACTGTCAGACGCTTATCAGGGCTTTTCTGTTAATAAACATACATAGGTATGAGTATACAGCATCGACTGATAATCTAATGACAATTGAGATTGAGATTTAGTCTGTGGAGTGCAGTGAACACTGTCGACAGCATCGAAGATTCACAGCTTACAAAGATGGATTTGGTTTGTGTGGATGACTTTGAGCGGCAGGCGGACAGCAAGCTGGAGAAGACTGCCAAGGATTACTACAAGAGCGGCGCCGGCGAGCAATTCACGCTCAGTCTGAATCGCGAGGCATTTAAAAGGTCTGAGCACATTCCAATTATTTCCATAAAGATTTTCTAATTTTGTTTTATAATAGGTTGAGACTGCGTCCGCGTTATCTGCGCGATGTCTCGAAGCTGGACATTAGCTGCAGTATATTTGGCCAGCAGCTAAAGTGGCCACTGGGCATCGCTCCAACCGCCATGCAGAAGATGGCGCATCCGGATGGGGAAATCGGAAATGCTCGCGCTGCTGGCAAAGCTGGTTCCATCTTCATTCTGAGCACGCTTTCCACCACATCGCTGGAGGACTTGGCGGCTGCTGCACCCGACACCCACAAGTGGTTCCAGCTTTATATCTACAAAGATCGGTGGGTGGAATATTTTATTTACATAATTATTTAGATAGAATTGAATCGATGTAAATATGTATGTACTTGTTAGTGTATTTACTCACACATTCAAACAGCGAAACACGAAATTAACGATACATTCAACTGCTTTACACTGAAAACATGATACGAAAGCACATTCGAACTGTCGCATCGTTACAGTTGGTGACGTAAAGAGAACAAACCTCTAGTTGCAGTGTGCGATAAAAGTCTAGCGCTGAACGGTCTCTCCTCATTGAACGCAGCTCAGCGACTGACATCAAAAAGGATTAGCCGATCAGATGCTGTGTGAGAGAATAAAATGCGAGAGAACAAAAAGCCGAACGTGCTATTTATAGAACACGCGTATTCTCTCTCTCTTTCTCCCTCTGTACGTTGACAGAATTATGAGTTCCTATCCCATTCACGGTTGCCAACTGTGACCATTAAAAAAAGCCAGATTTGAATAAGCAAATTTTAAAGAAATAATATAAAAATATGGTACTGTTTTTAGCAAACTTTTATTTTATTTCTACCTTCTTTCCATTCTAACTTAGAAATAAAATAAAAGTTTGCTAAAAAGCAGTACCATGTTTTTTATATTATTTCTTCAAAATTTGCTTATTCAAATCTGGCTTTTTTAACGGTCACAGTTGGCAACCGTGATCCCATTGGATAGGCATGTACTGATGTAATCTTAAATTCTCAACTTAAGCCTTCTTTATTGTTACTTGTAGATCACTGACCGAGAAGATTGTTCGACGCGCGGAGCGGGCCAACTTCAAGGCCCTTGTGCTGACCGTGGATGCGCCCATCTTTGGACATCGACGCGCGGATGTGCGCAACAAGTTCAGCTTGCCGTCGCACCTGAGTCTGGCCAACTTCCAAGGCGAGCAGGCGAGTGGCGTTGTCACTGACGGTGGATCTGGAATCAACGAGTACGTGGCCAACCAATTCGATCCCAGCATCAGCTGGAAAGACATCAACTGGTTGAAGCAGTTGACACATCTGCCAATTGTCCTCAAGGGTATTCTCACCGCTGAAGATGCCGTCCTTGGCTAGGGAATTTGGCTGTGCAGGCGTCATTGTCTCCAATCATGGGGCCCGTCAAATTGACACCGTTCCAGCTTCAATCGAGGCTCTCCCGGAGGTGGTGAGAGCCGTCGGAAATGATCTTGTTGTGATGCTGGACGGCGGCATTACGCAGGGAAATGATATATTCAAGGCGTTGGCTCTGGGTGCCAAGACTGTGTTCATAGGTCGCCCGGCGGTTTATGGCCTGGCCTACAATGGACAGCAGGGCGTGGAGCAATTGCTGGGCATATTGAAAAAGGATTTCGAAATTTCAATGGCCTTGACTGGTTGTCCAAAATTAACTGACATCCAACCGTCAATGGTAGTGCACGAATCGACTTATTCAAAACTATAATAATTATTGTAATTAAAGTAAAAATAAAAGTCATAGCCTTTCCTCACTAATGTACATTTTATAAAAATATCGGAGCTATCGATAAGTATGCAACTGTCTGTCCTCATAGCATAGCATTTGCATTTAGCATTTACAAAACATTTGTGATTTGTTTACAAATTCGTTTGACAACTGAAATTAAAAATTCGAGAAAACAAATGGAAGGATTTTAAGAAAACTTCGGCTGTTTAGGACATAATATCTGACGGTCAGGAGATCATCTAACTTTTCCCGATTGGAAAACCATTCGGAAAAACCATTGCAAAGGGAACCCAAAGTGAAAACACCATTTCCACGATCTCTCATTGAACAAGGGGTTGCCGTAGCTCTCTATGGGTTGGGATCGTCTGTGGAATAACGAAAATTGGAGACAACGTACTTATAGTATGGTATCAGCGCAACTAGAGCAAGATTCAGGGATTCTTAGATTCTGATAATTCATTATTGGTAAAAGCAAGTCGTAGCGCCCTTATCAGATACGTCTTGTACAATACAACGGATTCTAATAAATATTAGAATATTTTCCAATAAGCACTACATTTTTATTTATTCTTTTTTAATGAACTATCATGAGAAACTGTAACGATTTAATAATAATTGTTGCGATGTTGCCAATGTGTAATGTTGACTCATGTAGCCATAAGGGTCGGTTTTTGATTTCTTTTGCTGTTAACTGCAGCATTTTATCATAGCTACATTCTTCATTAATTTAAAATAAAGTTCAGTTTTTTACAGTTTGAAATTCGGCGCCAAAATTTGAGAAATCTAGTGATAGTACATTCTCAAATTAAAAAAAAAACTTCAAATATCGATTGATTTCCGATGAATATCGCATTGATTTTAAAAAATGTAGTTACATTCCTCAGAAATGTACTATTCTCCCACCACTAGATCCCATAAGAAATGTATAGGAAAAAAGTAGCATTTGCTCCAAAAATGCTAAAATGCTGAAATGTAGTTTCAGTGAGGAAAGGCTATCAGTTTACATAAAAGTTTAATTTAACATTCTTTTAAATTTATAATTTATTTGGTTTAAAAAAATTGTATTTAATTTACTAAGTTAATGCTTAATTAACAAATTAAAATGCACATTTAAATATCGCGCCGAACGGAGATATCGATGGCACATCTATGCAGTATTTAAATATCGACTGCTAAAATATCGATAACGTGTCATAGTCTGTCGGCGCTGCCAATTTTCTCCACATCGATTATATCAAATATATCGAATATTTTCTCTACAATATCGCACTTACATAAGTATTTTTTATCGCTGGCTATCACATCACTAGAGTGAAACACTTTAGAAATTTGTTGATTTTGTAGAAAAAAATTGCAACACCGCAAAAATGCAGCGCGAGGAGAAGCCACTTTGAAATGACGCTGGATGCGGTGGTGCAGCGGCTGAACGATTTAAAGCTGGCTGTTTTGTCCATGATACAGAAACTGGAAATGGAGTACATGGACATCAATTGGCCAACGTTTTTGGACAACTTTGCCATCATCTCCAGCCATTTAACTGGTCTCACAAAGATTCTAGCCAAGGAGCAGTGTCCGCCGTTGCGAAATCGCACTGTGCTGCCGCTGCTCGTGTCCATGGACCGCGACGAAACGCTGGTTAACATTACGGAGGCTCGTGTGCCGGTTTTTTCACACGACATAGTTCCGGATTATCTGCGCACCCGGCCGGATCCCATTACGGAGCAAAAGATGCAGCAGAATGAACAGAAGGCGGCAAATCTTACCAACGATGCGGCTATGAAGCAGGTCACCCAGTACAACAAGGTTGTCTCCCATGTGCTGGATATGGTGAGCAAGGCCCGTGAGGAATGGGAGATCGAGTCCAGCTCACGCACTGGCATCCAGCAGACCAGCAGCATGGCGGACACACAGATGCTGGTGGCGGCAGTTGGAATGGGCAAGGGCCTGCAGTTCAAGGCCAACTACGGCCCAGGTCCTGGCATGATGGTGCCGCCATCCATACGCGGCCCCACGCCGCCCATGGGCGGACCATCCATGAGTCCTGGCGGCGTTCAGCAGCAGTTGGGCAAAGCACCGTCGGCTGTGAAGACCAACATCAAGTCGGCGAATCAAGTTCATCCATTCTCTCGGTAGCAAAAATCATAATTTATTGTTGCGCTTTGCTTGAATACAACAGAGTAATAACATGGTAATATATGTATCTTTATCTTAGGTTCTATAAGCGGAATGTTGGCTCATAAATATGTGTATATATATATATGTGTGTGTCTATGTTTCTAATAGCTTTAGGTCGCTTAATTTAAAACAAATAAACATAAAACAAAACAAATGAGTCGTCAATTTCGTAATTTCAATTTCCAGTTTATGGCGCCGGCAGCGCGTGCTTCTCGCTGATGAGTGTCTCGTGAACCTTGATGTCCTGCGGCGTTGAGGTATCAATGAGCTCCAGACTGAGTGCACGCCGCTCATCCTTCAGCTTGTCCACGCGTCGCACAATCCCAATGAATTGTTGGCCCAACGTCAGCTTTCGAAAACGCACACAGTTCTCCTGCGTCCAATCGATGCCCGTCAGCTGGATTCCTGCACATGACAAAGGGAACAATATGTTAAGAAATATCTCATTGACTGTTTTCTGTTACTCACCATGAAGCTGGGCCGGTAACGCCATCATGGGCAGCTCCCGAAACTCTGGCGTTAGCTGCAGCAGCTGATTGCAGCGCACAACGCCATCGTCGCCCACATCCACAAAGCGCACATGAATCATTTCATCGTAAATCTTGCGAATATTTACCCTGCAAATTAAAGAGGTGACAATTAAGGACAGAATCTTTGCATTTTAGAGCATAACTATTAAATAATGATTAGTAATCATAATTATTAGTAATTGGATTATTTGTGTTTAAAAGTCGAACTAATGATTAAATTACGATTATTTTCAGTTTTGCCCAATTATTTAATGGTAACGATTACAAAAAAATCAAAAATAATCTAAAATTATTACAATTATTCAAAAGTAATAGAAAAAAATCAAATAATATCTCTTAGAGTATTCAGATTAATTTTGATTTTTTTCTGATAATTTAGGCTATTTTGTGAAAATTTAAAATAATTTGATTTTTACTAAATAGTCATAAACAATCAGAAATAATCAAATATAATCAGAAAAAAATCAAAAATAATCCGAAAACTCAAAAAGATTAATTTTGATTTTTTCTGATTATTTTTGAATAATTGTAATAATTTTGGATTATTTCTAATTTTTTGTTATCGTAATCATCAAATAATCACAAGTTTTTCAACTATGAATTATATAATCACAACGATTATTTCCAAAAATAATAATATTGATTAGTAATTCTAATCGAAATTTAACAGGTATGTTCAAGAGTTTATAAAGGGTACTGATCTCTGTCGACTTACCGATGATAGACGCCATCCTTGTCAGCCGAGGCATAGGCCTGGCCAATGGTCAGCTGAGTGGGCAGCACCGTCTGTGCCGAGGAGCTCTTGCAGTGCGCCTGCAACTCCTTCATCAGACGCTGCAGCTGATTGTAGCACTTGTAGGGTTGCACCTGCAATCAGTTTATCAGATTAGCTAAAAGGGTTGTGGCATACACCCAGTGAAATAAGTATATGTGGATGAAGTTACTCAAAAAAAAATATACATTTAACAAAAAAGATTTGCTGCAGATGTCTTAAAATAATCTTATCATTTAATTTCCGTTTGAATGACACAAAAATTTCTTTAACCCATTAAGTATCCATGGAAAATTTAGAACTTTTGTAAAAGGTTTTTTTTTCCACTTTTTTGCTCGGTTTTTTACAAAAAATATTTTAATGCAAAAAAGTTCTTTAAACAATTCTAAGAGTGGCTGCGCAAAAAAATTTTAAAAAATATTTTTGCTAGTATTTTTTAAAATTTTTTGAAAGTTGCTTAAATTACACTTTTTGTATGAAAAGGAGGAAAAAGTAGGAGAAAGGGGTTAAAATAGTAATTTTCAGGATTTTCAAAAGATTTTAAAAAAATACTAGCATAGTATTGTAACTTCATCCACATATACTTATTTACCTGGGGTGGATAATAGACTCACCGCAAAGTGACCAGGATTTATGGAGAGCGCGACACGCACCTCAAAATAGGCACCAACCGCTGGAATGGCCTCGTATTCTTTGAGCAGCGGCAACACTGCGGCTGCCGCCTTGCGGGGCGTGGCTGGAGGCGAGACGAGGCCAACAGCTGTCGGCTGATCGCTGCTGCTGCTGTGGCTGGACAACGTGGAGCTGAAGCTGCAGCGGCGGATCAGTTGACCGCTTGGACTAAAGTGCAGGCCGCCGTCATCAAACGGTTCCAGCCGCGTCGTACTGTAGACATGGATGTGGTGGGTTCAAGGGGGGAGGGATGGGAGGGTGGTGGAGAGAGGATCAACATTAAATTGATAGGAAAGCGAGGCACATATGAAAAACTCTGTCTTTTGTTTTGGTTTTGTTTAAGTTATACACATATTTAATCTATGTATTTCTATTTCCCATTTTTATGTACATTGAATTGATGAATAGATTTGATTTATTGATGGATTGATTGATGATACTTAGAGCTAAGCACTTGGTGAGCGAACGAACAGTTAGCTTACAGGATGCTGTGAGTTGAAGGATTCGTTAATGTTGAGATAATTTGTTTGTAGCGATAGTTTCATGTCAGTTCCAGTTTATTGAAAGCACTAATTAGAAACTATCATTAAACCACAGAAGAGCAAAAGTTTTAAGTACGTGTGTGAGTGTGGAAGTGTATGGGTGTGTGTGTGTGTGTGGAAGTGTGTGCAAGTGTATGTGTGTTTATGAGTGATTTGTGAGTGAGAGAAAAAGATATTCAGTAAACTTACCTTTGCACCTCGTACTCCATGCGAATGGCACTGTTTAGGCACAAGTACAAACCATCCTGACCACGAGCATGGATCGTAACCATGGGCAGCTTATCGTTAGCGCCCTCCATTACCTTGAGCTGGAAGAAGAAACAAATATAATAACAATAAGAGACTCTATGATAAATAGTCCATTAAAAATTGTTAATCAAAATAATTATATCAAATCTCTATAACTCTAAGTCAGTAGTGTCCAAACCATACCTGTTAAATTTCGATTAGAATTACTAATCAATT
>JBAMBJ010000671.1:0-97574 GCA_037043495.1 Drosophila recens
TTATTATTTTTTAAAATGTAAAAAGTGCGAAGTAACCACTGTATAAAACAAAATAATAGGAAAAATATAAACATGCTTAAAATAACATTTACAAAATAACATTTAACATGGAATGATAAATATAATTGTAAAAGTATGGCTTTAAAGCTTAACATAAATTAATGTTTTCAATTTGTGAAACCCACGCGAAGCTGTCTTCTGCAACATTTTGTTGAAAGTAAGCGCCAATAGTTTAGCGACGCAAACTTGGCAACATTTAAACTCACATACACACACACAACGTAGACACAGTCACAAACACATTTACACCCACACAAAACATATTTAGATAAACGAGGAAAAAGTAGTTGAAAAAGTAGCAACGTTTTTTTCTCCGTTAGCGCTCGGCGTTTATTTTCAATTTGCTCGAGAATTATACACAAACACTAATACACATTTACACAAACACACACATACACACACACAGACATATACATACATTTACAGTCGTATATAAAAAGAGCATAGCTTTAGCCAGTGCATAGCCCTAAGCCATTGTTTTTAGTCTTTGGCTATATTTTAAGGATATTTTGGAGCTGCTGCTGTAGGTGAAGTGAAGTAAAGGGAAGTGAAGTGAAGGGAGCTGAAGGTAGGTGAAGGAGGCAGCTGCCTTCTATGTCCCTTTTGGGCGTTTTTGGCGCCCAACGTAAGCAGCTTAGCCAAAGCGCTGCCAAGTGACATAAATTAAAATGGCCAACGCTTTTTTGCTGCATATGCAGTCACATACAAGCACACACACACAACACACATACACACACACATTGACTTAGACATATCTACAGTTACACCTACAAGTTGGCCATTTTGCTTATTTCTCCGTTTTGTTCATTTGCGTGGCAAACAAATCGCCCGAGCGGCAACAAATTGAGTTTCTTTATGATGTCCCATTTGCTGTTGCCAGGTGTTTGTGTGTGTGTGCGTGTATGTGTGTAGGTGTGCCTGGCTTTTGGGACAGTTTGTGAAATGATTTTTCATCTTGCCTTTTGGGTTTTGTTTCTACTGCTGTTGCCATCTGTTTTAACCCAAGTTGAGAAAACCCGCCAAGTAATTTCTTCTATCAATCACAATTAATTATGCACGTGTGTATGTGCGTGTGTCTCTAAATATATGTGTATGTGTGTGTGTGTGTGGAGGTGTAGCTTTTAAATGATGTACAAGCTGGCACTTTTTCTTATTAAATTAGGCATGCCAAAAGGTGCGCGACCCACAGTGGCGCCATCTATGGCCAGAAGGCGCAATTTGTAATTTCACGGTGGCAGCAACTGCAGCGACCGTCGAGTCGCGTCGCGCCGGCTTTTCCCTTATTTGTCGTTGCATGTTTTGCTGCTTAAGCAACACTTGAGAATTAATCGCCGAGCAAAAGGGAAAAGCCATGGAAAAAATTGCATGAAAAATAGTTGAAGCGAAGGGTAGAAAAAAATAAGGAAAATAGGTAGGAAAACAGCGGTCGTTGTGGAAGCAGCAGCAGCAGCAGCAGTCGCAGTAGCAGCGTGTAATGAAGTGAAAATTGTCCTTAAGCATCAATTTGCAACAACGGCAACGGCAACAGCAGCCGCGACGAGGTCCTTGCTGCGGTTGGTGGTGCGTCCTGATAATTTGAAGCTTGCCGATGCGCGATAAATATAATTTGTTGCACGTCATGTGTATTAACTTTTTGCAGACACTATCTCTCTCTCCCTCTCGCTCTCTGTGTCTGTCAATGTGTCAGTCATGGCTTGAAGTACGCCAAACGAGGCGTGGCAAACGCCTTGGGAGCCAACAACATTTTCATTATGCAGCTATTTACACACGCCTCTCTCAATGCCCCAATGGAATACACACATGTGTGTGTGTGTCTCTGCGTGTGTGTGTGCTGACCACCACGCCCACAATTTGTAATTAAAATTGCATAGCAAAATTGATTATGTGTGTGTGTCTGTGTTAGTTTTTGTAAGTAATTCCCAGTGTGGCGCCAAAGTGCGGCAAGTGGAAATTTTTAATTAAAAGCAAATGCTTTTAAGTTTAAGTAAATTTTTCGTGTGGCATTCAACACAGTAGCTGCAACAGCAGCAGCAGCCGTAGCCATTGCTTTAAATTGTTCATAAGAGTCAGCTCGACCGAGTGGCATGCAACACTTTTATCTGCCGTTTGTGGGGCAGCCTTCAATTAGCCAACTGACCGCCAAAAGTTGCTCTCACTTTTCACTGGCCAGCGCCCCTCTCTTTCCCCCCCCCTCCCCCTCTCAGCAACTGCTGCAATATGCGAATTTTTATCTATTTCAACTTTTTGCCAACTCTCAGCAGCTGCAACGCTCCAATGAATTTTTTCATCTCGCGCTTCACGTGCCCAATCAAAACGAAATTGCAGCCGCGTTTAGATCCAGCTTTTCCCCCTCCCTTCTTCCACTGTCCCCGTTGGCTGCATAAAAACGTTAACAAATACTCAGCTTAGTAAGCAAAAACATAAACATTTGTTTATCCAACAATACGTCACGTAAAACAATGAACTGTGACCCGCCTCTGTACCCGTTTCCTCCGCCCCAAAGCAACAAAATGAAAAGGGGAAAATCAACAAAACAAAACTCTGCGAAAATGTTTTCAAAAAAACGTTGCACGATTTTCCATGTTTCAATTTTGAATATGCTGCACGTTTTTATCTATTTTCCACGTATTTTTTTTGATTTCGGCCGAGAATGTGACTGCACAGCGATAGAGAAAATTGCTGAAAACTGTTTTGGATGAAGCGCAAAATGGGCAGGGAATGGGTGGAAATGAGAGGGGGGGGGGGTACTGTTGTCCCCTGGGGCGCATAATACACAATGTTGAAGGAATGACGAGGAACTAAGGTTACAGCCAAGTGGATGCAGTCTTCCACCTTTTTGTTCTGTTCTCTTTTGTTTTGTTTTGTAAATAACCAACAAATTGGCGTCAAAATTGATTAAAGCGAAACAGGAACGTAAAGTTAAATGTAAATGCAAATAAAAAAATTTATGTAAATAAAACATACAACAAATTCACAAAAAGCAAACACAATTTTTGCATAAATTATTGACCAGTCAGTCTAATTTTAAACTGTAAACTGTATGACACGGTATGGAATAAAAATAGTTTCAAATAAATTGATGACAATGTTTTTTAAATGTGGAAAAGAAAAAAAGAAGGATTAAGCAGTAGCTGTAAAGTCTGAGATCAATAACGAAAAATGAATTTGACGATTGTAACTAATTTAATTGCGCAATTTTATGAATTAGGTACATATGCACACTTTATTGTTATCAAAATGATATCAAATTCTAATTATACCGGACGTTTCTATAAATATAGATGGCTGAGAAGTGTTTCCATCTGTCAGTTTTGTGCCATTTCAAAACTAATTTGATAAATTTATTAGTTTGAAAATACTACTATTAAATTTCTGGCAATACAGTTTTGGGAGAGGGGCAGTTCATGTGGCACGAATATTAAATAAAGCGTTTATGCGGTAAATTTGTTTTTAATAAATGCGCCACAAATTGCAGCGATTTAATATTGGCGCAAAAGGGACGGCGCCTAATTGAATTGCGAGTCAAATTGGTGTTTAATTAATAAACGAAATGTAATTTTTGGCAACGGCAACACGCACACAGCAGAACGATGTCTGGCAAGTAAATTACCATTTAGCAAACACACATCTCACTCACAGAGAGACCAAAGTGCAGACAAACAGGAACAGATCGACAGAGCAAAAAAGGATAGACAGATGGAGGGAGAGAAGGAGAAGGAGAAGGAGAGGGAGACCAGCTGTCAAAATGCCAAAGTTACTAACGGATTTTCGCTTCGTTTGAAATAATCAAAATGCCCCCAAACGAATGAATATGTCACCTGGGGTAAGTCACCTGTACAAAGGTCGCACAGCAGGCATCTGCAACAGGCATGAAAGGAGCGAACGAGCGCAAGGACTCAAAGTCCTTTCTCTGCTCCTGGCTTATGTTCATGTTTGACCCTTGGGCCAAAGGTAATTGCAACTAAAGCAACAACAACAACAACAAATTGAGACATACAAATATTAAATAATGACACTCACACACACACATTTAACCAAATCGTCTGCATTTTCAAGAAGTTGTGAAACATTTTCGTTGCTTTTTCATTCTCTCTCAGCACTCGTATGAGAAAAGTGAGTTTCTGAGTAAATCTATTTATTCCGTTTACGTAATGCTCTTAAATTTGTAATTCGTAAAAAGGACTGACGCATAAGCAGCAGCTAGAACTTGGCCAAGAGCTAAACACTGAGCCCCATTGAGTCGAAGGGGGAATGTGAAAATGCGGAAATGCCTGGGCAAAACGGAAGTCCAATAGCCAGACATGGACTTGAGAGCAGGTCTCTCTTTCCCTCTTTCTCTCGGCATGTGGCATGTTGGCCTTGTTGACCCTGTTGGCCAAGCCAGTGACATTTACTATACACTTCAGCTCACTTGATGCTCGACTGAATGATTGATGCGCTTTATTCGTTCGTACATAACGAGCAAAAAGATTCGAGCTAACTTGACTGTGAGCGACCCTGTACCTATTCTCTAAAAAAATCAAATTCAAATTAAGTATCATATAAATTGTAACTATATAATTATATCGAAAACAGGGATAGATAAATGATAAATAAACGGCCTGTTAAATGCATGATAAATTGATAAATTTATTAGACCCTTTGCTGAATTTAAGTACAGGGTCTGAAAATAGAAAGGAAAAAGAAAAACTTGATTTTCAAATCACATTCGTGAATATCCCCAGCAGGAGAAGACCAAGAGGAAAACGACTCGACTCTGACTCGACTCGTTGACGTTCGCTGTGTGGCATGTGGCATGTGCCGTGGCCGTGGAATTGACTGACATTAATGCTAAAGCCAACATTATGCCACTGAATGTGCCGTGTAACCCACACCAACAACAACAGTAACAACAACAACTTCATTGCCAATCACAATCCCATTTCGAATACTCGTCCCATTCCCAGTGGCAGTCAACTTGCCACATATTTTTTTGTTGCTCTCGCTGCCGCATGTCAAGTGACAAATTTGGAAATGACAAAATGCTCGTTGAAAAATGCGCCAACTGTGGGGGAGTGGAGGCGGGCGAGTGGGAGTTGGAGGGGGAGGCCATCGTTTGGTCCGTCGTATTGGCCAACGAGGCAAGATAATCGAATTTTTTGTTGTTGTGCCATTTTTGTGTATGCTTCTGGCGGCGGATGCTTTGAGTTCCTCATAATTGAGTTTGTCCCGTACCGTTGCAATTGGAATTTTGGAGTGCATAACATTGGAAGGGCTGCATTGTGTTTAAAGCTGCCAATTCTCATATGCAAGTTGCAAGTGGCAAGTGGCAGACGAGTATGCTAAAATTGCAAAATGAAATTTTAATTAAATTTTGATATCCGCTTTGGCTGGACTAGCAACAATGATTTCAGCTGTACATTTTTGGCATCGTGTTGTGCTTAGTTTTCTGCTTCAATCATACACAAAAGCACACACACCACACACACACACACATAAAGAGTCACACGCTCTTACGTAGACAGTCAGTTGGGGGCATATTAAAAGTAAATTTCAATTGAAAATTTTAACTAACAGCACGCAGAGCAACGACTTTGATAGAAAGCCAAAGAGACAGATGAGTGGGAAGAAGAGAAGTGATCAGAGAGGGGAGAGGAGATGGCGGAGAAGGATGCACCACCACATATCCTTTGAGATTAGCCAGGGCAAATTGCAAGTGCTTTGTGGTTGTTGTTGTTTTTGTTGTTGTCGTTATCCTTGCATTTTTTTGTTGCTGTTGTTGTTGTTGTCCAGTGACCTGTGCTGCAGTCGAATGACTTTCGATTAGTTTGTTTGCCATTTGCTTGGCCAAGTCAGTTGCAAACGTGTCCAATCAAAGCATTGGGGGAAAGCTTCAAACGGATGCTCCCTCATTCATGTGGAGAATATAACCACTTTTATGCTTAAACTGCGACTTAACATATCTACTATGTTAAATGAAGGCTCTGGCATAATGCATAATAAACGATTTTCATTAACTCATTTGCAGCATGTAAAAGGGATTATTATAATTAGTCAATGGAGTGTAAATATACAAATATATGTAGAAGATAGATCGCATTGTCTACGTATATAGTTAGGAATATGTTTACTCTGTTGCACAGTAAATAAATCTGTGCAAATTTGATATATTGGGCGTCTTTAGAGAGCGATTAACATAAATAATTAGCCTGGAACCAAATCCAGCAACCAAACCTGCCGTTTTCAGTTTAATAGCCAAGCTGCTTTTGTTTGACCTCAATACAACTTACACACACATATATATCAGCTCACACACACACGCACACAAGCAGAAGCCACTGAGGCAAGAACAATACGTTTTTCCATGAAATTAGCTTTTGGCATAAATCTTTCGGAAATATGCAAGTTAGCTACCAGTCAAGGAAAGGGAAAGGGGTGCGAGGAGCACACAGGACTCAAGCAGGTCAGCTACAAATAAGAGCCGAGTCGCATTGGACATGGTTAGCAGGAAGAAGGAAGCAGGAAGCTGGCCAGGATGAGGTTACGACTCGTTTTGGCCAGGTGTGTCCATGTCCCTGCCACGTTGCCATGTAACTGTGTGTTGCTAGTTTAAGTAGCCATAGTTTACACAATTCAGTGGGTGTCGGTGTTGGCATTTCAGCTTTTTTCGAAATAACCGAAATAATTTCACATTTCTTAAAATTAAACTATTATTTTGAGCTTAAAATGCAAATTTTGCAATTGAAATGTTCACTTTGATTTATTTAAACAGAAAAAAAATTACGTACTTAAATAATACTTAAATTATATTTGAAGTACAGAAAAATACTCCAAGGAAGAATAGGTTGGGAAGGAAACATGTTTTTATTTTAAACGTTTTTTTTATGCTTTTTTGTCTATTTTAAGGTGATTTTTCCCTTGAAATCTAGCTTATTTTGACAATACTATTCTGGCAACACTACTAGGTGTGGCAACACTACTAGGGTGGGTGTTGTGTGCGTTGCCTTGCCTGCGGTTGTGGTGGCTTCTCTGGAAGCTGTTGGCCGGCTGCAGTGGCCATTGTCCAAATTTTCCTTGTCCCCGGCTCGTTTACGAAATTAATCTCAGAAGAAGTGCCAAAATAAAAACACCAACCACAACGCACACACACACACAATCACACAACAGGAGTGCAAAGGTATGTGTTTAATAAGTAGGCTGAAAGCCAACAACCAACCTTAAGCCTACCTCTCGCTCTCTCTCTCTCTCTTCCTCTCTCCTACATACACGCGTCTGCTCTCACACATCACATGTGTCGCATGTGTGTGAGCTGTGCCTTTGTATGCGCAAGTAATTTATCAGTAAATTAAGCAATTTATTTTATTTATTCCATTACGTAAATCACGCAATTTGTGCTCGATTTCGTCATAGACCAACGACGACAAAACGACAACGACAACAGCAAAAAAATGTGCCAACGGCAGCGATTTCTGGTCCGAGCCGCTCTGTAAGCCAAGTTGTTTTTACCTACACGCGTTGCCAATTTTATTAAAATCACTTCAGGCAGAAGCTACAACCAAACAAGTTGGCAACATTGGGTCCGCATTAAGGGGTATGGAGTGAGGGGTAGGCGGGGGAGGGGGGCACGCAGTGTTACCATAAAAGCAAACATAATGAGTGCCACACCAATACACTCACGTCCACGTCTACACTCACACACACACACACACACTTGGCTAGAGAATGTATGAATCTAATAAACAAAAGCCGTATATTATTAGCTGCGGATTTGTGAGTGTGTTTACTGTGTGAGAGTGGTGTGTGTGTGTGTTTGAGCGTGTATATGTGTGCGTGAGTGTGTGGTGTATTGTGAATGAGTTGGTTAGACTTCCTGGGGCTTTCAGACGGCTCTCGTTTGAGCATGGCACAAATTATGTTAGACGGCAATCTCTAAGGATTGACTCTGCGTGAATCTGAGATCGAGGAGGGGGAAGAGAGGAGGAGAGTGGGTGGGGAAAGCCATATCAGGCAGGCAACTGATACTGAGGCCTAGACGCGCACGGAAATGTTATCATAAGTTATGGCTAAAGTTTTAAGCCCCAACTCCAGTTGTGGTTAATACACTAAGCAAAATGAAATTAAGTTGATTGAAAAATCAAAATGAAAAAAGAGTTTTTTTTCTGTTGGGAAATCAAAATAAAATCTGACTAGAATTAATTGACTATTTAAATTGAATATTTAAAATATAAGTAATTAAAATAAGATATAAAATAGTTCCAACAAAGACTTTGTCTTTTATTTACATAAAGTATACGCACTGTATACATATAAGCCTAATTTGGATTAATGTAATAGTTTATTCAACTTGAACTGAATTTCAAAGTCTTTCCGTTTGCTAATTGAGCTCCCATTTTGTAATTGAAACTCCACTCAGCTGGCTATAATTAATTAATGCATATCTCAAAGGCATTTCGAAATTTTACTGGCCTAATGCCGTTCTCATTTCAATTGGAAATTTCAGTCGAGCATATCGCAATAATAATGAAAATGGATTGTGAATGGAACAGAACCCCTGTTGCTTCTTCCATTGTGATTCTCTGAGCCATCAGTTGTCATATGAGAGTATGAGAGAGAGAGAGAGAGTCTATCTGCAATTCAAATGTGATTTGTTTGCCTTTTGGGCAGTGTATTAGTTGTTGCCTATCAACACATGGGCATCATTGTCATGTAAATACCCACAGACACACACACCTGCAAAGTACAACTATTTTTGGAAAGGAGCAAAGTGTTGAATGAAATTCGGTTGCCACAGGTTCAACAGAAGCAGCGGCAGGAAACAAGGCGTTATTTGTGCCAGGAGATGTAACCACGACGGAGGAACTATGTGTGTGTGTGAGGTGAGTGTATAGTCGAAGTTGTAGTGTAAATACTAATGGAGCCAAAGTTACGTTTGCTGCTGCTGCTGCTGCTGAACCGACAGAAAGTTGTTCAGGTGTGGCAAGGAACAGTCGGAGGGGCAGAGAAAGGGGTAGAGACGAAGGTGTACGACTCCCACGATAAGATGAAAGTGAATTTGAGCTCACACGACGACATTTGTGCACGTACACACGATTAGATAGAGGGACAACAACAACACTAAATATAGTTGTAGTCGCAATCCTTAAGCGTCGCACAGGACATGCAGCTCATTTTGGCCAGAACCAGAGCCCGAATGATGCCATTACAGTCATTGCACACTCACACGCACACACCCACAAACTAATACATACCCACAAACACCAACACACACACACATGTGCAAACAATGAAACGAAATTTTTGCGCTCTGGCATCCTTAAGGCGAAATGTAATTTCCTGTGACAAAATACAAAGCTAATCCCCATACACTCGCAAAGAAAGACTGAGAGAGAGTGAGATAAAGATAGAGAGAGATAGAATGTATTGCAGTATGAGCCAAAGTTGGCTAAAGGATTTGTGAGACTCTGGGGCTAAGGGGGCAACTTGACTTCGATACGTGCAGCGAACCGTGCGAAGTGGACTGACTGCTTGCCCCCTGTTCCGTCTCCGACTCCGTCGCTGCTGTAGATCCTGCTGCTGCTGGCGAGTGTCCTGTTCCTTAGTAGGCCGCTTCAAGTTAAGGTTCAGCTCGTTTCGACCGGGTTTAGGTCAAGGCTTTGCCGCTTACGTCTGCCGTTTCCGAGTGCTCCTTGGCATTTGGCATTTGATGAGAGCCCGGAAAGCGTAGCGAGCCTTTGGCATTATTGCAGGTGCAGCAGCAGCAGCAGCATCTAAGCCAGGACACGACACAGAACACAGGACACGCTGTGAAGACAACAAAAGCGCTACACAAATAGCCAAGGAATTTCAAACTGGCAAAAATAAATCGAAAGTTGAACTTTGTTGCCAGAGCAGTAGAAGGAGCAACAGCAGCTGGCAGGACATTTATCCAGGACTTCGATTGCCAGCGCATGTGATATGTATTCGGTCAGGGGCTTTCGTTTGATTTCTCAAGTGTAAACCACGCCCCGACGAAGGCTTTGTGCCCTGTCACACAAATATCAATATGAAAGCGACCATGACTTCAACTTCTCCCTCAATCTCTCTCAGTTCTCAATACTCAATCCTCAATCCTCAATCCTCCTGCTTCTCCTTGTAGCTCTCTCTTTGTCTGAAAGGTCACAAATAGCCGCAGCAGCTGCCACATGCGCTGGCATACTAAAATAGCAACGACATTAATTGAATGGAGGACGCACTAGCAGAAAACATGGGAGGAACAAGCGTGGAGCAATTCGAAGGGCAGCAAATTTTCATTATGCTTCATTCTAAGTCAAATTGAGGAGCATAATGAAAACTTTACAAGCAGGTGGCAGGCGCACATTCAGAGTAATTCAGATGCCAGACTAAAATCCGTGCTCGATTTCAAAACCAAATGCACAGTGGTTGCATATTTCATTTTAAACAAGATTTGAAAGTTGTAAGCTGTGTTTTTTTTTGGCAATTAAATTGTTATTTTAAAATGAAATAAAATATTTGGAATTCTACATGGAAAACCAACAGCAAAGAAGTTTTGTGTAATCCAAGATATGCAGAAAGTTTTGTTAAATCATTTTTAATTTCAAGCAATTGGCAGTTGGAGAATAGATTTAATTGCTTTTCTCAAAAATTGTACACAGTCTCCAACTATTAAACTGAAGTGAACACAGAGGAAAACCACAAAGGTTGCTTTTTATTGATAGTAAATGTTTGCGTTTAGGGGAAAGACTAAAAGTATTGCTAGTCAAGAGTTTAGCTTTGTCCACAAGTCGCAATTATTGCTCAACACTTTAGGGTTGTCTGTTAAATCATCGTCATAGAATGAATAAAATAAATAAAAATATCACTTTCACTGTTGTCATAAGGTTGTGCAATGTATTATTCTATGTTGTTATTGCTCAGACACTTTTGTGTTTTGGCTCAACACATACCGCAAAATATGTGTTGACTGTCATTTGATTTCAGCTGCTGGGTTTTAAATATTTTTACAACGCACTGATGTTCAATTTCAATCAGGTTTCAGTTTGTGTAATATTCAATAATGATGAAGGACAGTGTAGGGGTTATCTGTTCCATTCGACTTTTCATTTAAGGGAATTTGATTTGGATGCCATTGCTCACTTCATATGAAGATTGACTGCAAATGAAAGAGCCGTAGCATGGAATCAAAAGGAGATTGAAGAGAATGAGAGGGAGAGAGAGAGAGTGGCAGAAGAGGAGTGGAGGAGACTGTCTGAATGTCTGCCTGTTTGTGCATCTTTCATGCATTCGATGTTGGCTTTTGTAGTAGGCTCTTCATGCGAGTTTTACCCATAACTTTGTACCAAGAAGGCCCCTTAAAATGGCCCAGATGCTGTGAATGAGTCTCTTTTCTTGTGCTGAACCAACCTATCAGCCCCTGTTGCACTTTGTTATGCCAACTGCGTATGTCAGTCATGCCAACAAGTTGGATCTCGTTCATGTTGCATGTTGCACGTTGCTGGTCAAAACGAAGGCTGTGTTCCGTTTGCCTGTCACAACTTGTGGGTTGCCTTGTTGCCACTCTGTTGTTGTTGTTGTTGATGTTTCTGTTGCCATTAACGCGTGAATTCTAGTGGCTGTCAGCAATCGCAGCCACATTGTTGCCTCAAATCCCCCCCACACACTGTGAGAGAGACGACTGCAGAGTTGCTTTGAGGGCTACCCAGATATTGGTGTTGTTAGTCATCGAACTATCCATGGAATGCCGTTGGCTAAACGAGTGTCATTCATAATATTCCATCAACCATATCAATGACATCTAACAATATCAGAAAGTACCAACATTTACATATTTCAGAATTATTTTACAAATGAGTATGCCTTAACAATTGGAGCTATTAAATGTTTACACACAGCTTGACGCATTTTTTTAATAAATTCAATTAATTATAATATATGCAATGACGAAAAAACTTTAATTAATTTTAATTGTTTTCAAATTTATAAAAATGATTTAATCAATATATACACATATATTTAATGTTTACCCATTAAATGTTTGACGTATACTTAATATTGTGTAAATATTATAAATCATATAGATTTAATACCTTTTTTATTTTATTTAGTATAAAATGTACAAAATGAAAAGAAATAAAATTCTATAAATTTAACATTTTACTTTAATGAAATTCAGCACTAGAAAAAAAACGTATTCTTAATATTTAAAATGTTTTAAAGTACAAATAAACAAAATAACAAATGCCAAATGTTAAAGAGAGAAACAATCTGTTTTCGATGCTTTAGACAGAGTATAATGGCTTCGATATATTGAATAAAGTTGGGGCAATTGTGTTTTTATGTGCTATTTGGATTGAAAACGCGTGGCCTGAATCTCGTTTGCATTGCGGGCCACTTCATTATTCTGCTGTCGGCCATCTGTACCTGAATTCAAGTGAATGTGTGTGTGAGTGTGTGACAGTACGTACTTTCTATGCATTCATGCATAATGGGCAGGCAAACGTTTACAATAGCAACATCAATGGATTTCCGTACGTTGCCATTTGCGGTCCATTTGTGGCCAAGAGAGGCAGGCAGAGTTTAATGGTGGGTAGAGAGGTTGATGAAGGGGGAGTTAGGGCTGGTCATCATGGTGCCGTTAGCATGATTGAAAAACGTGCTCTAGCCAAGCTCTAGCCTCAGGCCCAATCCATTGCCAACTGTGGGCCAAGGCTTAAATTGCATGCCATTCTGTATGCTGTCACTTGCCATTGTACGAGTATTGTTGTGCGGTTTACTCTTAATGTTGTTGTTGTTGTTGTTCTTGTTACTCTCGTTGTTGTGTTTGTTCGTGTTTCCCTTTCACAATTACGTAATTTATTTTAACTGTGTCAAATCCACGCCGATCGACAGCGATTATGCTGGCAAATTGCAACAATTCCTTGGCCAGAGTCGTCCCAGCTCTCCCAGCCTTCCCGATTGCAATTTGTTAACGTCGCCAGCATCCGTTTACATTCGTATGTCTTTGTCAACCCCCCTTAAACCAGTCTTCCCTTTATCCTGGCACTCTCCTGGAGTGCTGCCACTCAGTTGGCTCGTTTGGCTGCAATTAACCGCAGTGTGCTAATTAATTTGCTCATAATTGATGCGATTATGTGTTTCATTTGTGGCAAAACACGAAAGCAACAACTGTCGTCTGGGGCACCATCAACATCGAAACGATAACGAAACATTTGGGCCAATGCCTTGACAGCAGACGTATCAGTTCCCATTGTTGTCCTGTCCCATTTCTTCTTTGTGGCCAGTCCATGAGGAAATCAAGCGAATTGAACAAGCATCCTGTACAATTTATTCACTTCAGGCGGCAAATGTGTTTAACTTCCAACTGGCAACTGGCAACTCTGAAACAGGCAGGAACTGTGGCAAATTGAAGGCGGATACGCTGTTTTGTGGCGAACAGAGAACAATATCAATTCAGCTAGCAGGTATATCGTGTCCGTTGTCTTTAAGCTGATTTGTCACCTTTGTCTGTGCCGGTCAACTGGCCACTCGTTGCCGGTTGTCAGCTGCCCCAAAGGCAACAGCGTAAATCACCTGACAAGAACATGCAACACCGTCACACTACACATACGAGTATTTGACTGACCCAAGGGTTTCTTTCCGTTCCCTCCATTTCACTCACTCTATCTTTCTATTGCTCTGTCGCTGTTACGGATATTTTCAAAATTGCAAATGCCCTGCAGGACCCAAAAACATGGCGCCTGACGCCTTGGGGGCGACCCCATGCAGTGTCCCATTGGAAATCGCACACAAATTTGCTAAAATGCCAAAAACATCGGCAACAGAGGCACGCAACATGAGAACGACGACTGCAGCTCGGGCTGCCACTTTGCCAGTTAATGTAACGCTTTCACAATTGTCATTTTGTGCCACATTAATACCCTGTAAATTTGGGAGATAAACCAAGTGTGGTTTGCCAATGTACGAAGGAATTGTAGTGTAGTAGCGACTATTTTTAATTGCTGGACATCTATAACCTACACAAATTTTTAGTCTAATTTTTAACAGATTATTTAAAAAGAAAAATAAAAATCAAATTTTGACAACCACCGTTTTACATAAAATAAAAAAAAACAAACATTGCGTGAAAATGACAGTCTCCCAGTTCTTGCCGTTCGGGCTTCAATCAAACATTGATAAGATTTAGCAATGATTAATACTTATAGTAAATTAAAGTTAATAATATGTAAACGTTGTAGGGTATCGTGTCGTCAATCACGGTAAGCAGCCAAATTTTGGAGCTTGTTCGGTCTGATTTCCTAGTGCGTATTGCAAGGGAAGCGGCGCCTAAAAGCATGCAACACTTTTTGCACAGCGCACAGACAGTCGTTGTTCTCGTATAAGAGTGTTAGTGTGTGTATCTGGCTGATGTTCGTGTATTTGTATATGTGTGAGTGTGTGTGTATTGATGCTACTAGATACTTACCATTTAGGACATGCACACGCACGCTGGCGACATCTGCATTGGAGGGGGCACACGAATATTTGCCGGAATCGGCCAGATCTGCATTCTGTATGAGCAGAAATGAGGTTGTCACATCGCCCTTTTCGGTAATTACCGACACGCCGCCTCTTGATGAATCATAATTAATGACCTGCAAATGGAAGAGCATTACGCCCCAAATACTGGGATAAGTAACTGAAGGCCAAGTTAACTCCCACCACCACCCCCAACCCAATTTCTTCCCACGCTTATCCTATATAATGTGAGAACAATGAGGCAAGTCTCAAATGTTCTTTTATGCTTTCTTCTCTTTTTTCTTTTTGTAGCTGTTTGATACTTGATGTTGCCGCTGCTGGAAAATAATAATAAGCAGCGAAAGCTTTTCTCGTTGCTGCTCTTTTTAACGCGAATCTCGTATTTTTGCCATTATTTTTTCGTAATTTTCAAATGCGTGTGACAGCAGTGAAGACAGGAGGGAGGCGGGTGAAGGAGAAGTGGGAGATGTACAGCAACAGCTGCGCTTGACTGACATTACAAATCAGCGACATGTCAGCGCGTCCTGTTTACTTTATAGCCCACCCTCGCCCTCCGCCCCCCGCCATCGCCCCACGTTCTGTCGCCAAAAATGCGTTTCAAATTGCGATTTTAATTGGAAATTGATGGCTGGGCGCATGATTAAAGTTGACTTAACAGAGTTGACATCAAAGGTTTTATATATAGAATGTGAGAGTGAAAGAGTGAAAGAGAAAGAAACAGGATGGGAAATTTATGAAGAGAAAGAGAGGGAGGGAAATAGGGTTAGGAAGATAGTTAGTTAGTTGCAAGAATTATGTTAATCAAATGCGGCCTGGGCTAGATTCAGCTTGTGCTCTACTCATTATGATTATAGCTGCTCCTCCATCAAAGTCAACTTCACTATCGATTACTAAATGGGCTAATCGAGAGGGGGGACAAGAAATCAGGGCCAAAACGACAACCGCTGCTAAAAGCGACAGCTAAATCCAAATGCATATTGAACGCCAAAATATAGGAATATGCTCAAAGCGCTGACAAAAACAAATTCACGAATAATTTGTCCATAACCATACAGACAGAGAAAGTTCAGAGAGTGACATTTAGGGGGCAGAGGGCGGAGGAGAGAGGTCAGAGAGCAGAGATAGCATGGGGGCAAGTAGCTGACATTAACACATCATGCCGCTGACAGCGACGACAAAAGTGAAGAAACAACAACGCAACAGCTAAATCGGAAATGAGAAGCTTACTTCCAATTTCTTTTCTTTTTTTCTGTCTGGCAAGGGTAACTAACTGGGCCAAGACTGTAGGGGAGAGAGGGGAGCTGGCGCATAATTTGCTGTCTAATCTCAACTAATCGACGGCATTTGCAATAATATGAAAAATGAAAGAAAAGTTGGCGTCTCTGATAATGATGACGATAGCGAAATGTATATGCCGAGCGGATAGTGAGGGAAGTGAAAGACAACAGGGGAGGGGTTAAGGGGGTTGAGGTATGAAAATGTAGATATGTACGAGTATAAAAAACAATGACAATGCCCAAACTTTGGCATAACATGTTCTGCTATGGCAAGTAAAAAGTTTGCCTATCAACAGCATGACAGAGGGGGCTGAGAGAGAGGGGAGATAGCCATGGAAGGGAGTGGAGGAGAAGTGGAAGAAGGGTCGGGGTGAAGGGCAGGGAACTAACAAAAGTCTGGTTGCCATTATAGCCTATTCTGTCGTCGCTATCAGCATAAATTTCGTATTTGTATTATAATTTGGTAGTTGTTGTTGTTATTGTTGTTGTCGTTGCTGCTGGCAAATTGGTTAATGAAAGCGAGGGCTCACTGTGACAGGCCGAACTGGCAACTGGTAAATGCCAAACTGACATCCTGTGAATCTGCAGTTGCCGTTCATGTAAATTGGAAAAGCATTTTCCGACAGCACTGCATCAAAAATTTACCCATTTCCTTTCTCCTTTCTCTCTCTTTCGCTTTTGACAATTGCAGTTGTTTTATTGCCTGGCAATGGCATAAAAAATAGAGAGAGTAAAGATTGCAAATGTGCAGACATTCCCCGATTTATGTGGCATTCGAGGCACAATAATCGACTGAGCACAATTTAAGCCATAAAACAACACATAAAATGTACACAAAATGGCAGTCTGTCTGTTAGATGTAGAGGTGAGAGGTAGGGGGAGGGGGAAAGGGGAGTGGGGCACAACAAGAATGCAACACAAGTGCCGCACTTATGCGATACAGTTGCCATGGAGGCGTAGACTTTGGGCCAAAGCCTGCTTTGACAGCCAGCTAATAGCCCGGCTAAGTCCACTCAGAGCAACTTACGAAACTTTCAACGCTCGCCCATTTATGCAAAGGCTTAGCAAGCGAGGGCTGCCACAGGATTGGGCTAAATAAATCAGGCATGCTTTAAAAATCGCTAATAATAAAACAAAATTTAAATAAAATCAAAGCAAAAGCTATTGTCCGTGCTTCAAACAACAACGTTGATTACTTTCAATTTATAAGTTGACTTGAATTTTAAAAATTAAAAAATTTCATTAAATAAACGCATAAAATTATAAAGATAAAAATTTTGATTGTACAAAAGACAAACAAACATAAATAGCTTAATTCAAATTTTATATAACCAGAATAATAGTAAATAGGAATACTATTTAAAAAAAATAAATAAATAAAATAAAACATTAAAAATAAATAATTATTATAAAGAGTTTCAACTGTCTGAGCTGCCCTCGCAGCAGCAACATCTGCCGCAAGCCAAAGCGGAAATGCCCGCAAAGCTGAGTGAGCGAGCGAGCAAGAGAGAGCGGGAAACGGGATTTAGTCGGATGAGCGAGTAAGAGGAAATATGTAACACGTTAATTACAATTAGTGAGCGGAAGTGCGCGAGTGAAAAAAGTGTAGCGTACATTTAAGCAGGCAGTGTGAGGCAGTGCATCAACTAAGTTTATCCATCCATTAAACTAATTAACAGCAAATTTGCATGGATCGTAAATAATCCGTGTGCAGTATGCAGCAAGGACCTGTGCAACTTGTGCTCAGGTTGCGGCTGCACACTCACACTCACATACACATACACTCAACACAACACACACACACACCTGCCCCAAGGCACACAGAATTGTGTGGCGCTTGGTGTCGTTGCAGCAAGGATTTTAATTAGAAAATTCCAGGAATACAAGTGGCAGCACAAGAAGTGAGCAGCGACACGAGGAGCTGACTATTGCAGCAGTTGGCAGCAGGATTTGTGCACTTTTTAACACGTTGGCCAACAAGTTTTGTCTTCTTTTTGCCAGACCTTTGGCCATCTTTTTGCTCTCATTGCTGTTTTGTTTAGCATTTGCATTACAATTAGCCTGCAACTCTCTCTTTCTTTTTCTTTCACTCTCAGTCTTACTCTTCCTCTGTCTTTGTATTCTGCGATTTAAGAGCTTTTAATGCCTCGCAATTAGCCAGGCTTAAATCGCCAGCAACTGCTCGCTGGCATCTAATTGAGTAGCAACATGGAGCTAAGCGATAATGAGACCAACTCCAGGATGACCAAATGCTTCCTTTTCTTCAGTTGCCCAACGAAATTTCGTGCTCTTCAATTGTTTGTCAGCGGCTTTAATAGCGACATTGCGTGCACCTTAAAGCACCTTTGACCCAGTTCATTCCAAGGTGCGTTGTGTCATGCAACGGCGTTGATTTACTCATTGAAATGCCAACAGCTGACAGTTTAAATAATGTCAACGGCTTGAAATAAACTCCACACGCAGCTCCTTCGACTCATTTGCCAGCAACTGTGTGATGGATGAGAGGGGGAAAGGGAAACGGAAAGTGTCAGACATGAAGCCCAATCGTCAACAGTTGGCATTGAGCAACGGATGTGATTGCAATCGGATAAGTTGTTGATGGAATCCATTGTCATCAGCAGTCATTTGTGCGTCAATTGATATTTCGATAAATGTTATTTACGATAAGCCGCGTTGCTCTTCGATCGATTACAATTTATCGAAAAGCTTGTATTTTATCTATTTCTATAATTTATTTATTCTGTATTAATTAATATGTTTCTTAGTTTGAGAGTTAACTTCTGACATTCAATTAAAAATTAACCAAGTTACCAATAATTTCTGAGTTTGTTTTCATATTACATGCTTAAGCCCTAAAATATTAGTTAAGCACTTGCAAAAAAATTACATTTAATAAAACAAATTGTAAGAAAAAATAGAATTGCCACAGAAATGTAACAATAAAGTTTAATTACCTCCTCGTGATGATACCAGAAGATGTAGGCTGGCGGTTCGGGGCTGAACTTTACAGTGCAAGTGAGATTTATGGTGCTGCCTTTATCAACGTGAAGGTCAGGTCCGCCAAGTATGGTCGCCGTTGGCACTGTCAACAGCGAATGCCATCCAAAAAAAGAACCAGACGAGTCACCGAAAAAAGATGGAGATGAAGAAGGCAGAGAACGAGAAGAAGAAAAAGAAGAAAAACGTTGTTAAAACGAGGCAGAAAAGTAGACTGAAAAGCTAAGAGGCTGGCGGGAGCAGACTGGAGGAGACTGGATGGAGGTCTCCTGGCCTGACACTGTAGAATAATAAACTACGAGATAAAATGAAATTATTGTCGCATAAAAACCAAGTTCTCTGCTCCCCATCCCTCCATTCCTCCGTCCTTCCTGTTATCCTTGTAGTCCTGCTCGCAGTGCGTGTTCCTCACTCGTTTGCTGTATGTAATTTATTTGCTCAACAACTTTTTTGCTTGCCTCCGTGGCGAAGTGTCCTTTGCCTTTGTTATTTGCGACAAATGGTTGATTTTTTATGAAGCTCAAGCCAATGCTCGATGCTCGATGCTTGTTGTCGTTGTCGTTGTCGATGTCAGAGTTCATGGCTGTAACTCAAACTCAAACTGAGACTGAAACTTGAATTTACACTTACCGACAACATTGAGTCGAACGAAATAACTGCGAACTGGTTGCGTTGATATCTGGCACTCATACATCCCAGCATCTCGTTTCTGGGCCCATTTTATCTGCAGCGTCCAGTCGTCGGTGTCCTGATGATGTGTGGCCTGAAACCGCTGATCGGAGGTGTATGTGTAGGCGCCCACAGTCAGGATGTGGATGTCCCGATGCCGTATCCAGGATACCTGCATCAAACAAAACAAAAAAAAACAAATTGCACACAAAATGTCAATCAAATGTTGCTGGGGAAGTGTAGATAACGTAGATACCCTGCAAATTATGGCAACAACCAAATTAACCGCAAATAGAGATTTAATTTTCGAACTGAACCGGTTTTAAATATACATTAAATTATTTAAGAATAAATTCCATTAAATGAATAATGTTGCATAAAGAAAAATCTATGTTTGGGAAAATAATTAATAAGTCATTTTATTATGCCAATCCTACGAATAAGTCAATTTTATCTGTTTTTCACATTATGTTGTGAAATATTTGAATAAATAGAAAATAAAACATAGTAAGTAACAATAAATATTAACTCATTCCTTAACAGTAATCGTGTTTAAGGCTATACTATCCTTCTTCAAGTATTTACAGGGTACTGCTACCCAAAATCTCTTTGTTTATTGCCGTGGCCAAAGAGTTGGCATTAAAAATGCAGCAATTGAAAAACGAATTGCCGTCGCAGTGCCATCAAAATCGAATGAGATGCTGATGTCGCTCCCATTTCGGTGCTGGCTTACAGCGATTAATCAGGATAGCATCCTTCGCGTACTTGTAGTCGTAGTCGTATTGTTAATGGCGGACCAAACTTGGCGTACGTGACGTATGCGCAACATGATGTGGCACACGCATGAGCTGCTTGAATTTGGCAAGTTTACGGTTGGCGGGAAGGCTGTAATCCTCAAGGAATCTGAATCTGAGCTGAATTTGTGCTGAGCTGCACCGCCCTCCCACCCGGTGGTGGTGGTGTTGGTGGTGCTACTGGTGGCTCACTGGCTCAGTGGTTGGCTCGTTTTGTCTGGTTTGCTGCTGGTAATTTTTGAGTTGAGTTTTAGCTTTTGCTTAATTATAACAAACTTTTTAAGTAGTTGCTGCGCTGAGACAGAACTTTGTAAGCTGCACGCACACCCTTTCCACCCTTACACCCCTTCTCTCGCCCTTCATCTGTCTCTGTCTGGCACTTGATATGCACAAGTTATTAAGTCAAATGTAAATGCAAAATTATCGCACTTGACAGTCACAACAAGTGCACAAACTAACAACTTGGCCCCTTTTTTCGACTGGGCGTGGCACATTATGGTGCGTGTGTTTAATTATACGAAATGTTGTTGCATACTAAACAATGGCCTTAACATCGACTGACACACACACACACACACATACACATTCACCTATACACAACAGTCACTGGGGGAGCCTTATAGTTTGGCAGTTTTGTGCACCGCATGTGGACCGCAATGAGTGTATAAAAGTGTGAAAAACATGTCGACAGGGGCTGCCATTAAACAAACATTTTACGCAACAAATTAAAGTGTAATTAACAAGTGCATGCTGTGCACTAACAACAGCAACAGCAACAACAACATTAACAGCAACAACAACCACAACAACGACGTCCAATCGTTCAGCGGTATCCCTGGTTCTAGCAATTCCCTTGCATATCTTCCCTCCTCCTCTTCCCGCTCTTCCCTCTCCCCTGGCATATTAGCAGCCCTAAAACACTCCTGCAAGCGCGAGGGTGGGCTGATAAGTCATTGACCAACTTTTTTAATCAAATTATAATATTCTTGCATAGTGTAATCCATCAACAGATGAATGTTGAAGTTTTGACCACACTTTCTAATTTAAGTAGAATTTTTTAGTGAAAAACTTTGAAAACTTTTCTGTTTCGTCATGTAACTTTTATCTATTTGTAAATTTTAAAAATTAGCTCAATGGTACGGGATTCCATTCAAATGAAATGGTTATCTGTTAGATTCTTGAGTATTGTTCTAAAATATTACAGAAAATTAAATTTACTTTCATTTCTATTACAATCTTTATGCTACAACACTTTATACTACTATTCCCACTTACTTCTCAGCCCACCCTCGTACGCATAACAGACGCAACAACACACACAACATGTCCCGCTGAGTTCGTTTCGGTTTGGTGTTTGGTTTTCTCAACTCGGACTGCCCCAAGTGCTGTTGACGCATGCGGCAAGTGCAATTTTCCTGAAATTGTTTAAATAATTTCGCGCTTAAATGCAATTGAAAGTGTGCAACGTCCCTACAGAGTGCAACACCGTGGGGGCATCGTCGTCGTTGTAACTGTAAAAGGGCCTCATTCCCGCCCACTAGAGTCGCTGACGTGTGGCAGGCAGCGTTGCCAGTTGCCAGTCGCCAGTTGCCACTCGTCGTTGCTTTTGTGTGTTGGCAAGAAATTAAAAGTTGCTGCAACTGCAAACTGCAAATCCTTCAACTCTTTTTTGCTCCTTCGCCTCCTCTGCTCCTCCCTTCTCTCCTGCTGCTTCCTCTCTTCGCATTTGTGTCAAGTGCTTTGGTTGCTCGGCGCGTGCTGAAAGTTTGTTGGTTTTTGGCATTTGGAGTCCTGTTTGTTCGCCTTTTGCGCCGCGTGCTCCTCTGCCATTGTTGGTTAATGAGAGTTCGAATCTTTTCTAACAACTGCTCATTTGTGACTGTGCCTTTCTGTCCCTTGCCCCTCCCTTACCCCAACTGCCCATTTGCACCCCGGGGGCAGCACGAAGCACGTGCTGTTCGACTTTGCGTGGCGCCACTGTGATTAATCGTGCTGTGCAACACTTTCGCCCTGCCTAATTATTCATAAACTTGTCTGTCACGCATATTAAAAATGTTGCCACACGCCGATAAAAATTGTCACGCCCAGACGGGCCGTTTTCGTTTCTGACAGTCCAACATTTCATTTAAATTGTTGAAAAGAAAATAAAACAATGTCTGAATGCCCCCAGATTAAATACACTTGCAGTTGACGTAATTAAATGGGTTTTATCCTTAACTGTAGATTCCTTGCTGACCTGATAAAAAGTAAGACTAAGAAAGTAAATCAGCCTATGATAATGAGAAATATATAATTATTTTTGGCTTAGTTTAGTTTCCTAACGCACTTTTGATTTGTAATTTGTAAGTAACAACATCCAAAAAAATCTATGAAAAGTATATACACTCTAATAATACTTGAATAAATGTGTAACAAACTTCACCAGATAATGGAAATGCCCTCTGCAAAAGACTCAAATAAGAAGAGGCGACAGTCTCTGTGCTAATTAAATGTTTCAAAATATGTCAAATTAAAATTGTTACCAAGTATTTCCCGCACTCGTATAAGCATGTTAATATTTCGTTCAACGTAACAAGTCGACCTAATAATACCCTGCATTAAATAACAAAAAAAATCATGTTTTTAAAATTATTAGCTAAAATCAAAAAATTTAAAAAGAAATGTCTAATAAAATTCAACTTCTACTGGTTGCATATTAACAGGGTATTTTGCAGCTTAAACTTATAGCCATTTCAAGCAGGTTTCCTGTATGTCTTCTGTGTAAATGACAACTCGGGGGAAGGGGCGCAATTAAAGCAGATAAACAAAGGAAAACAATTGCAATAGCAGTCGCGCTTACAGGACTGAATACAAAAATTGCTGAATTTGAGAAAAGAAAACAACTTAATGCCGACTTAGGACTTAGGAAGCAGGTCGCAGGTCGGAGGTCGCAGTTTGGACCAAAAGTTGGCAACAAGAAAATAAAAGGTTTTTCTGTCTAGGCCAAAACACAGCACAGGGCGCTTCGCAGACAATACAAAAGAAAAAAGAAGTCAATGAGAAAAAAGTCCGCCTCTCTTTTGGATGGGTGGGCGTGTAACTAATTAAAAATTTTGCAGTCATGCTAAGGGAATTACATTTTGGCAACGCGACGCTGTCGGCCAGGTTGGCAAATCAACGAACTCAACAACAACAAAGAAGCGCATGAGAGAATAAGCCAACAGTTAAAAAGAAATGAGGGGAATGTCGAGTTGGGGGTTGGGGTAGGGAATGTCAAAAACTTTAAAGGCTAAGCGGATCGTCACGAACGAGCGAAAAGTTTGTTAGCCACCTGCCGCATCCACTCACCGTTTTGTTGGCCAAATTGCGCACACGGCAACTGAGATACGCGGATTTGCCCATGAGGGCGGTCACATTGCGGGGCGTTGAGGGATCAAAATACGGCTCCATCCATTTGGGATGCGTGTACGCCGCGGTGGGCATTGTGGGCACCATCGCTGGCGTTGTTGTCATCTCATCCAACGAGTTGAAGCCCTCGATGGGGCCATGCACACCGCCATTTGTTAAACCTGCAACGAGTTTCGAAAAGTAAATGCAAAGTTGTTAAAATACATTTGAAAGTGTATTCATTTTTAAAAATTAAAATGAAGCACTTACTTTTAAATATTACTTAACATAACTAATTGTCTGTTAATTATTTGCAATGCTTTAAAGTATTTATGGTTTCAATGCTTATTTCACATTCCATAACTTGACAAATATGAGAAAACTTTTATATAATGGAATATTCGCCTATTTTATTTATTTTTATAAACTGAATAAAAATTTAAATTAAATATTTGAGAACCCAAAAATTGCTTTCATTTCATGCTAAACTTTTGCACTCTTTGACATTTTGCGAGTCAAAAAAAAGCATTCAATTTGTCTAAACGAGAAATGAATTTCAGTACGAAAAAGTCAACTTCAACAAATAGACACAATTCGGCATATGCCAGTCAGTCTGTCAGTCTGTCAGTGTTTGAATCTCTTCCTCTCTATATATATCAGCTTCCCACTTTCCTTGCGTGTGTTAAGTCCCGTTTTATCTTTGCGAGCCGGACGAGGAAAAATATAAAAAAATTGTTGGGAAAAAATAAGTAACTAAAATACAAATAAATAAAACACAAATTTATTTCGTTGCGCAAAATGTTCTTTATAAAAAGCAAAATTAAACGAGAAATATAAAAGTAAAAGGTCATAAGCAGAAAAATGAACTGACAAGAATTTTGAATGCATTCGTCAGTGTCAAGGATGTCGCTAGAGTTTTGACGATTTTGAGGTAATAATTTAGATTATTAAATGCTGAAATCAAAAGCTCGGTCAAAAGGTGCCCAAGTGGCCGCAGTAGCATCACTGTTAGCCACTGCAAACTCTTTAGTTACTATTTAGAAATGAACCACTGAAAGTCTAAGGGCAGCATCAAATGGCAAAGGGTTGAAACGTGGAGGTAAACGCATTTCAAAACCGCAGACAGCTGCAAAATGAACGCATAGCGAATGGAGATAGGGAATGGGAATGGGTTTGTGGTAAGGTTTGGACTGTTGACGTGGCCTGGGAGCCTTAGCAGCCTCTGCCACGGTGAGCAGCCTTCAAGCGAGTGAAGTGTTTGCGGTTGGCAAGTACAAGTGCACACACGGACAGGACATACACACACACACGGATACATAAGAACGAAATTGTGTCACTGCTTACATCACGGTGGCACACACACTCACACATATATATGCATTGCCACACCCATATTGGCCAACCACAAGCGGTTGTACCTCTTTCTATCTATGTGTGTGTGAGAAAGAGTCGAGCTCATGGTTATGCAAAATATTTGCACTCAAATCATATTTCAAGGATTAAAACTTGCATTCATTCGAAAACTGTTTTTCCACATGCACGCCTTTAGTCATACACACACACACACACACACACACACACTGACACTGTGAGACACAAATATGACCGCCCTACAACTTCGGCTTCATTAAACAAAAGGTTGCCAGCATATGACGCGCATTTGTATGCAATGAATTGAGGGCGGCATTGAGGGGAGGCGCCATAGGGGCGTGGCATGCACATGATAGATGCTTAAGCTTAATATGCTTAATGTCTGTGTGCCAAAGTTGCACAAATTTCAAGTAAATATTGCATACACTTTTAATGCAGCTGTCCCAAAAGTTATTGCCATGAATTTTTTGTAAATATTCTCTTTACTGAAAACCAGTTGTAAGCTGTTCTTAAAGTCAAGCCAAAACTGTTGGGCATTAAGCGATGGCAAAAAATTCAATTGCCACAGCTGAATACACTTCATTTTAGTCGTATATGTCTGTGTGTGTGTGTGTATATATGTATATATGTGGGCATGGGTGATTGAGTGTTTGCTTAATCATTACAGAGACTGGGCACGCCCACTTACAGCCTGGCAGGCAGTCGTTCTCGCTCTCATACAATGACTTTGCATACTTGCGTTTAATTTGTGACTACGACGTAAACGAAGAAGGGAAAGAGAAAGAGCAGAGGAGGAGGAGAAGGCAGAGTCGACGGCATGGAGCAATTAAGAAAACTTTTGCAATTTTCACGCTTTTATTTTGGCATATTTCCCATATATACCCTGTATGTCAAAGACGAAATGAAGAATGATGCTTATTCAGCATAAATTTAACTGATTAGGGATATCCGAATTCTTGCAACAAATTTTCAATAAATTTAAACTTTTGAATAGCTCAAGATTATTTAACTTAAAATTTGAAATTTAAAAAAGATAAATTGCTAACTTAAATCTTATTATATAATAATATTTAAAATATTTTCAGTAATCGGTAACTATAATAATTCCCAATGAATCTAACTGTCTCTATTTTAAATGAGATATAAGCAGCCATTTATACTTATTATGTGTTTTCAATCCATGGCAAAGAGTATTTGCTAGTCAATCAGCTGTCGAAACTATACTTATAAATTGGTTAATTTTTTGGGGTTCAGGAATTTAATGTTGTGCCTCAAATGATGCGTAGTGTGCAACACTTTGAACCCGGAGCTCAATGAATTTTCATGCCTTGATGCTAATTGCCAGCTTATTGGGGGAGCCTCAAATTCGAGAGGCATTTAATTGTGTTTTATGGCATTGAATTTGTATTTGTAGCAAATTTTGGCACACTTCATTGCTCTTTTGACGTCTGGCTGTGTGTATGTGGGTGTTTGGACTGTAATTAAAAATCAACATACGGAAACAGAAATTGAGCTGCCTGAAGCTACTAAAATAGTTGTGGAGATGCCTCTTTGCTCCATTGTCATTAATTTCCTGCTAATGCAACATGACGAGCACAATTTTGATTGCATGTGAAGCTGGAATTGGACATGTGCTGATGCTGTTCCTTCTCCTTTTCCTACTCCTTCTCCTCCTCTTTCTTCTCTTACTCCTCTTCCTTCTCTTCCAGATGCTGCTGCCTCTATAGGCATCCTGTGCACGCCAGCATGAATAATGATGCCTTTTGACATTGTCTAAGCTGTTTTATGCGTGGCACCGTGACTTTGCTGAAAATCAAATGAGCCCCAAGCCAAGCAAGTTGCTCGATTCCATTCCGTTCCTAAACTGGACACTTATGCTGACAGCCACTCGAATATGCATGTGGCACCTTTGGCCGTGCTTTTCGCAGCTAGGGATGGCTATCGACAAGAAAAAGTATCGATGTTGATATCGGGATAAAAATATGAAATAGAATATCATGCTTTAAAAAAAAATCAGCAGATCTAATGGATCAATTGACATTATAAAGAGTGATATTGATTAGTTAAATTAAAAGATATACAGCAAAAATATATATTTAAGCTCTACGAAAATATACAATAAAAGTTTAAACTCTTAAAATATAAATAATTAATTTTTATCATAAATAGAGAAAACAATTTTCACAAAAAAATCATTTCATTGAAAAAAAAATAAACATAAAATATTATATGTGAAAAAATGTTAATAACATATGTTTGTATAAAAATATAAATTAACTTAAGAGATGAAAATATTTTTTAATATATCGTACTAAAAAACCTTTGCATCGTTGTTGCGTTGATTATCACATAGTCTTACTACTGCTTAAGGCCCTATTCTCTTTCAGCAAAAAATTTTTTTCGACTTTTTTTTTTGCATTTATTTATAGCTTGGGTAGTTGTGAATATGCCCCTAAAAGGATTTTTAGAAATTCGAAATACTTAAGGAGATATGGACATTTTTATCCAGCAATGTTAATGTTAATGCATGTGAAGTCAAAACTTTAAACGCGTTTATCTCGAAACCACGTTTTTCGAGCTGGCGGCCACGATTCCGCCAGTTCTACTGAACCGATTTGGATGAAACAAAGTTTAATCGACGTAGAATTGTCACCATTCTGGCCCGTAGTAAAATAAAAATGTTGCGATTTTTTTTACTATTTTTTTTTACACTAAACTACAAAAAAATGGGTCCAAATTCGATTTTCAATTTCAAGTGGCCGCCATTTTGTCAAAAAAAATCGCAAAATTTTTATTTTACTACGGGCCAGAATCACATCTATACTGATTATAACCCCGTTTTTTTTTTTATTTCCGACGCTCCGGAGACCCGGAATCGTGGCCGCCGTGACGACACCTTTTTTTTGCACCACCAACTTTGAAGTCTCATTACTTTTTGAACAGCCCTCGTATCGAGGCAAAAAAATTTTGTTTATTTTCTTTCATTCATTACTAATTCAATAAAAAAAACAAAATTCAAATATCTTTTTGAGTTTTCAAATGAGAATTTTTTCAAAAAAGGTCCAAAAACAGCAAGCTGAAGGAGAATAGGGCCTTAAGTATCGATATAATTATATTGATATCCATCTCTATTCGCAACTGCTACTGCTCGCAACCACTTAACCACTCAACCACTCAGTTACTCATTTATTTATGTGCTGCGCAGTGCATTGCGCGAGGCTTTTGTCGTCGTTTCGTCCTTATTGTGGCCTCGCCGCTGTTGTCGCTGTCGCTGTCGCGTCGCCGCTTGCGGCTGGCGTCTTAATTAAGCTTAAATGATGCTGCAAAATTTATTTCATTTCGCACTCGAAGCCTCACGACTGAAACTGAAACTGAACCCTGAACCCAAAGCTGTAGCTGCTGTTGCTTTGCTGTAGTGGGAGCATCTTCTATACGCACGGCATGCATATAAATTATCCAGGCAAATTACATGGCACATGCTGAAAATTGAAATGTGGCTACTGCATATGTACATACATATATTTATGTGCGTGTGTGTGTGGGGCATGTGTACGACTGCTGTCATATTTATTTTCTTCCCGCTTCAGAGCTGATTATTTTTAATGCTCGTTATTAAAATGCTTCAATCGAATACTGCTTTAATTGTTCACATGATTAACCCATGACATATATGTGAAAAATATTTTTCAACTGCAGCACAAACTTTAAAATTGTTTTTTAAATTATACAAAGAATTAATCTTGCATTTTAAAGTTGTTAATAACAATTTGAAATATTCCTTTCAATTTAATTACATTAAAAATTCAATATTTTCATATGTAAAAACTGTTTCATACTCATTACAAAATAGCTGCAAATTAAATTGTTCCATTAAATCATATTTAAAGTGTTTACAAAGTTAAAAAGTTTTATTGCTTTGGGGCAAAGAATTTCTTGAGGCAAACCAAAAATATGAAATATTTTGTGGCATCACTGCAGAAATTCAGTTTTAAATAAGAGACATTATTATGAATATTAAAAATTAAGGAAAGCATAGTTAAATAAGTGCTTTGAGCTGAGACTTCAATGGCATTCACTCTTTCAGGTCTTTGTCTTTAGTCTTGAGTCTTTGTGTAACTTGTTATCTCCTTCAACGTTGATTGACAACATTTTTGTGCAATGTTGTTAGTGTCAATGTCGTTACAGTTGTTGTTGTTATGGTTTTGTTTGTTTGTCTTTGTATAGCCACTTCGTCTGACAAAACATGCGATACGATGCGACACGACAGAGGCACACACTCACACACACACACATACCCATAACTCATATTATGAAATATTCGTAAAATTTCATACAAAATACAAGAAAATGCCAAGTGTGTGTGCGTGTGTGTGTGTGTAAAAGTCAAAAGCATAAAGTGAAGTTTATACAAGAAGTTGGTAGAAGGCTGGCTGATTTTGACTGGTTGGTTGGCTGGCTCCTTGGCTCCTTGGCTGCCTGCCTGCTTGCCTGTTTCTGGCAGGGCTTATCACCTCTGGCCTCTGCGCTCAAGCTTATAATGAAGCATTGTTTGTTGCACAAAGTTTAGCCCGGAATGAAAACAGTATGAAACAAGTAAGAGCGCTATAGTCGAGTACCCGACTATAAAATACCCGATAATCAATTTAAATATACATACAATAATGTAAATAATGTACAAAAATTAGCAGTAAAAAGGAAAACGGGAAGAAATCGGAATAAAATCAAATATAAAGAATTGTATTTAAAAACATTAGACTCCATTGAAATACTATTGCATACAGTGCATATAATACTTTAATGGATATTTACCATTGTTACATACATTGCAACAATATACCCTTGCACTATGGGGTATTTTACCGAAAATATGTCATTTATTAATAACTCGTAAACTAAGCAAGATATTGTGATGCGGCTTTTTTTCTAGTATTATAAAAACCCTTCGAAATTTTTTGGAAAAGGGGGCGTGGCACCATCTTTGCCCCAGATTTTTCTTTTTAATTTTTTTTTTTGGTACCCAGTAAGTTTATGATTTATATTGTAACTAGCAAGCTTTGACCTTATATATAATTAGCAATATACAAAAAAAAGTATTTGTTGGACATAGAAAGTTGTAAGCCCTCTTAGACAGCTGTGAGCATAAAATTAAAAAAAAAAATTAGGGGGCGGATATGGGGCCACACCCACTTTTTCAAAAAATTTCGAAGGGTTTTTATAACACTAGAAAAAAAACCGCATCACAATATCTTGCTTAGTTTACGAGTTTTTAATAAATGACACAAAAACAGATCAAATTCTCCATACGAAAAGCGAGAAAATTAGCACTGAAAAATTGTGAGGTTACGTGCTAAAAAATTGGATTGGGATAAAGGCGCACCGAGGCGCACCTTGAGGTAAACTATTCTGAATAAAGAAATATTGACTCTACAACATGGACATGGACTCACTTTCAACAACTTTCAACATTTTTGTTAAACTCTTCCCAAAGTTTAACTTTTCTTTCCAAAATTAGACATTGACACCACTTGCTAAATACACAAATTATTAAAGATACCCGTACAAAAACAACAGCATATATGCAGAAACGGGTAGTAAAAACTTGAACAGTTAACATCCATTTCAAATTGGTATTTATAAAATGATTCTCTTTGATGTGTATCAATTTGAAAATGCACTTCAATTTTGCAGTTAACAAAAGCACGCGGGCATCGGTTGAAACAGCTGACTTTAACAGCTGGTATTTTAACATTGGACTGTTATGTTAACATTTCTGGTATGTAACATAACAGTTTGAAGTGTTTAGTATATGTTAGCATTAAAAAACCATACATTTGCATACTTTTGAAAAATGAATAAATGACACTTTTTCGGTAAAATACCCCATAGTGCCTTGTACTCAACGAGTAATTGGTATAAACAGCCAAGAGAAAACAACACAGCCAACCAAGCAGCCAGCCAGCCAAGGCTTCCAGTTGAAGAAAGCTCTGAGAATGTGTGTATGTCACCTTGTTTAGATGGGGGCGGTGGAAGGAATGGGAATTGTGTAATGGGCATAAGGGGAAGCGAGTGTGGAGATAGTAAGGAGAGAGAGAGAGAGAGAGACGACTGCTCAACAAGATATTAAAATAATATTTACAAGGACTAAAGTGGTAAGCATAATGCATGAGATGCCGGGCACTAAAGCAAAACCAAAATCATACGAGTACAGGAACAGAATAATGTGAAACATCTGCATTTGAATTTTGAGTTTGCCAACATTTTGGCCATTGTCGTGTGCCTGATTAGAGCTGTCGTTTGTTATTGTTTGGCAGTTTCGACAATGTCGTCTTGTTTTTATTAATGATCATCATAGATTTTCCAATCACACAGTGTAATCCATTGCCCAATCAGAGCAGCGACCATTTTCCGGCTGCCATTTTCTCCTCTTCATCTATCTTTCTCTTTCTCTCTCGACCTCTCTCCTTTGTTTGTGCCCATTTTGGCTGCCAGAAATCTATTCAATGACTTGGAAAAGGGTCAACTCTTGGCTCTCGATTCTCGGGCTCTGGGTTTTTGTCGATGAAGGCACAAAATGCTGTCGAATTTTAATTGCGTGTGTTAATATTTGGGTTCAATTTCATTTCGTTCCGTTTCGTTCCGGTCCATCGTCTACTTTTGGGATTTATAGTTGTGGCACTGCCTGGGAAATATACAATTTGCAGCGCGTGTGGCCATAAATTCAAGTTTTAGGGGCGACAATTGATGTTTATCGTTGTGCTTGCGAGTTGGCCCCCAAAAAGTAGGCAATAGATTTGGAAGCAGTCAACGTTAAATTTCTCGAGTGCCAGGTGTCTTGCGGTCTTGCATTATTCAATCAACCTAATCAATCACAACAACAACAACTACAACAGGAGCAATAAAATCTTGATTGTTGTTCATTTTGTTGTTGGGCAAACAGTGCAAAACCGCAATGCAGGCATTTATAGGTTAAACTTTTAATTGCAGGCCATGAAAGTGACATATCACAACACTCGAAAACACGCATACATGAACTAAAATACCCAAACACACACACAGACACAACATACACACCCACACATCTGGCAGCTCAAAACATATTTACAGTTGCTGCCAAACCGCAAAAGGCAAAATCAATTGCGATTGCGATTGCAATTTCTGCAAACCCCTTTTCAAACGATCTGCTGATACCCTGTAATCTGCGTAATCAATGGGTATTCACTTCGGAAAAAGATATATACGATAGTCTGAATAAAATATTAATATTAATTCAGATTTCCTTTTAAGTATTTAAAAAAAAATTAATATTGCAGGATATCTGGCAGCTGCTCTAAGGCGATTTCTATGACTTTGCTGCTGCTGCAGCTGCAGTGGCCGGCTCGGCAATATAAAATATTAAATTCAAATGAAAACACAATAGATTTGTGCTCTGGTTTTTTGCTCTCTGACACTTTGTGAGTGAAGCGAAGGCAATGAAATATTTACAACAGCGCACAGCTGCTGGCAAATGCAACCGCATGGCAAAGTGTAAACAAACTTACAATAAATCATTTTTAAATAATTTACAATATGGCAAATGGCTGTCCTGCATCCCCCGCCCGCTCGACGTCAAGCTAAGCCCCCTAAAAAAAAACAAACACACACATAAAAGATACAACAAAAAATATTTAAAAATCGATGTGCAACCAATGCCAAAGTTGAGTTTTGCTTCGCACAGAGCACAAATTTTGCACATGTCGCGCTTTACGCGTCAACAATTTGACGGCTGCTACAAATGGAGCGCCAAACAGTTTGAAAAAATAAAAAACAAGAAAAAATCACAAAATAAAAACGTTGTATTCGATGTATTTTTTTAATATTTTTTTTTCTGTTGCGACACAACACGAGGCGTGTAATGGCTTAGCCAGAGCCTCACTTTGGCTGTCACGAATTCGCCGGCCAGATCCTCGATACGTGCATGAAGTACAGATGTGACTCTGACTTCCACTTTAAGAGCTGTCTTGCATATGGATGGGTTAACAATATTGAGAAAAATATCATATATCATATGTAAAATATCATATTGTACTGTTTTATACTAATTGCAAGTTAAAATTTGAGATTTACAATTTAAAATTTTTGAAAAACAAAACATCGAAAGTTTGCTTTAAAGTTTGAAGTTGGTCACATTTTTGACCTATCAACTTAATAAATCTAAATTTTTGTTCATTTTGACAAGATTTTTTTTACAAAAAAGTGTACTTTCTCATAATTTAGTTTAAGGTGTTGTTTTATGGTTTGGGAATATATCGACAACTCGATTCGTTTTCTTTTGACGATTTCTAGATTTTGATTTACATCACAACTTGTGAGAATAGTTTTAATTACATTTTATTCCTTTATACCGATAGATTTCAATTCCCATCCCTAGACCAGTGCCCTCTGCACTGTGTGTCTTCCGTGCTGTGTCCTGTGTCCTCTGTCCTGTTCCATATGCATGTTGTCGCGGTGGCATTTTCTCTTTTTTAAGACTGTCTGACAAAACTGTTTGCCGTACGCGTGTTGCCTGCCAAAAGTTGACCCCTCCTGCACTTCAGCTTCCTGCTCTATAATGTTGAGCTAGAGAAACGGCATCGTCAGCTGCTTTAGCTGGTTTTCTACTTTGATTGAGTGCCCATTCGACTTGATGGCCACATTTTGAATTGAGTTCGAACGAAGCAAATGACTTAAAAGTGCCAACTGCTCAACTGTTTGTACAAGTGAACGAGATGTGAGAGAAAGTCGCAGAGGGAAAGAGAGAGAGGGGGAGAGAGAGAGGGGGAGTGTATGTTCTATTACTATCTCCATCAGCTGCCTCTTATTTCACTTACATAGTGCCACTTAGTTATGGCTGCTTCAACTCGAGGCTGAGACGTGTACAATCATTGCGTCAGTCACGTTCTGAATTGAACAAATTCATCAGACTATGTACCAGAACGGTATGACTTGAAAAGGACTCGCACCCAGAATGCACAGGACCCACTCATTGCCTTGTCGTTATCCAGATCCCAAGTCTGTGGCATTGCAATTTTCTATTTGTATTCAAGCACAGACCAAAATTCAGCACCACGAATACAAATCGATCGAATTAAATTGAGATTTTTATGCGTGCATGATTGCATTAATAAACACTTTGCCGAGCTACCGAGCACTGTCGGGCTGCCGAGCAACAACAAACTCTTTATTGCCTTAAATTTCAATTTATAGTTTGCATTATTCTCCTTTTCTCATTTTGCAACAGTATTTTGATTTATTTATTTGCTTTTTTGTATTGTTGCAAATGGCGGCTATCAACATTTCATGGCAGGCTTTTAGGCGCACATTTCGTACAATTGAAGCGATGCTAATAATTTATTATCCATTTTTACAATTACATTGCAAATAATCGAACAAAAATTTGATATTCAGAATTATTCCATCCAGATGATTTGTGAATACAGAAATTAATTCACTTTAAACTTGGAAACAAAAAAGACTCAAGTTCTCTTAAGCTCTCGAATATTTGCAAAAATCAGTCGATAAATTAATTTTATGAAAAGCAACTTTAAATAAAATCGATTTTTTTTTTAAATTAATCACTCAATTAGCTAAACACTCCATAGAGCAAAAAAATAAAAATTGTTCAAATTTGGAAACAAAGAAAAACTTTTAAGTCCTGGTAAAATATTTGCCAAAAATAGTTGATAAATTAATTTCGTTAAAAATAACTAAATCAAAATATCCAATGTATTCACAATGAATCAATCTATTAGCTAAACACTCCATTGAGCATACTTAACTCCATGCGTATACTTAACATGCCATTTAACACTCTTTCTATACATTTTATTATTCGAGTTTTGCTGTTAAGTTTCAGACTACGATAAATTCGTCTTCCATGTATTTTTAGTTCATTGAAGTTTGAATTTGGCCGCAAAAACAGAGTCCGAGTTGGGGTTGCATACGTGTCTGGTTGCACTCAAAATATTTGCCGCATGAACATGCAGGCAAAGTTTCTGCAGCGATAACTCTAGCCTCGAAGCGAACTAAATTCGAGGAAAAAATGTAATACAAACGGGGGGCAAAAAGCATGTAAAAGCAACAAGCTCAGATAATATTTAAACAGTAATTTAATCAAGAGAAGAAGCCAATGTGCATCGAAGGTAGAGCATACAAAACAAAAGTCCACATTGCAGTGGTAATTACAATTACAAGTCGACGCGATATATATATCCTATTTGTATTGCTGCTGACTGTTGTCTGCTGCTTGCCACTTGCCACATGCCTCCTGCCTGTCGAATCTGATACGGAGACGTTGGACGACGATGAAGAAGAGGTCATTGGAGCAGATGCCGCGAGATCGTAGTGTGTGCCAGGCACGTACCTGCCTTTGAGTGTGTGAGTGTGTGTGTGTGTTGCAAGTATGTGTACATTTTCAGCGGTCGATAGCCAGACTTGAAATCTGAAGCAGTAACAGCAGCAGCAGCAACAGGAGCAACAGCAAAGCAGCTGGCAGCAGACACGAATGCCAGAATTCCCTTAAGGTTGCCTGTTTAACTGGCTGGCTGCCTGACTAACTCTGTCTCTGGGTGAGAGGGGGAGGGCATCACTACCTGTGCAGCAACAGAAGCAACAACATCGAAGTGTATGAAATATTTTCACATTGTTTGCTCTTGTTAACATTTTTTTTACCTACATCTGGCATACTCTCAGTTGTGCGCCTTCATCTTTATTGTAGCTGGCGCTATAAATTTTGAAAATACACACAACAGAGTGTGCATGTGTGTGAGTGTGTATGTGATAGCGACTGCTGGCTGCTGTTGCTGACACTGTGGGTATATCTCCTGGGGGAAACTCAAAGTGGAAATGCTTGCCTTATTAGTACATTCAGCAGTAAAAATGTGTTAATCTATAAACGTGCCCGAAAGTATGCAATGCTTTTTCGCTGCCATCTCACTTCTTTCTATCTCTTTCTCTCTCTCTGAGTGTGTGTGTGTGCGTGTGTAAGTACTCTGGTATTTTACGTTGCCCGCGAGACACGTCAGCCAGATTTCAGTTGCTATGCGAGCAGCTCTTTAATGAATTTATCGCGTGTTGGGATTGCGTTACACATACGCCCCGTACTCCGACTCTGTGGCTCTATCTTGGCCTTCTACTTCTGGCAACAACTCGCGGCCACTACTATTTTAAAGCCTTCTCCACCGGTTTTCTACTCCTCATGCAAACTATGTGCTTTTAATGTTTATGGGCCGCGGCTAGAGATAGAGTGCTGTCTGTCTTTCTGCCTATCTGTCTGTCCCAGGGTCTGACAGGTGCCATGAACAGGCGGCACAAGCTGATTATGTTGTTACAAACATTGTTGCCACCGTTGTTATTAAAGGTTGTTTGGTCGGCACTTTGAGCCTGCCATGTAAAACATTAAAATTTGACAGCTTTTAATGGGCAACAAAAGCGCAGATGGCGTAAGTTTTCAACGCTTTTCTCTCTCTCTCTCTCTCTTTCACTATCTCTGCATGTGATGTGTGTTGGGCTCCGTGTTGATGACGGCTTTTAATCGCTGTCTGCATAAGGAAGCAGCACTTGCAGCGGCAACTTGATCGCCTCTCAAGTTCGGCTCATAAATCATCATAGCAACAAGGAATGCCTTTTGGCAACAGAGTTGTGCTTTTAGCTTATTTATTGCTTAGATCTTGGATATTTTAAAAAGGGGAATTTTCATGATTTAAAATCAATCATTACATTTATTAAAGTATGTTACATAAATATTAGGTGTGAGTAAAATACAAATTCTTATGACATATTCTAAATGCATAATGCCATATATTTAGCTTTTTTAAAACTTCATTTATCTGATCTTAGCTTAATATTTATACTGCATTATGAACAATTAAAATACTCTCATTTTTCGATTTTATAGTGAATTAAAGTTTAGACATTTTCCTTGCTTGTTTTCTATTTCTTTAAACTAATATTAGCTATAAAATCTATCTTTTTTGGACTGTCAAATTCTGACTACACTGCTTGGCAAACAGCCAAAAACTGTTTACGTTCCAAGCATTTTGGTTTTGTTTAGTCGCCTGGCAGCTGCCACTGAGATCGCTCGATATGGGAGAGAAAGAGAGCGAAATACGTAGAAATTGAGGAGAAGAGAAAGAGAAGCTGTGAAATTATTGTTTTCCAATTAATAAATGTCAATTACGTTTTGCGAGTGTAAAAACAAGGTCAACTTGTGACAAATGCGCACACACACACACACAGAGATAGACAGTGTGAGGGAGAGAGACACGCATTCGCACAGTGCCTGCAATATGTTTGCACACTTGACCGCAACAGGATTGTGTGCTGCCCTGCCACTGTCATCTTAAATAAATGACATGGCTGTTTTGGGGGCTTAGCCCCAGGCATTTGCCACTGTCCGGGCTTCCCTTAAGCTGAGCCCTCAGCCACATTCCCTCTCACTCCCTCTCTCTGACTCTCTCTCACACAACACCTCTCTCTCTTCCCTCCCCTCCTGCAAATGTGCTCTGTGCATGTATGTCAAGCGGCGCCGCTACAAATGAAACATAATGGCCGAAGTAATGGCCCAGTGCAGCTATTACTAACTGTCTACATATGTATGTGTGTGTGTGTTGACCATGTGTGTGTGTGAGCATATTGTGTGTGTGTGCCTTGGGGTGTTGTTGCAGCATATGTAAATGCAATTTGTAAAATTTTTGCATCACTTTTATGAATTGACAATGATTTCATTTTCGGTTTGTTTGACAGCCCAGCAAAAGTTTGCAGTCTGTAAACTTCTACGACTGACTGTGCCATGCAATTGTGTATTTTTATTTGTACTACGCCCGACACCTCCCTCCTCTCATTCCCCCCTCTCACTCCCCAGGCCGTTGTGCCAACATCTGTTGGCATTGTCTTTGCCATAATTGCATTCTCATAGTTTTTGTTCAACATTTTTCCCTTGGTGTTCTTTGGCTTTGATTACAGTTGCCGTTTTTGTTGCTCTTGCTGTTGTTGTTGATGTTGTTGCTATCGTTGCACTTGTTGTAATTGCAATTTACGTGCGTGAGTATGTGTGTGTGTGCGTGTGTGTGTGGGCAAATATGTCTTGTTCTAAGCATTACGTGTGAGAACTGCTTCCTTGAAATTTCCGACTTAAATTATCAACGACTCTCTATCTCTTTCTCTCTATCTGGTCGCTCCTCGTGTGCAAACTTTTAGGGGATAGCTGCAGGGCGGCAGGATGCAGGATATAGCACGTAGCCGCAGCAGCTGCACATACATAAGGATTTCGGTTTTTGGTTCGCTTTTGGTTTACGGGATTTTTCGGTTGCTTACGAGCTGTTTGTTTATGGGCGTGTGTGTGTGTATTTCAGTCTTTTTATGCTTGTGTGTGTGAGTATGTGTGCAAATGTTATGCAATCACACTAATGCGCAGTTTATGGTTAGCAGGAAATGCAACAACAACAACAGCAACAACCCGAAAAACACCTAGGAAAAGCGCCTTTTATAAATGGTTGCCACAGCAGCAGCATCAGCATCAACTGTGGCATGCCCCAAAGAACAGCTTTGAGCTACGTTACCTTCGCTCAGCTAAGCGCGTTTTTATTAAATGTTTTGCACCCACTGCGACCGATTAATAAATAACTTGACAACTTTGTCATCGCCCCAAAAAGTAGGCAACACTTTTGCTGCAGCTGCCAGAGCCGCGATTAGGGATGGGTATCGTCGCAATAGTATCGGTATTGACATCGGCAAAATAAAAATAACAATAAATATATAACGGAAATAAAGTCGTTAATATAAAGACGTTTAATTTAAATATATATAATAGACCGAAGAATAAGACAAATTTGTCGAAGAAATCATTTTGTAAATAAATGGAAAATTACAAAAAATATTTAAAGTTCTTAAGCAGCTTTCTGAAAAATATGTATGTAGTTTTCTTGGGATAATTCAATGACTAAACATATGAGAATATTTTTGAAATGTCGCAATAAAAATCGATATTTTATGTCTGTATCTCAATTACATATCGCTATCACCATATCGACACCCATCTCTAGCCAAGATACATGCCCCCGTTTGAGTTGTTGTTTTTTTTTGGGGGGCCTGCATACATTTTGTTTCAATTATGTTGCCATTTGCATGCTGAGTAAATATTTCTTTGGCGTTGGCGGCTGCCGCTTGTCCAAAAGGTTGCACAAAATCTTTTATGCATATGCCGAGAGTGAGTGAGTGTGTGCCGCGTGTGTTTGTGTGTGTATGCTGTTAAATCATCATGAATGTTTTACAATGTGAACACTTCATTGCACATGCCATATGGGTTTTGGGCGAACGGGGCCATAAAACTTTAAAATGCATGAGGCCTTCAAGCCAAGCGCTGCAATCTTAATGGCCAGCCCCAAACGATAGATCCCCACAGAGGGAGAGAGAGAGAGACAGAGAGATCCCAAAGTGCGCGAGAGCTTCACTTAAAGCGTAAGTTATATGCACATTAATTTGACTTGACATTAGCCACGACATTGGTCTTACCAATGGCAACAACCGGCAACAGCGATTCTCCCGTGCCATTTGCTGGCTTTCAACTGTCGAGTGTCGACTGTCGCCTTTCGTTTGTCGGTTGTCGTTTGTCGCCCATTAGAAGCACGCACAATGGCGCTAATAAATTAAAAACGAAAGCTAATTTCTGTAATTGCCTGCACGGCGCGAATCAAGCTCCTTGTTCTTGCCAATGTCGCGCTGACTCCTGCTGCTCTTTCTTTTCCTCCCGCCATTACATTATACCCAGCATTTTAAGCTGCCTATGGGGTATTATAAGCTAGAAGGAAGTAGGATGCACGAAAAGGAACAAATTTCTATTAAAATATATATTTTCATAAAAACAAATTATGCAAAATAACAAAGTTTTCTATAACATTTTAAATTAATTTTAAATGAATTTAAATTAATTTAAATTTAGCTAGACCGTGTGGCCTAATGGATAAGGCGTCGGACTTCGGATCCGAAGATTGCAGGTTCGAATCCTGTCACGGTCGAATTTTATAATATTGCATATTATAAAAATTTCTTTTTAAGAAGCTCAGATGTGCTCAATACCGTTTTTAAATTATATTATTTTAGCAATTAATTCTAAATTGAACTTCAGCTCTAGCTTAGGGTATTTCTAAATCGAGCATTTGTCGTTTGCAGTCTGTTTACAGCTTTGTCCCCTATTGCCAACAGGAACGCAATAATGACGACAAAATGTCATTGTCAATTGGGCTTGGGGTCTCTGCTTAAAGGCGTCAAGATTTACGCACTATTGCCGGGTTCACTTCCTCTTTCTTACCACTCTTTACCTTTCTCTCTCTCCCTCTTAACCGCTATCTCTCTCGCTCTATTTGTCTCGTCGAGTGGCATTTTGCGCTTGTCAGTTCTGATTTTTACACTAATTATATTGTATTATGGGTCTGACAAACTGGTTGTTGTTGTTGTCGCTGGGTTGTTGCCTGTCAAGTTGTGTGCGACATTTGCCAGAGTGAGCTTAAGCAACTTGCAAGTAATTAGTTGCATACTTTATGGAAATGGCACTGGTCTTAGCCACGTTAAGAGCATAAGCTCAAAGATGCGCCAACTAACATAAACTTGTTTTGGATTTGAATCTATTGAAAACAGACAAAATAAATAAATGTAAGCAGCTTTTCCAAAAGGTTTTCCGAGCAAACATCTGCTCGAAAATGGGAAACATTTGTTTAAGCTGTTGTTTAAGAGGAATAAAAATCAATTGCATTTTTGCCAATTTGTATTTAATCCGCATTTTGTCAATAGAATCAAATTCAGTTTATTTCTAACAGCCTGACAAATATTGTTTTACCATAATAAAGTGTATTCTTTATTACAGATATCGACAGATAAAACTAGACTTTAATAGAAGAGAATATTTGTTGTAAATACATTACTATAACCTTCGATTATTTTGTGCGTTTATCGTACGTTGAATTTAAATTAGTTTTTTTGTTCTGAAATGTTTTAGTATAAGAAGTTGTTATTTTTTTTAAATGTTATTATCTATTACTTAAGTCTTTTACTTTTAAGCCAAGTACAGGGAATAATCTGCCTGTCATTGTTGATAACTTGCTGCACATGCATTTAAATAGAATTAAGCTTATTTCAAGTTAATTCGTAGAGGCTCCAATTAGTTAATTATGCTTAATATTGCAGTTGAACAATGGGAATGGGACAATTGTGTTCTTCCTTTGAATACACGTGTTTCCAGGCGCTGCTTTACATAATGATCGTTTAATCAAGATGCATTAACTTGGCCAGGCACTTGGGACATCGATGGTCCACTGATTGCATCATCGACGCCCAGATAATTACAAGAATTACACACACATACTCTCACACACACATTCACACAGACACTCACACATAGATACAAACACAATGCACAAATGCTGAATGTTGGTCAATTGGAGCGCCGAACAAAGGCGTAGCCTGTGAATTATGAAGTTGTAATTGAATACAGTAATTATGTATGGCCAAAATGGTAGTACATAGCATAATGCCTGGCTTGATGCTGCTATTACAATTACTGGTACTGCAACTTGAGGAATTTATAGCCCGCCTGCGGGGAAATGCTTCAAGTACAATTTTCAATTACTTGCATTGCAATATTATGGGCAAACGGAAATATAAACCGTAAAATATCCAAACAATGCGCTCCAAAAATGTTAAAGAGGTTAAAGAGGGGGAAAGAGAGAAAGTAAGGGGAAGAGGGAGGTAAACTGCGGTTGCTGCAGTCGAATTTAATTGCCAAAACATTTCATCATTTGCATTTAACTATGTTCATTTCACGGCACTCGAAGACGAACCTCAAATAGTTGTGCATAGAGGCCGTGGATTTTCTTATACAAAATATATGTATGTATATTTAAAGGGTAAAGGGGAAAACTAATATTCATTAAATATTTGTGCAGCGGATGGGCAAACATTTTACGTTTGAGTGCTTCGAGAAAATTTATTTCGCAGATTAATATCAGCAAATTGCAAGCAGCTTATAAATACTCGACATTATGTACACACACAAGTAGCCCAACATAAATATAGAGTATAAACTTGTGTGTAGTGCTTGCTACAAGTGCGGAATGCACTCGAATTTCGCATTCTCGCATTTCGTTTAAAAGCAGAAAAGAGGCTGGCCAAAAATATGCATAAGGCATGCCACTCTGCTTCTTGCCACTGCCACAGACCCCATTGCATTAAATTAAGTTATGAAATATGCAGTTGCCTTCGGGAAGCAGGCAACAATTTGACTCCACTCCTCTCCACTCCCCCCCTGCACCTACAGCATCCTTTGATGCCCCTTTAACCCCACTTGACTGTGTGTTGATTTCTGAGCATTACCTGCTGCCATGGATTGTGCATGAATGCACTCTGCGGGATTGCAGTGCCAAGTTGGATGAGGATGAGGACGAGGAAAAGGCAGTGCCTGTGGGGCAATCGAGGGATCAAGGGATTGAGGGGCTGAGGGAGATCTTCATATTTTTACTGAAACTGCGGCAACAACAGAGACGCGTCATCAATTTGATTTCAATGCGTAATCGAAACGTATTGTGAGCGCCGACTTGTCGTGTTGCCGTTTGATATGCACAACCACACACACACCCAACACACAACCACACACACACTCACATATCTTGACTGCGATTTGTGAAACGTGCAAAAATAATCGCTTGAAATTCAATTGATGACATGATTTGCAAGCAACTGATGCTGCCTGCGGTACTTGGCTCTTGCCTCTATATTTTGTATGTGTGTGTGTGTGCGGGTGTGTATGTGTGTGTGTGTGGGTCTGTGTGTGGAAGGCTTGTGGGTGACGGGGCGTGGTAGTCGACGTTGCCGTTTTTCATCAATCTTAGTGGAAATTGCAATTTTGTGGCGCATTGCATATTTGAGTGTGAATACATAAGTGAGTAAAGAGCGAAGCAGCCGCATCAACGGCAACAACAGTTGCAGCAACAGCAACAACAACAACAACAACAACAGAAACAGCAGCAACATCAACAAAATGCTGCATCAGCATCCACATGAGCTGCCATTGCCGTAGCCATCGCTGGCGTAAACAAAAACATGTTGCTAACCAGCAAGAATTTGATAAAGAACAAGCTTGCTCAACTAAGAGACACTACGTACTTTGAAAAAGAAAATTTCTAAATGATACTTAATTCGAAATGGTTCACAAATAATTAAAAATAATACTATTTACCATAAGAAATTCATAATAGCTTGAGTTAAAGCTTTAAAACAAAAACTTATAAACATTTTTTCTTATATTACCATCTTCATATTTTATTTACTTAGGAATTTGTTTATTTATTTATTTAAAGTCAACTGAAAACTTGCAACAGAGAGAAAAAATTAGATTACTAGCGTTTTAATATAATTAAATATTGAATTTAATTTTATTAAAAACAATCTTAATACATATCCGAAAAGATATTTTGGCATACGTACTCAATACATTCTATATTATTGAATAGTTCTTAAAATTAAATTCAAAGCAGGTTGTAATTTAAGTATGCTGCTTATAAATAAATCTTCTTAAAAATACTTAATATTTTCTTTAAATAATAAAAGCATATTTTACCAGGTTTCAATTTCCATTATAAATACATAAAAATTAAGTTAAGCTACCTTTTATTTAATTACAACAGGGTATACGCAGATTACCAAAAAACAGACACACAGAAGCTGTCGTCACATTTAAAGGCATCTTTGGTCAGTTACACATGAGTTTGTAGTATGTATGCATGTCTCTGTGAACAGGTGAGCATGCTAAATGCTGAACACACACACACACACATACCACGAAAGAAGGTAAACCGCAACGCAACGCAACGGGGAAAATAACACACGCAAATCAAAAAAAAAGAAGAAATGAGAGCAAAACGAAATTGGAAGAAACGAACGCTCGAAAATCGACGTTCAAAAATGAAACGAAATGTGAGGCGAGCCTTGTCTGCCTTCTGTCATGACGAGCGTGTGTGTGCATGTGTGTGCATGCCTGTCTCTGTGTGTGTGTGAGTAGGTTGCATGAATTGCAATTGTTGTTGAAAGCATTTGCATGTCACTCGTTTGCATTGTGCGCACCTGTATTGGCATTGTCAACGCGCCACACTCCCCTCCCTCCCCCTGGCCCATCACCCCTTCTCCTGGCACACACCCCCTCAGCGATCAATGTTCCTTTTGGCTGTATAGCACATACGTGTAGTCTCTTCTTTAATGCAGCCTTTCTATATGCATGAGCGTGTGAGCTAGGGGAAGGGGAAGGGAGGGGCTGAAGGTGGTGGGGGTAGTTGCAGGCCCTTGGCTATTGTTGCTGCCACACACACCGTAGGTAAAGTGAAAATGAATTGCCACCATCAAGGCGAAAGCATTGCAACATATTGCGCATACGCCAGCCAGCATTTAAAATGATGACCTACCCCCTTACCTTTCATTCCCCTCCCCACCACACACAGCAATTGATTCGCAACGCAAGTTTTGAACAGCGACGATTTCAACTGGAAAGGCAAGCAAAAAGTCGAGCTCGGCAACTTTAGCTGCAGCTGCAAATACAAGCAAGTAATAAAATGAAATAAAATCAAGTATAAATTAAGTATACGACAGGTAAGACAATATGCCAGTGCTCACACAAGTCAAACACTTTCAAGACGAACAACACACACACAAAATTTGCACAATGCATACGATTTACATTACACCTGGCCGCAGCCCGATCTTGTTGCAACTATGGCGAGACAGAGACAGAGATGGAGAGGGAAAATCGGCAGAATATTATAGAAGCCAAAACTGAACTGGTAAAAACAAAAGGTAAATGCCGCACACTACACACTGCACCACACGCTGCTGCAAGTTATAAATATGTAAATAAGCAGCAAAGTTGCCGCTAGTAAATGATGCAACATGAGGCAGGGAAAGGAGTAAAAAGGGAGGCAGTCAGATGAGATGATGGTAAAAAGTTAACAATATGCTCGACAGGACTCATGCTCAAAACGAGTAAACGTACCAAAAGTTGACGGCAAGTGCAACATTTTGTCTTGTTTGTTCAGCCCGTAACGTTGCACAATGGTGTAAAAGTGTTACACCTGTCTGTGGGGCTCTGGCGGGGTTGGGGGGTGGAATGAGGAGGACAGAAGTGTTTGCAATGGCAGCTGCTGCCATTGTTGATCTCAGCTGCACATGGCAAATCAAATTATGTGCCACAAAAAATCAAAAAGTGTTGGCAACAGTTGCACTCAACTTCTCATTGACTGACAGAGAGAGATGGAGAGAGAGAGGGAGTCTGAGTTTGAGAGGGAGAGGGAGACAGACTGCGACTTGTCACGCACAAAGCAATTGCAGCCGTCGCGCATTGAAATTAATTAAAAGCCTGCTTCTGCTTCTGTTTCTGCTTCAGCTCTGGACGAGAGGGATACTCGTCAACCCCATTCTCATTCTCATGCCCATCCTCATCTTCTTTCCCATCAGCATCCTTGTCGTATTTTCGTCCTTTTGCAGACTGCATCCTGTGGCGTTCTCGTCGCGCTTAGCTGGATTTGGTTTTCCAGTTGGCACGCACAAAGACAAAGCCCTGAACACATGTCTGCCGTCAAAGCAAATTAGAGAGCGCTTAAGGACGCATTTTCTACCCCTCTACACGCTTCACTCCCCCTCCCATCTTCTCTCCAATCCCATTGCCTTTAAACTAGAATTTAAATTAATGTGGCTTTAAAATTCGACATGACCATAAAAACGTATCTTTCCCATCATTTTTCAGTAGGTTTGTAACAGATTTTTTTATGACGAGAGGGTGTTGGGGATTAAGAGCGGGTGCGGTTGCGTGTTTTATCTGCTTAATCTTAAATGCAAATACAACAAAAAGACCAAGAGCAAAATTGTATTTATTTATCGCTTATTTCGTTGCTTTGGCCAGAACCGGGAAAAAAAGGGCAAATATTTGGCCAATGCCACAGGGCCACAAAGTATGCAAAACAGATCTGACTAACACCTTCACAGACAGACGTACTTCTGGATGTGTGCGTGTGTGTATGTATGTGTGTGCAAGGGTCATGATGACAATTGTGCAAAAAAGCATTTTACCAAACAGAAAACGAGCCAAGCTAAGTGGAAAACCAAAGGACAATAAATGTTGTAGACAAATCTTATCAACTACTCGTTTACTCTCTGTCTCCTTCTCTCTTTCCATCTCTCACTTCCATGTTGTTGTTGTTTTTATCCTCTTTGTTGCTGTCCCCTTTTATAATTTTACCATGCTGTGTTTCTCCTCTGTAAGTCTACGTAACAAAGCCCTCAGCTGTAGGCTCCTTGCCTGCTTATTTGCACCGGACATGCATCAGGGCTCACTCATTCACTCATTCACTCGCTCATTCACTCACTCACTCGTTTACTCAGTTATTCATTCAGTGATTCTCATTTGCTCATGCATTCATTTGCACATTTATGTGCGCTTCATCGTTTCTAGTACTTCAATACTCTATCAAAAGAATTTTAGATCTTTAGATTAAACATGCAACGCATTATAAATTCTTATAAAAAAATGTAAAGTAAGAATTTATTGAAGTATTATAAATTTGAATTTAATTATTACTTCATATTTTTTTAAGTTGTTAAAAAAAAAAGTTAATATTAATTTTTATAACTAAGGAGTATAAAAAGAAAAGATTATGGAGAGATTCAAAAAACCCATAAGAAAATCTAAAATAAATCTGTTTATCTGCTTTAAATCAACTAACTAAATCAAATATTTGCAGGGTATTTAATAGCTGGCCATGCAATTATTTTATAAGTTTTTTGTATTGTTGCTGTTGCGTCGCTTTTCGGATATTTACGCTCCATTGTTTGTCGCTCAGGCGGAAGCATAAAATTGTTTGCTAGATAAGAGAGAGACATATCATCGACTAAAATGTTTTTCCTGTCCTATTCCCCTATCCTCTTCCCCCTTTCTCTTTCTCTCTCGCATCACTCTCCATCTCGCTTACTGGTTGAAAAAACAATGAATATTCCTTGATAGTTTTTTTTTGTTTTTTGTGGCATTTCTTTTTATTGCGACTGTAAAGTGTTGCCTATGAGCCGGCTTACTACATGAATATTTGTTGTGTGTTGTATGTGTGTGAAGTGCATGGGTGTGTATTAGTGTGTGCATGTGGTATTGTTAACTGTAGTTGCATCTACACATATACCACAATTAGAGCAATATTTTGCAGGCCAGTCTACAGACAATTGGCCGAGAGGTGAGAGCACAGTTTTGGCCATGAAACGAAGCTTCAATTTTTAGCCAATGCTTTACATAACTTTAAATATTCTTTTTGTTGTGCAGCTTGTTGTTGTTGTAGTTTAGCGACGCCGTCGTGTCTGGATTCACGGCACTTTGAAATTTATGGTTCATTGAATGCGCATGAAAAACAGTCAGACACAGACAGACCGGAGGGGAGGGCAGGGAAGAGGGGAAGGAATGAGCTTTTCCGAATGGTAAAAACAAAAGAATTGAAAATATTTCGCGCAACAATAAATGCCAAGTGGCAGTGACATTTTGGAAATTTCTCAACTTTACCAAAGATTCAAATGAAAAACAGAAAAAAACAATAGCAAAAAGCAAAAGAAAAATCGCTGACGTTGCATAAACAGAAATAATTTCACTGCCACTTGGCGCAGCTGAAATCATGTTGCAACAGCAAATCATGAAGGTGAACATAAATACAATTTCACGAAAAAGAAAACGAATGCGATAAACAACATTTAAAACGAGAGAAAAGTTTGAAAACTGCCAGAAAAACAGACAGAATAATGTGAGAGCTAAATAGAAAAACACGTCTATTGTTCTGAGCAAATTTAAAATTTATATAAATACTTATTAAGTTGATATAAATTCACTGAAATATTAAACAATTTTAAATAATCATTTTAAACACGATTTTCTATTCGGTTAATGTTTAATTCTGATTCGTACATATACTCAAATTGCGTATTACTTCTTGATCGAAAAAAGCACTTGTTTGGAAGGCAATGAGCATATAAATTGAAGACCAGCTGCATTCGCTGTCAACTTTAATAGTATTTTTTCCATTCTTTTGGCACTCTTTAGTGCAGTTTGCTGCGCTTCAGCTGGCAATTCGAGTCATAATGCAAACGAAGAGTCGAGAAAAACGCAGCGAACTATTTCTGATCCTTTACGAAATCGAAGCGAGGACTTGGTGGAAAATAAATAACACTAACGAAGCAGCTAAAACAACAACAATAAAATGAAGAAGAAGAAGATGCAGATGATGGCCAGTTGGCAGTTTCAAGTTTACGTTTTCAGCTAAAATGCTTTTCATTTCGGGACGAAACTCTATTTCAGCTCAGCAATTGTTTATTTATTTATTTATTGTAGTATTTATTTGTTATTCATTTATTTGCTTTCACTTTGAGCACTCATTTCGTGGGGGGGGGAACGGGGAGGGGTTGGTTTCAGCTTGCTTTGGCAGCCATTTTGAAAGCGAAGCCTCGGGTTATGGCACACCCCACGTTGGGGTGTCGTTGGAGCTGCTGGAGCTGTTGGAACTGTCGCAGCTGCTGCGGCAATTAAATAAGGCAAACGTAAATAAATTTAATTATTTTTACAATTTACTGACGAGCCTCAGCGCAGAACCAAGCAAAAGTCAGCAAAGAAAAACAATCAACTTTTCTTCAAGTTTTCCTCGTCAATTTTCGCAGCAGCAGCCTTTCAGTGTTGGTTTTTTATATATATGTGTGTAGGTCTGTGTATGTGTGGGTGTAAAATGAGAAACTACCAATGAAATGAATTGAAATGTGATCGTATCTCTTAAAAGTCGCAAGTGCAAACGCAGCTAATTAAATTTCAAAATAAAAACAAAAATTGAGAAACTCATTTGAAGGCGCCGCAGGCATCGAATGGTGTGTGTATTTTTTTATATTACGCTTACGGCTTATAGCCAGATCTAGCACGTGTCGCCTGAATTATATTTGTGGAAATCCAACTCAGATCAAAGCCAAAAGCAATTTGACAAAAAAATTTCATTTAAATAAAATCAATTCGAATTGAGTTTTAGCAAACAATAAAATCAAATAAATTAAAAGGAAAATCAAGAGAACATTACATTAAAAATACCCCATGAATGAAACTGCTGACAGGGTATAGAAAAGAGTCATAAAGCAAAACCGCCATGTTCTTATAAATGCTATTTCATTTTGTACTTTTGCTCAAGTTTTCAGCTTTATTGCTAACTTGAAATCAAGCAAGTTTTTTAAGTGGCCAGCCACAACAACAACAACAAGTGTATACAACATCAAAATTAATAAAGCGAAACTTTATTCGCAACTGCAAATCAAGTAACTAACTCGGCCAAAAGCATTATGGCCAAATTACTTTTTATGAGTTCATTTCCTTTTTCAATACGCCAGAAGAAAAACAAAAACAAAAACAAAATGAAAAAATACAGCTAAAGAAAAGTGTAGAAGAGTATAAGAAACGTAGAAGCTGAAAAAAAAATAAATACGCCATTTTCTCGCAAATAAAAAGCCACTCACATCAATGAATCGACAAAAGTTCGAGTACGAAATTGAGAATGAGAATGAGAACGAGAACTAAACGCAACTGGGTAACAAAAGTTGCGTCGATGAATCGGTCGATGAGTTGGTCAGTGGCTCAAATGGTTGGCCAGAACCAATAGCAAATTGCGGTATCGAGGCTGTCAAGTACCTGATGATGTTTAGCTAAGCGCCGAGTGCTCCATGATGAAATTACAACATTAGCAAACTAATCGCAGCCACTTTAGATGCCAGCAACGTATTTTTCGTGAAGGGAAGGAGGATGGCGGCGACGTTAGGGCAATATAAATGTGTGTCTGGGCCTCTTAAGCTAGCACTGGTTGAGCCTCTGATGAATGGAAAACAAAAACACAACACGGTGAAGTTGGAAATTGTGCTTCAGGTCTGGTTTACAGCAATTGAGTAAACGCGACGCAGCTCAATATAAAGCAATTTCGAGAGGTGCGCGATACGAAACGATGCGATGCGATGCGTTGCGAAATGAAATGAAATTCATCAATAAATTTCCGTTGGATCAATGAGCAGTCGGATGCCATAAATAGCTCCGAACTGAAACAGGGCTGAAACAGAGCAGAGCCCAGCTGCTGCCCAGGGTAAATTTAGCTGCGGAAATTGTTTGTATAAAGTAAACACTGCAGCGGAAATGCCTTGTTTAATACGAGCACGAGTACGAGTAAATGTTGTATCAGTCAAGACAGACCAGGATAGCTCTGTTGACTGATGGCAACGACAAGGGAAGGAGACAACGTGCTTTCTCTTTTTTTCGGATACAATTCACAATCGGGCAATCGCTCAAATTCACGTTGCTAAAAATGTTCAATGCTTTTCTCCTGTTGTTTGTTTTCGGATCGAAGGCAGCAAAGCAGCACAAGTGCGACTCATGAGGCGTCGCGTAAAGTGCACTCGTGGGAATACGCCGCCAGTAAACAGCCAACAACCAACAGCAACCAACAACCAACAACCAACAACAACAACAGCCAGACAGTAGACACATAATCCCTAACCAAATTGATATGTATTCGACTCTGGTTGTATGTGTGTTCGTCTCACGTAGCCTGGCATTAAACGCAGCACCAATAAACAGAAAAATGTGTAATCACTGCTCATCAATTGGCGGCAACTACACTGAACAAAATAAGTAGGAAAGCATTTTCTAAAAATATTTTTATTCCCAAAAATAATCAATTTTACATTCCAAATAAAAATTGGTTAAGTTTTGGCAGAGATATTCAAATTTTGCTTTAATTTAACATACATTTTTCCATATTTAACATAATTTTTTACTAATTGTATGGATAATTTGTAAATGAAGTTTATGATTTTATATGCCTACAAATTGCGTAACAAATTTTCACTTTGTGACTTGCCTTTTTAGGTACTTTATTAGCTCTTTTAATGCTCGTCATCAGGTCCTTTGGGGAAGGTCTGATCAACAGGAGGCATTATGTTTAATTGCCGCTCACCGTAAAGTTTGCTCTATAAACATTTTAACTAGGCCTATAAACTGTGTCTAATAGACGCCATCAAATCGTTGTCATGATTTATGGCCGAGTTCTTCCCTTTTATTTTTTTACCATGTAGCATAAAAATGTAGTAAACTTGGGAACGAGAGACATGGAACATGGTCCCGCATGGAGACATAAAGCGATGCAGTAATTGAGGCAGGACATGATGAGGAAGAAGCCTGCCAGTGGCAGGAAGAAAAGCAGATCCCCAGTGGCGCATAATCAATACCCAAATCATATTGCACAGCAACAGGAAAATGAATAAGAACAGGATCAAAAACATGGGAAAAAGGCGCAACAATGGGGAGTACAGAACAAAGCAATGCAATATAAATATTTGACGTGTGAGAACGTTTGGCTTTTATAGCTGCCCAAATGGATGAAGTGACTGGATGGTTTGCCTACGGTAGGCAGACAGATAAAGAGAGAAGTATATAGAGAAAAAGAGAGACAAGGAGAGTGACAGAGAGAAAGTGTGTTCAGGACAAAGTGAGTTGTTTAGCAGGCGATATAACAATTGCAGATTTAGTGAAATTGCTTTTACCCGACTTGCCACAGAGCCACGCCCACAGCTTCTGGCAGTCAACAGAGGCATGTGTGTGTGGTGTGTGTGTGTGTGTGTATGTGTTTTTTTTTTTTTTTTTTTTTTTTTTAAACACGGACGTTGATGTACGCAGTACATTCAAGTGGCCCGCGCGACACCAGGTATACACCTGTTGTTTATTGCACCATTTTCTTCTCCCTCTCGGCCCTGCCAGTCAAGCATTTACACAAGAGGGGGAACAGCCTTATCGGCTCGCTTCTTCAGCTCGGGTGCGCTCCTCCCGCCTCAGCTCCAGCATTACCTCGCACGCCATCTTCTCGACTGCATCCCAGTTTTCCCTCGATGCCATCATGTTTTGCACTAAGTTGCTTGGGGTGGGCTCGACTCCGAAAGTCGCAGCAACTGTGCTCCTCTGCCTCCTAAATCTAGGGCAGTCAAAAATGACGTGCTCTGCATCCTCTCGATGTTCGGTACCGCAGGTTCTGCAGTAAGGGTCATCGCTGTGGCCAAAACGGTGGAGGTATGCCCTAAAGCAACCATGACCGCTCAGGAACTGGGTCAGATAGAAGTTAATCTGACCATGCTTCCTGTCCACCCATTTTTCAATGTGTGGAATGAGTCTGCGTGTCCAGCTGCCTTTTTCGGACTCGGACCATCTACTTTGCCATCTGTCCAGCATAATCCTCTGGTTGGTGTTAGCTCCTCCGTCACCCGCTATATCCTCTACAAGAAGATCAAAGGGTGGTATGCCTGCGATCACATGGGCTGCAGCCCCTGAGATCGTGCGAAAGCCACTGGCTATCCTTAGGGCGCACACTCGGTAGACAGAGTTGATTCCTCTTATGTACGACTTCTTCCTTACGGCCTTCGCCCAGATTGGTGCTGCATACGTGGTGATGGATCGTACCACCGACGTGAGTAGGCGTCTTCTCAGCTGCTTCGGTCCTCTGGTGTTGGCCATAATGCGAGCGAGTGCCGTACATGCCACTGCTGCTTTCTGCTCCATATACGCCATATGATCCTTGTATGACAGCCTATGGTCCAGGATTACGCCTAGATACCTCACGGATGGCCGGGAGCGCACGGTGATGTTGCCCACTGAGATATTAACCGTCTCTGCCCTCTTCCGGGAGCTTATCAGAACCGCCTCCGTTTTGTTCTCCGCCAGAGACAGGCCTACACCAGTCAGCCAAACTTTTGCCAGCCTGACGGCCTCGTTGGTGACATCTTCCACCTCTGCGATGTGTTTCGCTACCGTCACAATTGCCACGTCGTCCGCAAAGCCCACGATTCGGACTCCTTCCGGCAGTGGTAGCCGCAGTATGCCGTCGTACATCAAGTTCCAGAGTACTGGCCCTAGTACCGAGCCCTGTGGGACTCCTCCGGAAACCTGATGTTGCTTTTCTCCTCTGCTGGTGTGGTAGCGAAGTACTCTCTCCTCGAAATAACTTCGGATTGCCTGCACTAAGTACGGCTCGACCTCCTTCCTGGTAAGGCACCCAATGATTTCATCCCAGCTTGCCGAGTTGAAAGCATTTCGTACGTCGAGTGTGACCACAAGACAGTACTCCTTGGAGCCCCAGAGCCATCTTTTGCCTTCTATTGCTCTCTCTGCGAGGTCGGTTACCACTTGTATGGCTTGCGTGGTGGATCGGGCCTTCCTGAAGCCGAACTGGTATGGCGACAGCCCGCCATGTTCGCTTATGGACTGTTCCAACCGACTGCAGATGATTCGCTCAAGCGCCTTTCCCGCCGTATCCAGTAGGCAAATTGGCCTGTATGCCGAGGGGTCATCTGGTGGCTTGTTTCCCTTAGGAATGAGCACAAGATCCTGCATCTTCCAACGGGCCGGGAATACCCCTTCCTTGAGGCAGGTGTCAAAAACTTCGGCAAATAGGTTTGGCTGTAACTCCATTGCCAGTTTGATGACACTGCTTGGGAGTCCATCTGGGCCAGGTGCTTTTCCCGACTTTATTCGGCGCGCCGCGCTGTAAATCTCCTCCTGGGTGACTAGGTTGAAAGACGCTTCAGTGCTACCTCGTGATCTCTCACCAAAGTTAGTGGCCATCGGCTCCTGTGATGGGAAGAGTTGCTCCACAATTCTGCCCATTAGCTGTGGGCAAGAAGGACTCGGTGGTCTGAACGCGTGCAGTCTCTTCATGGTCAGCTTATAGGCCATACCCCATGGGTCCGCGTCTGCTTGGTCGCAGAGGTCCAGAAAGTGCTGCCTTTTGCTGGCTTTAATCAGCATTTTTAGGGTACGTCGTTTCCTCCTAAAGTCCTCTTGAAAAGCCTCTTGCCTTATGTCGTCGCGTCTTAGTGCCCGTTGGTATGCCCGTCTTGCCCGGAGAGAGCTCCGACGTGCTTCGGCTATCTCGCTATTCCACCAGTAGACTGCCTTCTGTCGTGACGCTCCTGACGTTTTGCGCATTGACGCATCGCACGCTCTCAAGAGGTGTGTCATCAGCTGGTCCACACGGCTTGTTGCGTTGCCTGTGGTCTCTGCTCCCTGCAACATTTGCTCGAAGGCAGGCTTGTCGAGTGTGTCCACTCTGAAGAATGCTCTTCTTGGTGCTTTCACGGCGGGTGTTCGTCCGTTAATCTCGGTTGTAATTGCCAGATGGTCACTGTGTGTGTACGTCTGACTGAGGGACCAAGTTGTTCTTGGCGCCAGGCTGCTACTCACGAAGGTGAGGTCGATGATCGAGCCAGCGTTTCCTCTCCTAAATGTTTGCTCCCCTCCTGTGTTTAGGAGAACCAGGTCCAGCCTAGCCATGGCTTCCAGAACCGCAACTCCTCTATGGTTGGTGCTTGTGCTGCCCCAATCAGTTGCCCATGCATTGAAGTCACCAGCTATCAGGCAGGGTGATCTACTAGCGGCGTCGCTTACTAGCCTGTCTAGAATTTGCGAGTACTCTTCCAGAGGTAGCGATGGGGCGAGGTAGCAGCTATAGACATAGAGGTAGTCTATCTTTACCCTAACGAACCCCTTCTCGCATCTCTTCTCCAGCAATTGAACCGGTTTTTGACCACAGCTCCACGTGGCCGCCCCGCTCACTTGGTCCCCTGCCCACGTATTGGGGGACTTTAAACGGTATGGCTCGCTTAGGATGGCAACGTCTATCCTCTCTTCTCTGACGGTTTGTGTAAGCAATTCTTGAGCTGCCTCACAATGATTCAGATTTAGTTGGTAAAACCGCATCATTGTGACTTAGCTCGAACCAGCGCTTTTGCCAGATACGGGCATCTTGAACTGTTTACTGGGTGGTCAACCTCCTTTTCACCCTTGCGGATACACAGCAGACACTTTGGTGTGTGCTTGCAAGATTTTGCCTGGTGGTCCGCCTGGCCGCATTTGAAACACAGGCGTTTACAGTCCACTTCCTCTCGGCACTTGGTGGCAACATGGCCGAAGTCCATGCACCTGAAGCACCTCATAGGTTGGACCTTCCTCCGAACCCGGCAAATAACCCAGCCCACCCGTAGCTTCCCAGCTTGCAGAAGCTTTTCGGCCTCGTCTGCTGGAAGCTTTAAGCTCGCTATCTGGGTTCCTCCATACGACTTCCGCATCGAGACTATGGACGACGATGAAACCTGGATTTCCCCGAATTGTGTGATCAGTGCCTCCAGTATCTCTTCTGCGGTTGTGACCTCGTCCAGATCCCTTATTTCGAGCGTTGTCGTTGCCGTAAGGGACCTGACTTCCGCCTTCGACCCAAGGAAGTCCTTCACGGCGTCTTGGAGTGTCTTCGTGTGCGGATCCGCTGATTTTGAGAGCTCGAAAAGAAGCTCACCCTTGGCCGTTTTCCGTATCGCCTTTACGTGCTGCGCCAGGCTCCGCAGTTTTGGCTCAGTCTTGACTGAGCGCAGAATATCGGCGTACGACGTTTCGGGGTCTCCCTTAACCACTATGGCGTCCGACTTCGCGGGTTTCACCCTTCCTCTTGGCTTTCCAACCTTCTTCCACTGGCTGTGTGGCTGGCGTACTGCGTCCACGTCTTTCTTTGGTCCTGGGACTTTTGGCGACTTGGTTGTAGTTGGCTTTGCCGTCTGCCTACCCTTAACCTTCTTCGACCCTGGTGGGGGCGAAGGAAGCTCTTCTCGGTCAGCTCTCGCTCTTTTCCCATCGCTTGGTGCTGCGCTTGGTGTTGCGGTGCTGGTAGCCTTGTGGGCTTTCGGTAGTGTAGTTGGTACACTTTGCTCCTCGTCCGAGGCGGTGTAAAGACCGAGTATGGAATCCACTAGGTCTCTCATCGGCTGGTGGATTGACCTCCTTCCTTGCAGCATCTTGCTTAGAGCACGGATTTTCTCTCCCAACTTTTCGAAGCTCGTGGTTGGCCCCATGAGTCTTAATTCGGACATTTCTGCGCTTTCCGTCGGGGGAGTGCCCGCGGGAGTTGTCGCTGAAGGCAGCGCGAGTCGACTGGTTGCTGCTGGTGTTGAGATAGGCGATCTCGCCGTCTTCTTGCTGCCAAGGAAAGGATTCGAGGTAATCCTACCAGTGGGTGTTCCTTCGTCGTTTTTCTCCTTGAGTGTGTTGCTTGTGGCTTTATCTGCAACGGTGGCCAAGTTTGCCACCACCGAGGCATTGCGGTCGCTGAATATCGACGTACGGGGGCCCGCTTGCACACCCCCTTCCGCCGGCACTGGGGATCCGACCCCCTGCGCCGTAAGGTTCGATCTTTGTAGACCTTCCATGTTTGATTTATATTCGGTGATCAACCTAGCGTTTTTTAGAGTCTACTGCCAGACTTCGCCTTCTCGCATTTGTGAAGGGATACCAGGTGTCTATCTATCGTTGGTAGCGAGCTGCTTGTCCTGTTCAAAACGGAATCGATCTGGCCACTACCAAGTTAGTGGCTATCAGAGTCTTTTCGCACATTTGGCACCTCTTCGAACAGCACCATCCCATTCCCCTTTAGTCGCCTCGTACGACAAGCGGTGGATTTCTGTGGTGTTATTCTAAGACCCGACACCACACGGGTGGTGTGTGTATGTGTGTGTGTGTGTGTGTGTGTGTGTGTCTGTGGTGTGCCTTGTTCCTGTCATCGTGTTGTAATCAAATGGAACTTGACGCATAATGGCACAAATTGCGCTTTTATGTAGGCTGTCGAATTGCGCTCTCTCCTGCCCCCTCTCCCCTTTGACTTTCCCTTCTCCTCCTACCCCACCCACTTTAAGTACTTGTGCCGAGCGCATCTGTCAAATGGTTAAACACTCGTCTATGTTGGACCATCTAGAAGACGGTAACGCCCACAAATTAGCGCCCCTGTCGAGAAGCCGATTCCTAAATTGAAAATGAAACGTGGCATGTGGCAAGTGGTGGCCAGAGGAAGAGGGCGGAGCATCGCATGTGGTTCATTGGTAATTCATTTATGCGCACATTTGCTACGGCAAATGTCTGTCAGTCAGTCTGTCTGTCCCTGGACTCATCCCTCTCCCCCTCTGAGTTGGCAGCTGGCCTGCTGCAGGTGTTTCGCATAAGAAATGACTGCCATCGATAGCTGCGCCGCATTACACGTAATTTATACTTTTTGGCAGGCACTTTGACCCCGACAGCTCCCGGGTTCGGCAGTCTTGAAGTCCGGGCAGTCACCACGCACGACTTGACGTCATGATAATGTATCGAATTCATTTTCCACTTGTTTTGCTTGCCAGCGCACCTCTCTATCTTCTCACCACTCTCACCCAATTCTCTTCAGCTTCTCCTACCTGAGAAGTTGAGCTCGGGGTGTCGACAACTGGGCAACTTGTCTGGGCATTTCTCTCAACAGCGTTTTGTTTGGCAAATACGGGAAAAAAGAAAAGAAAAGGCGACTAAAAAGAAAAGCAAAACAGCAACAAAAAACGCTTTCGACACATTCCACATTCATACTCAATTACCTACGAGGCAATGCTTCGCTTCGTTGCCGGATACGTGGCATGCCACGTGGCCGCCAAGTCACACAACTCGGCTGAGTTATCGACTTGGCAAGACCTAACTGTACTTTTTCCCCCATCTACTTACTTACATACATACATATACTTTATCTATTATTTTAGAGGGGTATCTTCAGTTAGTGATTGTATTCCTTGTTTGTGTTATGGTAGCTTCAATACTTGATTACTTATTTATTTATTAAATTTTTGTTGTACAGGGTATCTTATCGTTTATTTACTTTGCCCTCTACGTGAATTGTGCAATTTTTGTTGTGTACGCTTCTGTTTGAGTTCTGCGAGCCAGCGTTCAATGACTTGGCCAGGCCAAAAAGTTTGTTGCAAATATTTGACCATCGACCACGCGCAGGCAAGCACTCAACTTAAGGCCCCCCAGATGGCCCCCTTTTTACCCCTCTTACCCCTCCCGTTCTCTGTGTTGGCTTGTTGCCGAACGCGTTGGCACGTTTGCTTTTCGCTATTCGCCGAATTTCATTCCAATGCATTTATTTATTTGACTTCTTTTTGGACACTCATCCTCTTTACTCTTCTTTCTTTCCCATCTCGATCTCTTTCTCTGTACAAATAAATGCAATTTCTATGCTACATATGAACATTGCAATGTGTGTGTGTGTGTTTGCAACTTCAAAATATTAATATTAAAATTGCTTTTATTGAGCGTCGAACAACTCGTAAATTTGACTTTGTAGAATTTCAAATGAATCGAATCGAACTAAACTGAAACCAACGACAACGACTAGTGCAATATATACAGACATTTGCCGATTTGCATTTTATTCAAAGTCAACAAACAATATTTAGTTTCGCCAGCTCACTAAATCAATCATAATCAAAAATGCAATTCGAATGCGAAAAAAAATTGAAAAATTCAGCAAGGGCCGCTAATAGCTTTTGCAATTGATTAAAGCCAACAATTGATTGTTTATGGACGAAATAGAAGAATATTTCATCGTATTGCAGATGATAATAAAGGAATTCAAATTTATTTAAATCAATAATAGCTCAAAAATTTTAATTTTCAAATGAAATGACAATATAAATAAAATAGATGAAGAATTTTAAACAACAATTAAAGAGAAATGTCTCGGGATATAAACTAGAAAAGAATTTCAGAATTCTTACAAAAGTTAAGTTATTTTAATTTTTGAATCAATGTTGTTCTGACTTTTAAACTTAATAGCTATTCATGTAATGTATTTAATTAATATAATTAACGTTAACAACATTTTACTCATTGCATTTTCAGAGCATTCAAAAGTCAATTATTTTATTTCACTTTCATTCGCCTTTTGTACACAAATAAATTTAAAATTGTTTGACTTTGCCACCATAAAACACACAAATTCACTCAGCGACTCGCTGATATATTGACCGACTGATTGATGGATGGATGGATGATTGAATGTGGCTGCGTTGGGGCCGCCCACTGTGATTAGTTGCGATGAAAGTGATGGACGCGCTAATTAAATTGGCATTCGCCGTCTGCCTGCGGCGGATTGTTTATTAAACGACCAGAAAGTACACCTGACACACATTTACACATTCACAACCTTTGCAGTTCTAAACATTTTGAGCTTAATGTATTTATTGTATTGTTGTAATTGAATTGCGAGTGTTGCCCGTCGGATGTTGCAGTCAACCGAGAAAACAACTAACAAAAAACAAGTAAATAAATAAAAATGTCGACATTTACGGGAAGTTGCTGGCAATGTTGTCAATGTTTCTGTTTGTGTTTGTTTTTGTTGCTGTGTTTTAATTATTTTTAACGCCCACCTGGCACGCCCATGAACAGGAAATTGTATAGTGTCACATTCGGCAGTCCCTTTTCGTTTCGTATAATTTTCCTCCACTTCAGTTCAGTTCGTTTCGTTTTATTTTAATTGAATTTTGAAATATGCGCTGCACATTTTTTCACAATTTGTGCACTGTAAATGCAATTAATTCGAGCATTTTTTGAATTGTTCCATTGACCCTTTAGCTCTCTCTTTCTTTTCTGTCTCCATCCGTCTCTCTTTTCCTTTGGCTCTTGGAGTTTTTTGTTACTACAGCTGCAATAAATTCAGCGCACTCAAAACATAAATCAAATGCATTAAGCATGACTCTGAGATAGTTTATTGTTAATTAAATCTCTTTCCTTTAGTTGTTCATTTCATTTTATGTCGTGTCGTGTCACGTTTTAGTCCTTGACAATTTCCACCCAGGAACTGCCTTAATTATGTTTAATCTTTTATTTATACAATATTTGCATATCAAACGTGTTAATCCCTGTGCTTTGACTAAACTGCGTGTAAGTAATGCAACAATTTGTAAATTGCTTGCAATCAACTGGCGCACGTGACGTATACACAATTTGCATACATTTTCATTGATATGCCCGCACGCCAATTAAATGCATACTAAAAGAACTTTTTTTTTGACACAAATCAATTAAAATTTGGCTCTGGTCGGAGACAGAGTATTTCAGCATTTCATATGCACATTTCCATAACGCCTCGGGCCAATTAGTCGTATGCTCAATTTCATTCAATTTATTTCTGTGTATATGTGTGTGCAATTTTCTATGGCAATTGCATTGCAAGTGAGAATTTCAAAAATTGTGTAAGGTTTTTAATTGCTTTTGGCTTCTAAAAAAGTAATATTAATTTATTCATAAATATTCTTACATATTATTAAAGCTGATATTTCTGTTGCCGTTGGGTAAAAGATTTTTATCGACATATATTTTTATTTCCTTGAGGATTTCACATAAGACTTCAGCATGATTTGCTTTGAGGTCAAATTTTAAACTAACTGACTTTCGAATTGGCATAATTGGCCCATAAATAATTTGGTTTTTCTTAACCGACAGAAGTTAACACGAAAAGTTTAAAGTGCAGCATCGTCAGATTTGTTTCGATTTTGAATGATTAAAATATGTAAGCTAATATTTGATATGAGGTATGTTTTTGCAAGTCGAAGTGACGGTTGATGCCCATGGGGCGTATGGGGTATATGATTTCATTTAATGGAATATGGCAGAGCATAACTTTTGCCAGGAACTTTACTTCCCCCATCGAATAGAGAAAAAGTTTTGTGCAAACTAATTGTTAATTGAAACAAAAATGCCGACCATTCTCTCCATCAAGCTGCAATTGAGAGAGGAAGCTTGGCCTTTTGTTAGTCAGATTGGGGCCGAGAGAGGCCCTGAAAGGCCCTGAAAGGCAAAGCAAATGCCAACAATTAACTGCGGCAACAATAAATGCGAAACTTAACTAAAGTCCGTGCGGCCAAAGCCGAAGCCATAAATAAGTATGAATACATTGGGTTAAATGTGGGTGTTTGTTTGAGTATCGTGAACGAGAACGAGTGCGAGTACGAGTACTTACCGCTCATCACAGTCACGACGAGTAGCAGGACGCAGCTGCTGGTTGCCATGTCGAGGAGTGGAGGAGGCATGGCAACGTCAGGAACAACAACCGGAAATGCAGTAAGCCAGGTCCTGGTTCTGGTCCTGGACCTGAACGTTTAAAGCGCCGGCGAAGGCGGCAAAGGAGACGGACGTAGGAGCTCCTTTTGTCTCTCTGTCCGCCCGTCTATTTGTCCAACTGTCGGTTTGTTTGACTATTTCGTTGCTGGCAGCAATAACCAAGTTAGCAGCGTCATCGTCATCATCAACATCAGCAGCAGCAGCTGCAACAACGTCATTATCGGCGTCGTCGCGCTGTCTATTAACTTGGCCAATTGCCAGACAGACAGACGGGCACAAAAGGCAACTCTGTTTTGGCCCTGGGCAACGTCGTTCGCTGTTTGCCTTTTCTATTGCCTGCTTCTGTTTTCAGCGCGATGTGGCTGTAAGCAAAGAAAGAGAAAGATAGAGAGCGAGTGAGTAGGGAGTGAGAAAGGTTAGTAAAACAGTGAAGTTCTGTTAGTGGACTGACACGAAAGTTATTGCCGTGACAAAGATGGTTTAAAAACAAGAAGCAGAGCACATGGAAAGCAGCAACGAGTCAAATGCACTCATTGGCACGCCTCGGCCACGCTTCCTGTGCAATGAAACGAAATGAAATGAAACGAAAAAACGAATAGCGTAAACGAAAAGCGGAAATGAGAGCAAAACGATAATGGCGCACGCCGCCTGCATAATGATATTGCCAATGGCCAAAAACCCAATCCCCAATGGGCTTTTGGGCTAATGCGAAGCACTTGCTTTTTATTTTTCTATTACACGATTTTCGGCAATTGAATTTGCCAAAATAGTAGTTATTTTGCTTTCGCCTTATCCCGCCCGTCCATATCGAAAAGTTTAAGCCGTAATTAATGTAATTGCCATTTTGAATGTGCAACGTCGCATCACTCGACGGATGGATGATCGATGCTGTGGCATTAATGTCATAATAATGAGAGTTTGGTGTATTCATTGTGCATACGCCATGTGCACACACCCACACACACTCACACGCACACACACATCCTATTCATTCGTTTCCATTGCCACAACATGCGAAACACATTTTTCGATTTTTTCGCATTTTTCTAGTACATTTTTCTCTCTGACACCGACTGCCATTATTTGCCATTTTTGGACAGGGGAATGGAAAATGGGCATAATTCTAATGCATGAATATTATGTGCTGGCGTCTGTTCATGCAAATTACATGTCCCTTCCCTCTCTTTCGTCTACCCTCTTTCCTCACACTTCTGTGTGCTGTACTTATTGTACGGAAACGGAAACGGCGCTGCAAAAGCCCAAAAAATGGCATTTTATTATTGTTAGCAATTGGTTTTTCTATATTAATGTGTGGGTGTGTCTGCGTATGTGTGTAAGCAAGTGTGCAAGTGTGCGTGTGTGTGTGTGTGCCAGACTTCAGACTTCGGAAAGCAATTTGCCACGCACTGTCAGTGAAGTTGAACGCGGTGGAACATTTCTAATTTTCAGCTACGAAAAATTTATACAATAAAAAAGGCATAGCCCAAGGAAAAGCAACAACAACAACAACAAAAGCAGAACAATAATAAAAGCGAGCGAGAAAAAATCAGCTATAGACAAATTTACATAAAACTCAACTCGTATGCATGTAATATGTAACAGGGAAAGATTTTATTTTGCTTTTACTTTGCAGTGGCTTTTGTTGCGAGGTTTCCCCTCTCTTACTTTCTCGCACTTCACGGCTTAGCAGTTAAAAAAATACTTGCGAGATCTATAAACTTTTTTACAGCTATAAAAATTATGATTTTTTTCGAGCCAGTCAAGTGTGATGTATTAAATATGCGATTAGCGGGAAAAATTTAAAATAAAACTCTTGCGTTTTCCGTAAGTATAATTAATTTTGTAATTAGCTTTTTAAGCGATTTACAAATTAGGTTAATGCCTCAGAAAAAAAACATTAAGGATTCGCACTGTTACCAGTAAATTGAATTGAGTTTTATTCCCGAGCGAAAGCTGGTTTCATAACCAATTGAAACCTTTCAATTATTTGATTTACAACGCTGTTAAGTAAATTATAAATTGTAAGTTGAGTCAAATCCCAAATGGATTCATGCACCATTAAACATAATTCAAAATACAAAAAAAAAAGAAGAAATTACATGGCAACAATTGATTTTGCAAAGAATTAATAAATATAATGTATGGAGGGCGCTCACGACATGAATATTAACAGATTAACACGTTGTTTAATCACAAGCGACAGCCAGGATTTAAGCTGACAGCTGTTGATAGCATTCCCAAAGCTTCCCAAAGGTCGTGCCAATGCTGCGTATACTTAATCCATCACGAGTTTAAAGGTCATTTTTAGCTTTCAAAGGCATCCTTTAACTATCTTTGCTGCTGTCTGCCATTTTTCGCTGTTTGCTGTCGATTTTGTTGTTTTTTGTTGCTGCGTTTTTGTAATTACTCAAAAGCAGGCGAGCAAACAGCGCAAAATAACAACAAAATTTATATAACATTATAAAGCAATTTGCAGTAAATCACCGAAAGCGCCGCGCGTGTTTATAAATCACAAGCAGCTCGGCTATTCCCAACCCGTACTTATTCTCAGTCCCTAAAAACAGCTACTCCCCCTCTATTGGTCTTTGTTCCTCCCTCTCTCTTCCTTTGACTGCTTTGACAAACACGCTGCTGGCAAACCAAAAATCGAAATGAATAATTAATATGTCGCGCCTGCAGACGCCCAAGACAGACGCAGACAAGGCTCCACATGCACGCAGCACCAAGAAAAAGCCGAAAAAAGGACGAAAAAAATATTAGAAAGAACTGGCAATTTGCTTGCTGGTTTTCAGTAATGTAAACAAAACAGCGCCGCCAAAAACCACAAAAAAATATACAATACAATACAAAAACAAAGACAAAGCCTTATGTGAAGCCCAACGGCGACTAAACCAAGCAAAATCACAAGAGTCAGAGTCAGAGCCAAGTCCAGAGCCTGTGGCAGCCGTGCACAAAAAAAAGGCTCCAAGAGATTGACAAATTTGCCACAACGACAGCAAATGAAATGTTGTGGCAACAACAGCGACAACGACAACAGCAAGAACAACAACAAAAACGACAACGACAACGGCGGCTGCTGAATGAATTTTTCATTTATGACAATGTTTACGTAATTTGACAGCCAAAACAATTTTCGTACTCTATTTTTGCCAGTGTCAGTGTCTGTGTCTGCGTTCTGATCTTCCGCATGAGTATACGCAAATGGACTCTCATTTATTGTTTCAAAGGACTTGCTTCTTGTTACCAATCCCTGGCCTTGCCAATCAACCAAAGCCACTTTGTTGCCTTTCTGTAATCAAATGTGTGGGAGCGTATGTGTGCTTGCTTTAAGCCCTTTTAAATGGCCAACGATTTGCCTGAATGCCGTGACATAAAAGTGCAATCTATAGTCCATTTAGTGGGCAGAGGATTAACCGACTTAGCCAAGTACAAGAGCAAGTAGCCACAGCAGCTTGCAACAAGCCATTTGTATTGGCCATGAAAGACTCAGAGGCTCAAAGGAATGTAGAAAGCAAAAAGTGAGCTTCAGTCTCAAATTGGTATTATCCGAATAAATGGAGTGTATGTACTTGCATTGCAGTTCATTGGAATCTTTCATGATGGAGGAGTTCTAAGTTAAAGTTGGAATAAATTTCATATTTATAAATTTTGTGCTTCGAAAAATATTTCCGAACATTGAAATTTCCGACATTTTGTTCCATTTTTATCAAAAACAATTATCATTAAATTCACTAGAAATCACAATTATATTTAATGTATATATTTGATTAGCATTTACACTATTATGTGGCCAGTTGAGAAGACTTTAGCTCCTAAGTCTTAAGTTTATACAAATTCAAACAATATTATCTAGACTTAAGTTTGAGCTGTAAGCTCATCGTCCGCTCATTTACTCGTATTCATCAAACAATTTTGAAGTGTGAGTTTTAGCCTGTGGCGATTTCACTGCTGTTTCTCCCTTTTCTCTTTTGGCTAAGAAAGTTTTAGCATCCTTCGTCAAAGTTTATGTTAATTTGGTCAAATTAAGCGCAACTCGTAATTGAAATCCAGCTAGAGCAATAAGCGGGACGATGATCTGGCTGACCTTGACATCGAATCATTAGTCAAACCATTGCAACCAAATGACAAATAAAACAAATACTAAGTAGACAGAGGAAGAAGAGATAAAGAGGAAGAGGCAGAGAGAGCGTAGAGGGTAGAAAATTATTGTTTAGCACAATTTGGTGCTGGTTTGTTTGGAGCCTGGCGCTTCACGGCATATTAAACCGAATGAATAAATTACAATTGCAAATAGGCAATTTCCTACACTTCCTTCCTTTTGACATTTCACTGTGCAGCAGCAACCGCAAATGGGGCGTGGCTAGCTGGTCGGTTGGTCGGTTGCCCGATTTCTTGCTGTCAACTGAGAGTTGGTTTGTTTGGTCTAAATAACGTCTAATTTGCAATTTTGTTTAATTGTTTGTGGCTTTGGATTTTGACATAATTTGAATGCTTGTTGTTGTTTTTGTTGTAGCGGCTGTTGTTGTTGTTGTTGTTGTTATAAGCAAACCACGCCCTTGCCAATTCAGCGCCTCAGTGATTCAGATTCAGTTGCTTTGTCATGTCGTGTAGCAGAGTCGTAACTGAATTGTTACTTTAGCTCGTTTTTGACGTTGTTGTTGTTGTTTGTGTTATTTGCGGTTTTAGTTTGGGTCAACATCAATGAACACTGGCACGCACAGCACTCACACATTCAAGCCACACTGGGTTCTCTTTCAGTTAGTGGTTTCCGCTCAAGCGACGTCATCTTCCTCTCCTTCCATCTAAATGTTTCTCTTGTAACATAGAATAGTTGGCTTGCCGCGTGCCTTGCCTAAATTATAATAAAAGGTTTCATTGCGACCAGTTCAAATATGCGCGCAACTTTCATTTTGCCTTTGCTTTGAGCAATTAAATGAATGCCAGCGGGTAGACAAAAGACGGACTGACCCACAATCAATTGGTATTTCTAGGGGGCCAAGAAAGGAGAAAACAATCGAGAAGAGGAGGAAATTGGGGCTAGCTGTCTATTGTGTTCAACATATGCTGCACACTATACTATTGTAGTTGAACAGAATTATCAAAGTTGAACTCTTCTTTGGCAGTTGCGCTTAAAAGTATGCTATGACTTTTTAGCAGCTCTAAAAGCCACTCAAGCACAACTTCAATGATATTGTCCCCTCTTGTTCTCTCCTCGCTCTCCTCATTCTCTTTCGCTGGTGTTGTTGCTGCTGCTTCGGGCACTCCACAAATTAGCTGGGCGATTGCCTTGCACTTAGTATAGTTCGCTTTCTGTCTGTATACTTTTCAAAATTGGCTTTCACACGCCATTAGCATTTAATTGCAACTACCATTGCCATTGTCACTGCCGCAGTCATTGCCACAGTCGTTGCAGCCATTGACACGGCTGGTTACGCCCCCTCCTCCTTCACGTCTTTGCCTCCTGTTGGCCTTGTTAACAAGCGCATTTGCCTAAAACTGCGAACACAACGCCAATTAAACAATGGCACAGAAAAGGGCAAAAGATAAAAAGAGAGGGAGCATTGTCATTTGCGAAATCAAATATTATTCTTATTACCATCATTTGCTAAAGTTGGCGCGTGCCATTCGAACCATGGCCGATAAGCGCCAATTTAACTAGAATTACCAATTTAATTCTGCCTTAGCTTTCTTGACTGTTGATGCATTTCGAATGCAAGTTCAGCGCCCAAATAAGCTCAACATCTGCATATAAACGAGTGAATAAATACATTCACAATACAAATACAAATACGTCCACACGTCAATAAACTCTTTTGGCGACACAAATAATTCACATATCTAGAATTTGTCATTCAATTTTGCTTGCGAGGGCTGCTCCATCAATTACATAGACCAAAGAATGAAGAAATCTGTTAAACTCTGTTGCTAAGAGAACTTTCCTTTCAGTATTTTAAAAACATCAAAATATGTTTTAATTTTTTTTTCTAAGCAGAGATAGTTATTATGGGGTGAGATAAAATAAAACCAAACTAAAAAAAAAAATTATTTGGATGAATAAAAGAGCCTCAGATGTGTATACGCTTTTTTGCCTCTTTTTTTCAAATAAAAAAGAGTTATAAGAACATTCATGAAATAAATGTTATTTCAATTTTTAAATAATAAAATTGAGCTTTCCCTTTTTATCCAAGTATCTGCTTTTCCAGAAATTCTATGACTTCCCCTGCAGTTGTAAATATACGCATATATGTACATGTGTATATGCGTTACATCCACTTAAACTATATGTAGGAGTATTTTAGCGATTGAATTGAATTCGACGCGTCTTCCTCCCTATAGCCACTTCACAATTGAAAATCGTTTGCGTGGCAAAGAGAAAAATGTTTCTACTGAACATCAAAATCAAATTCAGACTGAGACTTTGAATCGGAATTGGAATAGGGATAGGGATAGGAATAAGAATAAAAATAGGAGTAGGAATCGCAATCGAAGCGGCATTTTTAGTGATTGTTAGATGACGAGGATGCCTCAGCATCTTTCAACATGATTCGAATGGCAATCCCCAACGCTTGTTGCCATTGATGTTTTGTTGTGCACTCGAGTGTGTTTTCTTTGGTAATGGAATTTATTAATATTTCATTGTGTGCGAAAATGGGTCGCGGTAGGGACAACGACGAGTGGGAAAGCGGAAAGAAGGACAGGGGAACTGTGTGAGTTCGAGTAAGCATCGAGTGAGTTTGTGGTTGTGGCCAGAAGGAATCCGAGCAATTGCCAATGGCATTGACAGTCGCACTTTTAAGGTTTCTAGCCAGTAAATTTCGCATGAATTTTACCAAATTTGATATGAATTGAAAATTTATTAAGCTTTTATCCCAGTTCAAATCAATTAGTGGCTTAGCAATTGACTCGAAATATAATATTTACTTGCCATGGCCACACATTTTCCATTCTAATTTCAAGTCATTGGAGTGTAATTAAATTACAATCAATAATATGGACAGAAAGTGTTTATTGTTATGTAATAATTTCAACAAGTTGCACTTATAAAATTAAATACATTTTGAGGCTCGAATCACAAAATGAATTAATTAATGACTTGACTTTCGAATACAGGAATATTTCTGGAATTTTGAGCTCATGAGTTGAAATTTTTGACGCCCCTTTTGTCTAATTGACGATTTGTGGAAATGCCAAGCATTGCTGAAGCTCTTCTGCGATGTGGCAATTCTCGGAATGAAGCCATCTGATGATGCTGCCAGCCACATGGCTGCATTATTCACATGGGAGCTGTTTTCGGGCCACAACTTTCAGAAGCAGGCCAAAATTCTTGTTGACCAACAAAGCGCATAATGCAAACTTTTACCGAATAAAACGGACCATCAGCAAGGCAACGTAGGATACGAGTATGTGAGAGGTGGGACATGAAACTCTCTTTCTCTCTTCCACTTTTCTCTTCTCCGTCTTTCTCTCCATCCATAATCATTTCAAATTCCACAACAAACAGCAAAAATCAAATTTGAGAACTTGTAAGAAATATCGTACACGCCATGCACTGCACTAACTCTTACAATCCCCCCTCTCTTTCTCCCCTTTCACCTCTTTCCCCTCACCCGACCCCTTCGCAATCTGTGGAAAAGTTTACAGCCATGGCCAACAACAGAATGGATTACGAATTTCTGGTGCAACGCACAAAAAACGATGTGGCAACTGAATGTGGAGAATGTGGGAATGAAGAGAAAGATATGGAAAAACTCTTGTGATTTCTGAAATCAGAGCGTGGGTGAGTGGGCGTGGCAAGACGCCGTTGCTTAGACCGCCCGTTGCTCGAACAATATGAAAATAATAAAAACAGTTTCATAAATCAAGAAAATGATAAAGAAAAACTCTGCATAAAACTTGAGCAAGGCAAAAGTCGAACACTGAAAAATGCAAGAAGCGAAAGGAATTTCTTTTTCTTACCCCATTTGGTGTTGCATGCTTCAGAGGCAATGCCACACACCATTCTCATTCTTCAACGTTTTCAAGAGAATACGAAATAAAATCGAAAGTTTCCTAGTCGGAAATCAACACACACAACCTAAAGTGCCTTTGCATTTAAGATCATTTTTCTGATGATGTACTAAAGTTAAATTGGAGCAGGTGAGAAGAACTTGTCAATTCCTAAAGGATTTCAGCTCCACATGAATAAAGTATTTTATTCTCTGCTTAAAAAGATTATTCACTGGATTGGTTCTAGCTCTAACTCTCACTAGTAAAATGAAACTTCAACCATTTCTCGTTTACATATTTTTTTGCTTTTCAGTGTTGTAAAATTTGAAAATGTTGCTGTATTAAGTTGCAAATCAGTTCTGTCTATCAGCGAATTCCTCGTATTTGTATTCCTCGTATTCAACAGCAGCTCTGTTTTGCTTGTTATTGTTGACGCACTGACAAACAGACAGACAGTCGGTCAGTCAATCGCATTATCATGTTCTTTTTTCAGCCATGTTCAGATTTTGCACATCCCTTTTCACTTCGCACATCCCTCCGTGCTCATCATCACTCGAGTGCCAGGGCAATTTCGCGTCAGCAAACTGCAATCGTCTGTCGATCTATCAACGAGTCAAAGCGCGACTGTTTATTTATCTGGTGTTGCAGTACTCCACACTGGTTGGATAGTTCGATGGATGGATGGCTGGATGGCTGACTTTCAGCTCCTGCTGTGCTACAGATAGTGATTTGTTGTTCCGCCATCTGACTGTGCATACAAAATTACTGACAAGGACGTCCACGAAGCGGCCAGTTAATGTGAAAAATGTGCACTGAAAGTTGCAATGTCCATACATACATTTACTTTCCGCTGGCGACTGCGACTGAGTCTGCTGGGGATTTGTTTTGCACCCAATCGCATGTGCCCCATTGATTTAGTTCCCTTCGGACATTGGGCGTGTCTCTCTCTGCGAAAAAATAGCAGGAGAGGAGTAGGGCGATTGTAGTGACGCTGGCAAAACAAATCAACACTGGCTGAATGACTTTAAGCTGACACAAAGCCGCTCAGCAATGCAATTAAGCTAACGCCTCTTGAATAAAATACCCTAGAGCATTTCAAAAATGAGGAACATTAATAATGTAAGAAATTACCATTTTCTTCTAACATATTTGATAGAGCCAACCTAATAAGTTATTATTAAAAATATATTTACTTAAAATTAAATAACATTTATCAGTATATTTGTAGAAATTTTTCTGCAAGGAAAAATATAACAGCAATTTTAAATAAAAGTTATTCTTATTTTTAGAAATATTTTACTGTTTTTAAAATTTGTTATCAAATTTATCTTTTTTTTAATTTTAGATTTAAGAAAAGCATTGAGAAATATTTAAGAAATTATTTGAAGACAAATTAAAGCCGAACTACTGACCAATTTAATCTTGTGTAGGGTATCTCTTTTGTCATCATTTTCAGCTCAAATATTGTATCTGGTTTGGTTCTGTTGCTGTTGCTGTTGTTGGGCAACCGCAAAGACAAGTTTAGTGCCTGGGACTTGTGCCAGTGGCTAACCTATAGCCTAATATTTGCTAAGAGCTTCGTTTGAAGGCAATCAGAAGCAGAAGTCAGTGCAACAATTGCGAGGCCTCGAGCGCTGTTCATTTTGTTGAAAGACCAAGACTCTTAATGGACCACATTAGACGCATAATACGAGAACATTTGTGAGGCACAAAAAGGTAAACATACACATACACAACCACACACACACAGACAACGCACACACACACACATACTCGAGTCATAAATGCGCAATTTATGGACAATAATTGGCAATAAGCGGCACACAGCTGTCGTTGAAATGCTCTGACACATTTGCACAGCCAAGCATGATCAAATAGACTCCAACTCATATCTCTATGTTTGTATATTTGCAGACTTTGATTTAATTTGTGGCATAAGTGGCTTAAATTAAGATGCGATTGCCATTGCCCCCTGCAAAATGTGACAAAAAGTTGCTGTAACTTACATTAGAGATGAGCTGCTTATCGCTGAAAGTCGGTAACTTTCAAATCTCAGCTTAGGCCTAAGCCGAATTTATTGTTGCCCGAACTTAAGTTACATTTCCGATTGGACAGCGTGTAATAATTTATTGTTGTTGCCGTTTCATGTAAAAGTAATGCTTATATTGGGTTACGTAATGAACAACCCTCGTGTAACCCAATCACAGTCACTTTTGTGATGAATTGTCTGCCACTCTCTTTCAACTCATTTTTCATATTTTTCTGTCAACTTTCACTTGCCTTTGCAAGCGTTTTAAAATCTGTTGCCTACTTTTGTGGGCAGCTTATTTAAAGAAGATTCAAATTTATTTAGATGCTGATTAATCAGAGATATCACTTTTCAGACATGTATTTATTTTAAAGTTCGATCAAATTTTAAATTTTGGTACATACAATGCAATTAATACAATTGATTAAATCTGAAATTGCACTTCATTTATTTCAATAAATTTTGAGTTTTATCAAATCGCTGAACAAACAAATAAACATTTGAAAGCATTCAAAGTTGATTTCAGTAACTATTAGCAATTAAGTTATTGAATGCTTTAAATGGCGCATGTCCACTTGAAGAGCACATAAATGTAAAAAGTTATGATATCAATACTGTTATTAAATTTTAACAGCTTGCAAATGGCCGTAAACCGCAGCCGCAGTGCATTTTTGCCTTTGTTGCACTTACGCTTTGAGTTAATGTATCTTTGTGAAGTGTACATCAGTATGTGTGTGAGTGAATATGTGTATGCAATTGCTTGCAGCACTTTAATGGCTATTTAAAATGCCGGAAAGCCGCAAATTTCCGTTATTCATACAAAATTAAACGCAAATACACGAAAGCGGAGAGGCTGAGGCTGAGCAAAAGCTTTTTTCACTCACACTGAGTCAACAGCGCATTTCGACAACTGTACGAATTTATCCTTGTACATACGAATGCGTCCACTGTCCTCGGTCCTCTGTCCTGTGTCCCCTGTCAGTGTGGTGCAATTTCAAGAGTGTGAGTGTGAGTGTGAGCGAGGAAATTAATTTCCGACAGAAGTCATACAAAATGCCATCGAGGCGCCAACTCGCGGCAATGATAATTAAGCTCACTCACTCGCACTCAGCGACAGGAGGAAGAGACATTGAGTCGGGAGAAGGGAGTAAGAGGCTGGGAGGACACTCATGTTAGCTGGCCACACACATCCTGCTGCTAGAAGTGCTGCTGGCTGTTTGCCTTGAAGACGGCCGACACGTTGAAAAAGGATGTCAGCCGATGGCAGAGCTGCAAAATACGGCGGGGACACAGGACAACATTGCCATGACCATGACGGTCCGAGGGTCGTGAATTTTGGGTCGTGGGTGTGCAACTTTCGTCGCGCTGCTGCGATAAATTTGAGGCCAATGTCGAGCAGCGACATAAATCAGGCAAAAGATTTATAGCGAACCGCGCAACTTGGTGGCGATAAGGAGAGTCCTACTCCCAAAAATACAGGCCAGGACTTGCCACTTTCCCAAAAATGCTAAGGCTACTGATGCAGCTCATTAGTAGAATAACGACTTGTAATATACCCGTATCTATACAGAGAAAAAAACAGAAATTAAGCATCAATCGAGCATTAATTAAAATTTATATGACAGAAAAGAACTTTTAGCCAAGTAAATTTGTTAGAATTATAATTTTTGAGCTTAGGTTGAAAACTGACAGAAAAGTTACTGGTTTGAATTGGATGTACAATATCTCAAAATTGAAATATTTAATTCATGTTTAGTTTAAAGTCGCTTCCGAAATTACTAAAATAGAATCATTCTCAGAATTTCGGACTAAAGTAAACCCGAATTTAGTAATTTCAATCTTAGTAATTTCGTACTGTGTAGTCACAGATCTTCCACAAAAACCTCAGTCCGCTTTCAGCAAAGGTCCAGAACGGGTATGGAGAGGACTAAAGACAGCAATAGGAGACACACAAAAACAGTTAACAAGGGAATAGCAAACCACACTCTGCCACGTGATTATCACAGTGGGACGCATTTAATTGTACATATCAGCAAATTGAAAAGGGTACGGTGTCCAGTGCACAGTTGGCCTAACTCAGCGCCGCTGATAAGGCGACATCACAGTCCCCTGCCTAGATGCTTGTCTAGCCCAACCAGGCCAAGGATGTGGGTCAGCATTTGACAAATTCATTAGGCGCCGGAAATCGTTGTGGTCCAGCGTCCAACGGGTCGTAAAAACTGGGCACCGAAAGCCCCGGCGAATGTCCCAATTTACATTCGAAACATATTTTCATTAGCGCTGAGCAGATATCTCATAAAGCGTCCAGTCATTTCATTTCACTTAAGCGGAAAAGCCTTCAGAAGAAAACAAACAAAAAAAAAAGAAAGCAAAATATACATATATACTTATGGTTATGTATATGTATTTGGTATTTGCTTATAAATGTTAAGCAAAAGGAAAATTCTTAATATTAAACAAAATGTGAATGCCAATGGCGTCCGCGTCCGTGGCCAATATTAAAATAAAGTCCATCACTTACATTTGCTTTCTTATTTATGCGACCGCCCGTTGACCGCCCACGCAATACCCTGTACCACTCCTTTCACCCCTCATTCCCCCATAATTTTCTGCTGCCATGCTTGGCATTGTAATCGCACTTGGCTATTCATGCGGCTGCCTGAAAACTTGGAAGCTTGAAACTGGTCTTGGTCTTGGTTTTGGCTTTGGTCTTTGGGCTGCCCATCATAAAAGTTAAGCGTCGGCCAAGTGCAGAATGAGGACAGTTCGTCAGTCAGTCAGTCTGTCAGTCTTGACTCATTCAGTCAGTCAGTCAGTCAGTCAGTCAGTCAGTTGGGCAGTGAGTCAATGAGTCAAGTCGCTACTGTGTAACTGAGCACACAGCAAAGATGAAAGTGAAAGTTAAGAGCCCTTTACAACTTTTTCTTTTTATGACTTATTGCGCTGTCGTAGTCGACAGGCCAACAACAATGGCGGATGCTCTGTGAGGTGTTTGCCTTGTTCTTGTCTCACTCATTGCTCCTCTTTTTATTGTTATTGCTACTGTCGTTGTTGTTGTTGCTGTTGTTGTCGCTGTGCCTGCGCATAAATATAAACAACAGAGCGAAAATTTGCAAGCGACAACGCAAGCGTGCGCCTTTTTCACTTTTTCGCGACTTTCCGCGCTTGTTCCTTGCCACACCACGGGGCGTATGAGTAATGCGACTAAAGGAGACAACATCAGGCAAGCATAGCAGCCAACACCTGCCACATTGACACAAATAATTGTCTCCGAAATACAGACAACAGAATAAGAAATATTTTGCTGTTGAAATTGTAGAGTAGAAAAATCTTTTATTGCTTTTTGTTTCTGTCTATTCCATTAAATTTCACTCTAAATATTTCGGACTTGCATTACAATTGTTAACTAAAGTTAAAGAGTGATGCAATGACATTTATTATTCCAATTATAAAGTTAACTCAAATGGACAGCTTATAACATTTTTATCAGCAGATGAATAAATTAGCATGGCATCTATTGTGTGATATTTTAATTTTTTAAATGATTTTAATTCGTTGTTTTATTACATTAAATATTCAATTGGTTATGCATTTTAATATATTCAATTATTTTGCAACAGAGATGCTTCAGAATGCTTTTTTTATTTTTGTTCTTTTATTTTGCAAATTTACTTTTCGATATCACTAATGATTCTTTTTCTTCTCATAATAATTTATTTCAAATGTGTGCTATTTTGTTTCTTTTGCCCTAGGAGTTATTTCAAATTTGATTTCATTTATATCAATCATTTTTTCGCTTTTATGTTATTGAGCTTTTACCATAACACTACATTTTTTTCCATTGCATTAAATTGTTAAATAAAATAATTATTTTGAATACACCTTTTCTGATCTATTAAATTCCATTTAATTCCCTTTAATTTTTGCTCTCATTTAATTTAAATTACACGCTTTTAAATATTTTATAATTCTATTTTAATTTTATCGGTTTCATACGAAACTTTTCTGTTCTATTTTATTCTATTTATATGTATATTTTCTGTTATACACAGGGGCATTATACGACTATATAAAATGTAGCAAAGTGTTATATTCTTAGCTATCATCTCTTGCCCCAACTCGCATTTCAACTTAAGAACTGTCTCTTTTAAGTACTTTCTCGCTGTCCGCATTTATGCTGCATCCGGCTAAAGCAGACATCGTTGTCATTCCTCAGATATACATAGACAGTCACACACACACATACACTCACATTCACATTCACACTCGTACACTATGTATGCAGAAGAAGCAGGAGAGGGAGGGCAATATATATGTTGATATGTGTCACATTTTGGCATCATGAGGCACAAAACTGCCCGTAGGTCTGTACCCCCTCGTAAATCTTTGCCACAGAGGGGGAGTGAGAGGTAGCGGGGTAGCGGGGTAGCGGGGGCGTAGGCCAGGATATCTTTTCACAATATTTGCTGACATGACAACCGAAAAACATAACACGCGCCAGAAGGTGATAATGACAGTTTAGGCATTCATTACACGTGTTGCTGATAAGACGCCAGGTGAGGTAGGTGCTGAGAGGAGGGAGCAGAGGGTGCGGATTTGGGGGGTGGATGCGGCGGAGCATTGACATTGACATGCCCGCGCAGTGCTGCTGCTCCTGCTGCTGCTGCTGATAAAAGTCAACAATATAAATTAATAAAGCTGCCACCAAACAAAGACGCCCCCAGGGTCCTTGTTCAGTGTCCTGGCTGCTGTCCTGCGTGTTTGCCATAACAATATATTTCATTTGAATCAACAAGCAAAGTTAACAAAAAAATAAAAATACACCAAAAAACAGCAGTCAAAACACGAGGATACAAAAAAAAAAACCAAATCCAGACATTCATATATTTTAAATATATACACATTATGACTAAAGTAAGCGGATTTTTATGCTAATGAAGCGGCGAGCGGGGCCATAAATCCTGGCCAGGACTCTGCACAGTCTACGCCTCTTTAAGCAATTACTATAATTGCTATCACACACACACACACACAAACACACACACACATACACACACGGCTCAATATTTATTCAGTGCTGATGAAAACTTTGTTTTTGTTTGACTTTTGTGTGGATCAGGAAAGGGAGATGAAGTAGGGGAAGGGAAAGGCAGAGGGAGAGTGGGAGGAGAGCATTTCAAAGTTTTTCTCATCAAATATCAAAGCAACACGTGTTCCGATCTCTGCTTGATTTGTTGCCGCTGCCAGGCAAACAAGCGTCTGGGTCCCTAGCCAAAGCCATCAAAGACAAACTTGGACTCCCACACATACATACACACACACACTCACTCACACACGCGCACTGGCAAAAAGTTAATGAGCTCAAGCTGTTGCCAAATGCCTAAGTCCCTAATAAATACGATGCCCAATCTTTGAATTGATTCAGTCATTAAATTTGCTTATTTGCCTCTTCAATTGTTATGAAACATTTATTTGTATTGCACATATCAATCCAAAAATGTATATATCTGCCTCTATATATATTATACGTCGTTTATATATATTTTATGGAGAGCAACAATTAAGCTCTTGATTCTCTGCATTCTGCATTTCCTTCATCCTCAATTTGTTGATTGCGGCCAGCAAAAGGCAACAAGACGTTGAAATTAAGCTTGAAAACTGAATCCAATTCCAAAACCAAATCAGCGTAAAGTAAACTTCATCAGCATTTTAATACTTTTTCTCATTTTCCGTAACTTTTTTCTCTTCTTTCTTAGCCTTCTTGTATTATTTATTCAGATTTTACGCCTGTTGCTGTCATTGCGCTTCATCTTCATCATTTTTTCCCCATTTCCCTCTGTCCCTCTCGTTTCTCATCGTTTTACTGTGCTTTTTCAATTTTGCTCACTTCACTTTGGCGCATTCATTAGGCGAATGACTTGAATTCTGCCACCTGCCACGCCCCCTTCTCTCTCTCTCTCTACTCGCAACAGCTTCTTCTCTGCCTTCAAGGCGCAGTGCATTCAGATTTTATTTGCGACTTGGAATTTAAAGCGCCGTCTTTAAGCTGCCGTGGAATTGTTCGATAGAATGAGGGACCAAGGGGGGCTAAAATACAACACAGGGGAAAGGAACGGAAATTTTAATTCTCACGAAGAAAACTAAACGCAAATGTTTGCACACTCGCTCGTTAAATATAAACGAGAATGAACGAAAGTAATTCGCATTTTCTTTAACGCATTCGTTAGATTTGAGGTGCGTTTATTTAAAATACTCTACCTACAGAAGTCCTCATGAATTTTGCTTTTAAGATTTGCCTTGATATTTTATTTTTTAAATTTTGAGTAATAAATATCTATTTAAACTTAAAAAATAATAAAAAAAAAAGACTGCACAAAATTATTACATGAAAATATATATTCCTTTATTACAATTATTTGTAAAAAATTCACATTATTGCCACAAATATTTAAAATTAATTTCAATATACAAACCGATTTCCCATACACTTCCGCATGGCAACTTTTTTAATTAAAGCACAAAAGTAATAAATCGTCACTAGAATGATTTACGTATTCACAAGTTGACGATTTGTATTATAAAAAGCCATTAATAATTAATAGCAATGTTAACTTTAATTAAAACCAATTTCAGCTGTTTATTAAAGCCAATGAAAAGTAATGTTAGGGTGTTGCAGTTTCAGTGAATTTCCTTGAGTTATTTAAAATGCGCGCACAATTAAAGCATAATTCATGGCCGGCAGCAGTTTAGTGCTCTTTATGCTTTTAACGATGCACTGGGGAGTATTTGTGCCAACAACAATAATAACAAAAGCAAGAATGATATTCACGAACAGCAACAGTGAGAAAAGACAATGTGGGACCCATTCGAATACGGTAAGCAAAAAAATATGGCCATGTCTGACTTTATGTGCCCCGCTTTTAATTCGTTTTATTCTGTTCCCTTGGATGATGTGGCCAGAAGGCCTCTGACCAGCAGTCAGGCATTTCTTCACATGATTCTTTGTAGTTGTTGCCCCCAACTGACCACTGTACAAAGAGGAGGAGAAGGAGAAGGAGAAGGAGGGTTTTGCGGAGATGGGAATGAGAGAGGAAGCTCGGTGGGTGGCGTTACATTTGTGGCCATATAAAAACATCATAACTGTGTGTGCTTCCATTTATGCGCATTGAAAAACCAACTGACCACTGGCCTGGGCAAAAATGTAAACAATTTCACGCCGCCACGAGACTTACACACACAGGCACACATATGTATGGCTTTTTATGAGAAGACATGGCTAAAAAACAGGGCAATGGCCAACAAAAAACAATGCTGCAGCTATGAATTAAATTGATTGACTTGAAGATACCCTTAATATGTTATTATATTCATATAATTAACATCACTTATTGAACATCCTTTAGCTGTCATATAAAATCCCAAAATCAGCTGATATGAATAAGCGCAAAGATCAACACTTAGTGCCGTTTACATAGTTGGAGAGACAGCTTAGCACATTCCTAACTGACTCTCATATGTTACAGGGTATTACAACCAGCAAATGGCCTCAATCCAGTTTAACAGACGCCAGACAAATGCACTGCAATGCCACAAACAGACAGACAGACAGACAGGCAGGCAAACAGACTGCCAAAGAGGGAGACAGAGAGAAAGGGAGAGAAAGAGAAAGCCAACCATTCTGATCTGGCTTGCAGCAAATAGCCCACTGCCAACTGAACCAAGTACCAACTTGCAACTTGCAACTTGCAACTGGCAACTGGCAACACCAACGCCAAGTGAGCAGCGCAATGCAGAACATAACGAGCGCTTAAATAATTAATATATAACTCATACGCAGTGCTGCCGGGCCACCAGACACTAGTCGAGTCGATTCGCTCGCAGCACTGTTTCTTTATGCCACATCATCATCATCATCGCTCTTTTACTTTCCCTGTACTTTATGTGACTATATGTGCACAGAGCAAAAATGTCAAGTATTTTAAAGTATCACAAAACTTTAAATAACCAAAGACAAGAAGTTTGAATAAATGTTGTTTAATTATTTAATGTATTCAGCTTAAGAATTTTTAAAGCCATCTTTCAATAATTGCTGCAAAGATCAGTAAGGATTTTCGGAATTGCAAATTGTAAATTCAAGATAAATCTTAGTTCTAGATTTTCTCTCTGTGTATGTGCACTATATCATAAACGTGCTCTCAGTGTGCATATTAAATAGTTCAGCTAATGAACGCAGCTGTAACTGAAACTGATTGATGAAACTCTGGCGAGTGCAGAGCACTCTTTTAAATCAGTTGCAGCGAGTGTTTACTGTAGATGTTAACTGTAAATGTAACTGCAAATGTTAGCTGTAAAGTGTAACTGTTACTTTGTTTGAGTAGACAACTTCAATTAATTACAAAAGTGAAAAGTTTCTGTTCACTTTGGTTGGGTGTCATTAACATTTTGCATTCACATTCATTAGCACAATCCACAGTTAAAGTTTTGCGATGATAAATTGCATATTTAAGAACTTGACTCGATGGAAATCAAAGTTCTTTCACAGCAGCAGCCGCACACAAACGAGCGTCTTTTTTGACTAATGCTCGTAGATATTAATTTGGCCTTAAAATGAAAAAATATTAACCCAACAAAAGCATAGAGAGATGAAGAGAGAAAGGGAAAGATCGGGGCAGGACAGGACAGAGCAACTAATCAAGATAAACAACGAGAGACCGCAGAAAATATTACGTATACGCCAGCGGATTTGGGCCGGTGTAGAAGGCGTGCTTGGGACAACGGCACATTATTTGAATTATTAATTAGCGCGTAATTAGTTGGGTTGTTGTCCTGTCTTAAGCGTCTTTCATTTGCGTTTCGGCTCCTTTCACTGTGTATGTGTGTGTGTTTTGTTTCTCTCGTTTTTTGACCACGTCCTGCGGCCATAATTTGGGCCCCAAAAGCTCACCCAAGCCTTTGATCTTCAGCGCTTGGGATTCTACGCCTTTTGATTACGTAATTCATTTACCTCTCCACCGGACAGGCGAAGTTGCAACAAGCATACAAGTTTATCGCTCCAAAAAATAACTCATTATGTGTCAAAAGCAAAGCGTGGCCAAAGTTACCTCCCCTTCCCCCCGTCTAGAGTTTCCCCTTGACCCAATTAATTTGAACTGTTACTCAAAGTTTTGCCCATCCACGCAACAGCAACAACTGTCCACACAATTAAAGCGACTATGCTGTGAATTATCAAGTAAAGCTTAAGCTCAAGTGGAGAATCAACTCGTTGTGGATGCTGCGAATAGACGAGGAGAAGGGGGGGGAGAAAGGGGCGAAAGGGGAGAGGAATCTGCAGCATGCCGAATGAAGCATCTATCCACTCATAAACTTAAACAAAATGAAATGAAATGTCATTTCTCTGCTGCGCTACACTTAAAATAGTCCAAAGTTTTAATGACTTTATGCTGGCAGTTCAGTTCACTCGCGACTCTGTCAACCAACCAAAAAAAAAAAGGGAAAAGAGAGGACAGACCCCAAATTAAGCTACAATCTTGAGCATAAAAACCAAAATAAAACCCCCTCTCACCCAGCTAAAGAGTCGCAATAAAAAAACAAAACGTCAGAAATTGTATACAAATTAAATGTAAATATGTACAAAAGAAGTCGTTAAAAGTCAATTCAAATTTTGCATAGAATTTTGATAAGGCCAAACAAGGAGCCACGCCCCCTTCCGACCGCCCGCCCAGCTAGTTTTCGCATAAAATTACGTCAATAAAAAAAGGTACACGACAACGATTCACATATACAGCTCACGAATTGCTTTTAATGCCATGTGTTTAGGGGCAGCTGCAAAAGGAGAAAAATGGTAGAGAGAGAAGACCTCTCAGAGAGAGAGAGACAGAGAGAGAGAAAGTGAGATGGGGAAGTGTGTGGGAACAGTGCAAGGCTGGCATTTTATCGAGCAAACTTTTGGCATATATTTCACACCAGCTGCTAATTTCAGCGCTCAAATTAATGACCCGGGGCATAAAATGTTTGCCCCTATAGAGAAAATACTCCGACTTTTGACTCGGAAAGCAGCCATAAATTGTTGATATGGTCAAATTTTAAGTGAAAACTCAACTCCAACTCCGTATTTGATGGCAACTGCAATCAACTGAACCCAAACGCAAATCAAACTGTTTCAAATACCACTTTTAATACTGCCCCAAAAAGTACGCTATAAATATTTTCTATTAAAGTTGAACTGAATACAGTTGTGTTAATGGCAACTGCAAGCAACTTTAAACTGTTCTAAATTTTAATTTCAAATACTGAAATGAGTATATAAAGTAGAAATATTCGATGTGTGTTTCGAGATAGAGTTGAAGCCGAAAATAAAGCTTTAATAAAAGCTTGAGCACAAATGCAAACCGAAATCCTATTTCAAATGTTAATTTCGCTTTCATTTCATAAAAATTCATAAAGTGTCTCTCAATTCGCAATCAAAAATGAACTTTTCCTCAAATGGCAGAGTATTCTGACATGAAATTAATTTCAAGAAGGATTTCTAATGCCAATTTATTTTGAAACATCTTTTAAAGCTTCACAACAACGAATTAGCTCAAGGAGATCATTTTTAACAGGTTGATAGTTTACTGCAAATCAAATATACAGCATTTCATTTATTTCCTCAATTTCAACCTTGAATCTGCCTATAGTTTTGGGCAACTTTCAAGTGCCTATTTAAGGCCAATTGCCCAGCTAACTTTCTAGCTCATTTTGCAACTGGCAAATGTCACAGCAATGAGTTTAATCAACCGTTCAATTATAAATGGCTTTAAAAAGTACTTAACTAAACTTACAATTACAACAGGGACAACAACAATAACAAACAGCTATACTGTTTAATTTTGTACAAACGTTTGACACACTTTATGGCATTTTAAGGAGCATGCACAAAAAGTTACACTAAACGAATTTGTGTTGCACGCCCAGCGGCCACGCCCACGCAGCCGCCCTCCCTCCCTCCGCCCGTACAACTGCCCCAACTGGTCACTAGAATGCTCAACATGGCCAATTTGCTGCGGGTGCCCTTCGCGGCGAAACACGCCCCCCACTTGACACCGCCCCCGGCACTTCCCGCGGCCCGTGGCCTCCCCTTTCAAAGTCCAGGGCAACTTTGACGTTTTGTCCGTCAAAAGTTTTGAAAACTGCGCAGTTTACAAGTGACAACGATGTCAACTTCTGTCAGTCACACTATGCCAGTGTGTGTGTGTATGTGTGAATCTGTGAGTGTATGATTTAATCACAGCCACAACCAACTGCATTAAAAAAGTTATAAAACAAAAAAAAATTCAACTGAAATTGCATTAATTTCTGTTTTCTGTGTGTATTTTTTGGGTCCTTGTTTGTTGTGTTTGTCTTTTGTTTTAGGTGTTTATTTTTTTTATGACAGTTACACACACACAGACACACAGCTCTCATACTGACGTATGTAATGTCAATTTATTACAGTTGAGTGTGTCAACTTTTTGGGTAACGAGAGCGCAAATAAAATGCAAATGAAATTTGTGCTAATAAAATGCAGTTACAACTTTTCCCAATGGAAAACCAAAATGTATAAAAAAAAACACAACAAAATAATATTCCACAGGCCGTTGTCACATCAAAAGACAACCACGAAACGGGTTATTTATACTGTCACACACACTTGCACATTTTCACAAACACACACACCCACACACTCAGATAGATGTACATACATACATATAACCGACCATTGCTGCATAAATTAAGGTGACTGCGCTCGCATCCGTTGACATTTGACCCGCTGAACCAAAGCAACTGCCACAAAATTGGCAGGTGCATCCTCAGTTCGTTTTCCCATTTCCCAACTTCAATTCTCAGCATATTTCCATGGGCATTGACACCTCGGACAGCTACGGAAACTAGACTAATAGAAATTCTTCTTTTTAAAAACAAATTTTTGTACAAACAAATAAATAAATAAATTTCGACAGAGCGATATTCAAGTACTGTGACTATATAGTTTATTTTTGACTATCAATCGAGTTAATTAAATCGATATTCATAAAAAATCTACAACTGACTGGCGTTTTTTCATCCCTGTTGATTTGCCGAGCTTAGTTCATTCAATTATAACAGGAGTTGATAATATATTAATACTTAAGAGTTTACATTTTGCACCAAAACCGCATCAACATTTTTTTAACAAAGCTAAAATGATGAAAATGCAAAATAAATTTAGAGGCCAACCATGATCAAAATGATCTATTATTTCTAGTATGCAAATGTATGATATACATATAACCTCGTCAATTTTCAATAAAAAAAAATAGTAAAATAGTAATAGTCAATGCTATCTATAAATACAGGTAGCTTCAAATAATGTTGTTAAAGTTACGACAACTTCATTTAATTACAGGCCAGTCGCATATTGTTGCTGATGTGGGAATAATTAAGGCGATTGGCGTAATTAAGTCAACTTGCTGCTGGCTTTGTTGCATGCCCCATCTGAGATTCATCGGTTAGAAACCAGATAAGGCATACTTTATGCATACTTGGTCGGAAGAGACGCTTGACCCATTTAAAGGACATATAGTAGAGAAGCTATTATGTACATGTTGAAGTCCTTGTCAATGCTGTTGTTGTTTCGATTGTTGTTGTTTCGATTGTTGTTGTTGTGTTAGATGTAGGGGCCTACTTATTTTGAGATACATCTAAAATCTGCCCATTAATTCACGCTCATTGTGCGACTTCTTCGACAGCTTCACGACGTTTTGTTTGCTTGCAAAGTGTTGCTTTTGCCACACACTAAAGCAGGAACAGGAGCAGAAGCAAATGCTGTGGCAGGACCCTTGTCGATGCTATCGCGCATCAACAAGGCGCTGCCACGTCTACCACTTGGACTAAGACAAAGGCGACTACAACACCAGAGTGTTCCCTTCCCCTCCCTCTCGGCTTCCTCTGAGTTTCCCCTTGAGTTTCCCCTTGAGTTTTCCCATTCAACATTCATACGCGCTGCTTCAGCATTTGCACCCAGCTTGACTTTTTTAATATCCTTGATATTTGCGCCTGTTATCATTCGATGCGACCTCTCCTTCCCTCTTCTGAGCCTACTCCCTTCCACTCTCTCTCCTTCTCTTTCGTCTCTATCTGTGCTGTTGCTGCTCTTGTTATTCATGTCGTCATTTCCTATTGTCGCTGTTGCTGTAATTGTTGTTGCCATTCTGGTTTTAGCCTCATCGCCCTACATGCGCGCCCAGCAACTTGTTTTCATTTTACGCTTCCCTGACGCTTTTCACTACCAACTCTGTGAATGTACCTCCCCCCTCCCGCCTCGCCGTATACTCTTACTCCTATTTCTACTACAGCTCTGTTGATGCTCCTGCCGTTGTCATTTTGTACAATTTTGCGCTCTGATTTTTAAATATAATCCAACGCTGCTGCTCTTGTTGCCGGCTCGCTCTGAATTGTGGGCCGCCAAGTCACGCGATATCACGAAATCCGCTTTAGCGGAAATCTAATTGCGCATCGTGGCGTCTATGGTCCTCGTTCTCTCATCCTGACACAGTGCCTCTCTCCTGCTTCGTGCTTCCCTGTGCTGACTGCTGGCTATGACCGTAGGCAGATTTTAACATAATGCTTTTTTAAATGCAAAGTTACAAATGCGCCTCCCGCTTTTCCTGTGTATTAGCACATTTTATGGCACCAGTCGCAGCACCAGGCCACATTAGCATAAAGCACACAAAAGACCAGAGAAATGATATAAAAATAATACAACAAAAAAAAAGAGCAAGCATATACTATATATATTCAAATTCATATACATATATATGAATATAATATATATAATTGCGGTCTTGTTGACATTTGACTTTGGTCCATGTGGCTGGCTTGTGTTTTGCTTATCCCCGGGGGCAGCTTTGCGTGTGCCTTCTTTTAATTAATGAAAATATTTTGGTAATTTCCCACTCTACAGGGTGTGCCCCTTCCCCTAATCACACACACACACATACACACTCTCTTTGAGTGAGGGACATACTAATGCACTTTGGTTGCTGCATTTTGGCCAAATGTTTAACCATAATCAAATAGCCGTCAATGGCTGGCAGCACGTAAGCCGCATTGACAGCGCTTTTCCAATTCTGCACCAGCATTATACAAACACAAACACTCGCACACACACACACACACACACCTGTGCACACACTAATAATCCACGTTTGAGAGGAGGGCAGAAAAAAGTTTACTCTCTAAAACCATAAAACCAAAACGAAAACTAAATTTTAATTAACTGCTTGAACACGCTAAATGCGCGCAAATGTTTTTAGCAACAGTTTCACAGCAAGCACCTAATTGAAATTGTTGTTCGGCCTGTGGGCGTGGCCGTAGACTAACAACAACAACAACAACAAATGGAGGCATTTGCTAAACGAGCGGATAACCCAGCAATTTCATTTATATGAAATTTCTCAATTTCCCTTGAATTTGCCACAATTTCTTGCAGGCTTTTTTTCATAATTTTCCACTTTTCTTTCATGCTGTTTTTTTTTCTGTTTTTCAAAAGGACACACACGGCGGCGTATGCGCAATATCGCAAATTGGGCATTTGATTTGGCTGCCTGGCGCCGATTGCCTTTGACAGCAGCCCCGCAAATAGTTTGCAGCCAAGGAAATGCCAAAAGTGGTTCCTTCGGTTGGTTCGTTCGTTGATTCGCCCGCTTTGGTTGCTTGCCTCCATTTTGCCCCCTCTCTTTTGCTCTCTCTCTCTGTGTCTCTCTCACACACGTTTTTTTAAGCGCGTTCAGGCAGCTGACTAGCAAAAACCAAAGAAAAACCAAGCGAAAAAAAATGAGAAATAGAAAAAGGTTCAACGCGGCGTATGCGTGACATTTTTTTCGTTTCCTTTTCTTTTTCAACGCCATTTCCAGTTACGTTGTTTAAATTTGCCAAGGCGCTTCGTTGTTGTTGTTGTTGATGTTGTTGTTGTTGCTGTTGTTGTTTTTGCTTTTGGGGGCTGCCAAAAGGCAAACGGCAGCCGGTTGATGATATGCGGGTCATGTGATGGCACACCATATGCATTGGCCCCGAGCCATAGACAGTCTGCACTGAGAGAAACCAGTAATCAGTTGTCTATTTGATGTTTAGCTTTAGATATTTATTGATAATTTAAATATTACGTTCCTTTAATATTCTCTTTTCACAACAAAGTTTATGTACATTTTCTGTTGATTTTTTTTTTTTTTTACTTAGAAAAAAGATTTAAGCAATCAATTCAATAAAATTTAAATTTTAAATAAATAAAATTCAGATACAGTGAAACTTATCATAATTCACCTCAACATAGCATTAACAGAATTTTTATTTATTTTTGCTTGTAGTTCTGAACTCTGATTTTAAATATTAGTAAAATAAATATTTTCTTTACCTGAAGAATTCAACTTCATGACGAGCACACTAAAAATAAATAAATTTGTCATTACTCATACGCCACCGTCATTGTTGTGCACTTAAGGACACTTTGCAAGGTTAACGACGGTCTAAAAATATTCATCAACTGAATATAAAAAATTTTAAATTGGCCAAATGCAATGAAGCGATAAATTTAACCGACTTAAGAGTCGCATATAAAGAAGAACTATAAGTAAAATGCATTATGATTAAGAGGAAGTAAGGCCAATGGAAATATATAGTTTAACCGGCAGGTCACAAAAAGAGCCAAACAAAATAATATAAAATAAATATTTCTTTAAAAGAGATATATAAAATATACGTCCATTTTCGCTCAGTGTGCGTCTGGATAACGGTAACTGTAACGGCCAACGATAAGCAAACCTTTGCTTGTTTAGCGCTCAGCAACCGACAAGCGACTTGTTTATTTTTTGCGCTCATTTTTTTTCCTTTTGTCACACTTTCGAATCGCTGTAAGTGTGTGTTATGGGCGTTTGTGTCTGAGTGTGGGTGTGTAAGTTGTAGCAGATAACGTATCTAAAAGATTTAGAGTACGCTAAGTCGGACGAGCTGATGTTAGTTCTGCGGTGATCGGAGCACGCGCTTGTTTCCGGCTTCTTTGTAGTCGGTAGATAGGAGTGGGCAGGGTAATGAGGATCCGATTAGCAGAGGTGCTCGCTGTGTTAAAATATTAAATATTAAAATAATCGCGTGCTGGTGGATATATTCCAATTCGGTTTATGTTTCAAAGAGGGGAGAAAGGAAGACAACACAGACAACATATGCGGACGGAAAGACTGTAAACACAACGCCTTGAATTATGGAGTTGCACGATGTTGTTGCAACTTGATGTGCCCACCCAACCATGATCACAAAATCCTGCAAAAAAAAGAAAATGTTTGTTGTGATCCCAAGAAAAATTCGAAGGTAGTTACGTCAGAGTATGTTCACGACACAAGATTCCCAATAAGAAAAATTAGCAGATATACATCATAATACAATTCAGTTTAATAATATTCAGTTAATAAGACTCCAATTAAATGACTAAGCATTACAAAAGCGATCAGCGGAACAAAAATTTCAGATATTCAAATTTATAATATAATATATAAATTTAGCCAATAATTTTCATAATAGTAATTATAAGTTAGAAAACTAATTATTAATTTCTATAATTGGGGTAATTAATAAGCGAAGAGTGAGAATAATTCAAAAATATAAAGTCGCATGCCAAAATAACAATATGTACCCAAAAAAAATGGTACAAGTGCAAGTGTACAAGCGTACACAAGGGTTAATGCAGATTGCATGTATGTGAATCGAACGTAGAAAGGGAAACGCAAAACTAGGTCAGTGTTTCTGAACAGCTGATCTGCCTTGGCCTTGAAATTAATTGAGCATTGCCGAATATTGCTCTCTTTTGCTGAGCGACACAAATAAATGGAGAGAGGATGCACAATATAAAATGTATAAATTTTACCACTCACGTATTGTTGTTAATCCATCGATGAAAGCGCTTCCATGATTGGTGTTTGCTGTGGGTTTAATTATATATTATTTTTATTTCACTCACTTATTTTTATTTGTGTTGCACGACCTGTCTAACAATTAAAAATTATATTTCTCAATTTTAAATTTCCTTCAGCACTTCATTTCTTGCCTTTTTTCTTTTCTTTTCTATGCTGAAGGCCACAAAAAAAATGTGTGAGCGGAGAGCGTAAGAATCTTACTCAAACAACCACAAGAAATAGGGGGAAGTTTCAAACATGGGCTTTTTATATTTTCTTTGTTTCTCTCTCTTGACTTTGCAAATTACTCGTGACTATTCATTTTTAACCTCACATTCAAAAATAATATTTTTTTTTCTTTCAGAATTAGTGCAAATAGTAATAATTATATATAGCTTACTTCATAATTATTATCCTAGTCGTATTCTACATATCTAAGTATTACATTATTAGGGCTTCAACGCCCGCAAAACTGAGCGCAACTCGGCGTCTCGCCGTTGGCCACCTCTGGCACGCTTTTTCTTTCCAAAAGGAAAATTGACTATAATTGCAACTTTTGATGCAATTCTCGGTTCTTTGGGGCACTTTTCCACAACACAATAAAAAAATATATTGCAACAGAAGCAACGACGTTGATGAGGAGCGAAAGAAAAAAAAACCAAACTCCGGTGATCCGACCGACTTCTGCGCTGTACTCGCGGCAAGGGCAAACTGCTGCGCTCACGCTCTGTTCAAAAGATCCCAAATTCTTTTGTGGGAAATTTCCTTCTCCTTTCCCGTCTCTCGCAAATCACATGCGGGAATGTGCATATGCTCTTGGAAGGCACCGAATGAGTATGTAAAGGTCCAAGGCAGGAATTCCAAAATTATGACTTTAATAGTGGCAAGTGCAATTATTTAAAGATTGCGCAGATTGCCAATCAAAGAAAAGCGTACGCTTAGTACATGGGGCCAAACCTGCAAGCAGGTTAAAGACAATTGAAGATCGTTGTAAAAATTGATTAATTTTCACGATCAAGAAAAAAAATTGTTCAATCTGGGGATTTTAACTCACCAATTTTGGTTTGGCCATAAACACAAAAAAAATAGTTGCTGCTATTCCAGTAGATATTTTCTGATTTATTTTCTTTTCACTTCAACACGCTGGAATGTGTTACTAAAAAAAAAACACTGAGAGTAAATTCGTCCGCTCCGTGCCACGTTTGAAGTAGAAAAGACAGGTTATTTCCTTTCTAGTTGGACTAGAGCCCATAGCTTGGAGGGGGAATCCAAAATTGACAATTCTGTCTGTTAACAAATTTGGATTTTTTTGTTTTTGTAAAGTTTACCATATGATTTATGTTTATGTTTAGTCAAGCAGTGCAAGCATAATTCAATGCCTACTTTCAGGGTCAATCGAAAAAATATTGAGTTTAAGGAGAGACAGGCAATACTACAACACCTCCCGGCCAAAATCACACTTTACGGTGGAATCACTGTAAAGGGGGATACTGACTGGAACGACGCACTATTGCTTTATATCTTTTGCGTGATATTTTCCTAAACATCTTCCTTGCATATCTTCAAGCTCATAGTAGCTGTTGCCAAGCTTCCTTTTGATTCTAGCTTTGACGAAGGTAGGCGCAAGTTTCGCATTAAAACCTTTAGCGAAATTGCTCTGTTGAAAGTTTCTTCTAAATACTTCCTGCCCAACTACAAAAGATACATCTCTGCTGCGTAAATTGTAAGCCTTTTCGTTTCGCTGTTGTTGTCGCTGAGTAGAAGTGAAAGCTTGCTGCCCAATGAGTTTAAAAGAGTCGTCTCTTGAAAACTGCACAAATCTATCTTCTAGCAACCCCAGATCACGAATCAGCTGATAACATGAGCCATTCGTTACCATATGTTGTCCGAAAGCAACTCGATATGGACTTGTATTAATTGCAGTGTGCAAACTTGAACGCAAAGCACAAGCGATAGAACTCAGCTGCTCATCCCAGTTGGTCTGATCGGGCTTTACATAGGATTTTATTGCGGCAATGACTGAGCGATTCACACGTTCGGAAGCATTTGCTTGTGGAGCGTAAACAGCAGTATAAGCATGCTTGACTCCATATTTTTGCAACAAAGCGTTGAAGCACAACGACTTAAATTGCACGCCATTATCCGATACAATTGTTTCTGGCACTCCAAAGCAATGAAATAAGTCATTCTCGATATATTGAATGATGGCATCTGCAGTGAACTTTTTTACAGCTTTTAAAAAAGGAAATTTAGAAAAGTGATCAAGCACTACAAGAATCCCAATATTACCACTCTTGCTACGTGGATAAGGCCCTAAAAAATCTACAAATAATTTTTGAAAGAATCTCTGCGTCTCGCCCGTTTTTCCCATTGGTGGTCGCAAACTATGGTTAGGGTATTTGGAGCACTTGCAAATATCACAGCTGTTAATAAAAGTCTTAACGTCTTGCACTAAATTTGGCCAATAACAGTAGCGTCGCAATTTTTCTAGCGTCTTATTTATGCCACAATGCGCGGATATCGGTGGCTCGTGAGCATCTTTTATTAATTTAGGTACAAGATCATTGGGAACCCAAAGTTTCCAGCAAAGGTCATCAGCAATTTTTTCGCCAGTTGCATGTTCAGCACGCCGATAAATGCGATCATCAATAATTTTTAAGTCTGGCAGACGAGCTTGATTGACCAATATTTTACTTTTTAATTGCTCATATTCAGGAGATCTAAAACTATCTGCATCCAAGTCTTGCAAAGTATCTACACTGATTTCGGATAAATCCTCAGTATGGACACGAGAAAGAGCATCAGGTACTACATTTTGACTACCTTTTCGATGTACTATTTTAAAAGAAAAACATTGAAGCTTTAATGCCCACCGTGCTAGTCTTGAGCTCAAATCCGTCTGAGACATTAGCCATTTCAGTGAGGCGTGATCTGTAATAATGGTGAAATCATGTCCTTCGACGTAGGCTCTAAACTTTTTTACACATAATATGGCTGCTAAGCACTCCTTTTCGGTTACTGAATAGTTCCGTTGACACTGATTCAGTTTCCGTGACATGAATGCAATAGGCACTTCGTTGCCCTTTTCATCTGTCTGCATTAGCACTCCTCCTACGCCAGTATGACTAGCGTCACAATGAATGGCAAATGGTGCGTTAAAATTGGGGCTATGCAATACAGGAGCTTCACATAACTGTTTTTTCAATAGCTCAAAAGAATTTTGCGCTTCCTCAGTCCACTCGAACTTTCGCTTTTTCTTCAGAGTGTCTGTGATGGGAGCAGCAATACCAGCATAATTTTTAATAAATTTATGGTACCAACCAGTTACTCCCAAAAATCTACGGACTTGCTTGATTGAGCGTGGTACCGGAAAATCTTTAATACCTGAAACTTTATCTGGGTCTGTTTTTATTGTTCCGTTTCCCACTACATGTCCTAAATACTTTACTTCTTTTAAACAAAAGTGGCTTTTTTCGACGTTTATTGTCAAGCCAGCTTGCATTAAGCGAGCTGCTAATTCTCTGAGCACTCGAACATGTGTTTCAAAAGAATCAGATACGACAAGCAAATCATCTAAATACACAAAGATTTCGTTTCTTAGATTCGTTGGAATAACCTTGTCCATTAGCTTAGACATGGTCTGCGGCGCATTGCTTAGGCCAAAAGGCATTACCGTAAAATGGTATAGAGGTCTACCAGGCACAGTAAAAGCAGTCTTTTCTCGGGCTGATGGTGCCAGCGGAATCTGCCAGTAGGCATCCTTGAGATCAATGCTTGAAATGTATTCTGCTTTGGGTAATCTACTGAGAATACCGTCGATCAGCGGCATAGGATAGGCATTTTTGATTGTGACTTCATTGACTTTTCGGCTATCTATGCATAAACGGACTTTGCCAGGCTTGCGTACAAGCACTACTGGACACGACCACGGACTATTTGACTCCTCAATGACACCAAGCGCTAGCATTCGGTCTAATTCCTCATACATGGACTTCTCTATCGCTGGTGAAACAGCGTAATGACGTTGTTTTATGGGCTTCGCATCGCCTGTGTCAATGTCATGCATCAGCCAACTAGTACGTCCTAATCCACGTTTGGCAAACGATGGAAATGTGTTTATCGCATCTAACAGCTGATTGCGCTGAATTTCAGATAAAGAAACATGCATAGATTCGTCAAGCTTCAAACTTGCTATCGAAGGTACATTTGTCAGAAACGAAGGTAGAAGATTAAAGCTTTTCCAAAAGTCGATGCCTAAATACAGATCATGAGCCAGAGAAGGGACTATGTAAAATTTGATTAATTTGGTATTACCACAAAAAGAAATTGGAGTGGTAATTTTTCCAGTAATTTGTTGAGCTTTCCCATCTGCGGTGCGTACAAAAGACGGACGTATGTTACAAGCGGGGACTTCTTGTAGTACCAGAGAAGCAAACTGCCCTCCGATGCAACTAACGGATGCGCCAGTATCCATTAGTCCACGAACCGTTTTATTCAGAATTATGACTTCCGCATGGGGTCTTGGATCATCAGAATTATTTATTATTGCGGACAGTAAAGCTTTTCGTTCAGTTTTAAGCATTTGTTTATATTCTGTTTTTCGAATTCTAGAACGAGTGGGACTTGTTACCTGTTCGCGGGTTAATGCGCAATCTAAACTGCTGCTATTGGGCATCAGATTAGATGGGGAACTAGCTGGGATTTTGGACATGTCAGGTAAGTTTTGGAGGGGACTTGCATCAAGATCCTTTACTCCGTATTGGTCGATTTTGACGACATCTGTTTGCGTGCACTGATCACTGGTGCACGAGCTGACAAGTTTTTTGATGCATTGCAGTGTTTGCACGAAGGCTTATAGGTGTCTGGTTTTCCACACCCATAGCAAAATACTTTTCGCTCTGCAACGCAATCCTGATATCTGTGGCCAGAAATACCACAATTCCAACATGCCTTTGATATTGCCGACACTTCAGCATCTTCAATATCATCAAATTCTTCAGCCGTTTCAGTAATGTGTGAACTCAGTTCACTTATGTTACGCCTCACAGTAGTTCGCTGACTAGGTGCAGCTGTCTTAATTAAAGACTGCAAAAACCTTTCGCGTATCCGTACTGTGTTTCGTAGCTCAGCAACACTGTTTATTGGAACATGTAAAATTTCGTGCTTGATATCAGGTTCGAGATTAGCACGCAGTGCTTCTAACAATGAAGATTCAGACATAGGCTGTACTAGCCTATCTGACAATGCAACAATAGCTTCATAGAACTCATCGAATGACTCGCCATGTTTCTGCTTACGTTGAGTAATAGCAGTGCGAATATCTAAATCCGTTCGCCCATCTTTGAACTGGATTTTTAGAGCGGCGCACAATTCTGCCCACTGTACTACTCTGATGCTCTTATGGTATCGCCAGTACCACTCGGAAGCGCTACCTTCAAACAAATTGCTAGCGTATCTGGCTAACAATTCATAATTCCCATCGAGTGTCTGCATTGTTAGTGCTTCTACTCGATAAAGAAAATCGTCAACTGCCATAGACGAACGCCCAGAAAATCGCAGTTTCCAATTGGCAATAATCAAACTTATTCGGTCTGATCTCAAATCTGAAACAGAATGGCTGCCAAGGTTACTAAGCCGATGAGTTGGATTCGAACCTGAGGTTGGAGTGGGGTCAACTGGAGCCGATCGTAAAAGCTGCTCAAAAGCCTGCTGTTCAACATACTGAACTGTTGGTCTACTCAAATGTGTGTCCTGTACACCATCGATACTAATGCGCTGAGAGTTTGCTTGTAGCGAAATATTCTGAAATCCAGTTTCAATGGTTCGGGCCAAGATTTGTGTTTGGTTGCTAAGTACAACAGCCATGGCTTCGACAATCGCTTGCTTTATGCCTGCGGTGGCCGAAGCTTGATTTGGGTCTTCTTGCGAGGTTGCAGATCCTTCTGTTGAATGCCGAGGCATTTCCAAGCCCGCAGCACTCGTACTTGCCTGAGCGTTATCTTCAGGCACAGGCACATCTGGTCCCTTACTTTGCGATCTAGTATGCATGGCTGCGTTGTTATCGGAAGTTGCAGCTTGAACTTGGCCTAACTCTTGCGCCAAATTGGGGTGTGACGCTATAAGAGATTTACTGCACACGGGACAAATCTTATTTATTCCTGCTCGAACGTTGAAACAACTACGATGAAAAGTATGCCCACACTTTGCCTTCAAAAGCTGTGCTCGATACTGAATCCCTTTATTGCAAACACCACAAGTGTATTTTGGTCGAATATCCTGATCTAACTTTTCCCAATTAGTATTATCATAAGACATAGTTTAACAATTTGAAGAGGATACCAAATGTAGATTCAGCAAATAAAATTTGTTTGTGATTCGCTTGCGGTAATTCAAAAATAGAATAACTTACAAAATAAAAAAAATTATAAAAAATATAAAAATGTTTATATCGCCAAAGATAATCAAATAAGAGAAAAAAAATTTTATAAATGTTTTTGGGAATCATGTGAACGCTACGATAAACTTTAGTAACTCGTTTACAAAACTTTCCTAAGACATAAGGGGAAACAAAAGGTACATTTGAGCATTTTGTTTCTTATCTGAGCGACAGTACGTAGTATTTAACCACATGATACTGAAATCAAGCCCAATAAACACTCAAAGAATGGGAAAATTACACAAATTCACGACAGATTGCACTTAATTGCTAAATGCATGATCAGCTGTTTGGAAATTGAGTTTATTTTGAAAACATCAATTAATCTACAAACACTTGATATCCGCGAACAAATTTTAATGACCGGCAGGACATAGCTCTTGGCCATAATTAATCCGTTTCCAGGTTCATCAAATAATGTGCAATTTGAGGATGATGTGCTATCTTTATGATAGATACGGACTCTTCAATTACTTTGAAATTGTAAGACATTCAACGTATCCAGATAACACTAAATTGTAAAATTGCGTTTCGAGGCAGGCATGTATGCTATCTATTGATACGGCAACTTCTACTGCACTCTCAACAATTATTCAAACAAGGAAAAAGTAACACAAACCGGAACTAGGATAGGGGAATTAAGTCAGGTGGTTTCGACTATGGAGCAATTATTGTGGATCTGACCAAAACAGTGCCCCACGTTGGGCGCCAAATAAATAATATATTAACATATATTATCTGTAGCAGATAACGTATCTAAAAGATTTAGAGTACGCTAAGTCGGACGAGCTGATGTTAGTTCTGCGGTGATCGGAGCACGCGCTTGTTTCCGGCTTCTTTGTAGTCGGTAGATAGGAGTGGGCAGGGTAATGAGGATCCGATTAGCAGAGGTGCTCGCTGTGTTAAAATATTAAATATTAAAATAATCGCGTGCTGGTGGATATATTCCAATTCGGTTTATGTTTCAAAGAGGGGAGAAAGGAAGACAACACAGACAACATATGCGGACGGAAAGACTGTAAACACAACGCCTTGAATTATGGAGTTGCACGATGTTGTTGCAACTTGATGTGCCCACCCAACCATGATCACAAAATCCTGCAAAAAAAAGAAAAATGTTTGTTGTGATCCCAAGAAAAATTCGAAGGTAGTTACGTCAGAGTATGTTCACGACACAAGATTCCCAATAAGAAAAATTAGCAGATATACATCATAATACAATTCAGTTTAATAATATTCAGTTAATAAGACTCCAATTAAATGACTAAGCATTACAAAAGCGATCAGCGGAACAAAAATTTCAGATATTCAAATTTATAATATAATATATAAATTTAGCCAATAATTTTCATAATAGTAATTATAAGTTAGAAAACTAATTATTAATTTCTATAATTGGGGTAATTAATAAGCGAAGAGTGAGAATAATTCAAAAATATAAAGTCGCATGCCAAAATAACAATATGTACCCAAAAAAAATGGTACAAGTGCAAGTGTACAAGCGTACACAAGGGTTAATGCAGATTGCATGTATGTGAATCGAACGTAGAAAGGGAAACGCAAAACTAGGTCAGTGTTTCTGAACAGCTGATCTGCCTTGGCCTTGAAATTAATTGAGCATTGCCGAATATTGCTCTCTTTTGCTGAGCGACACAAATAAATGGAGAGAGGATGCACAATATAAAATGTATAAATTTTACCACTCACGTATTGTTGTTAATCCATCGATGAAAGCGCTTCCATGATTGGTGTTTGCTGTGGGTTTAATTATATATTATTTTTATTTCACTCACTTATTTTTATTTGTGTTGCACGACCTGTCTAACAATTAAAAATTATATTTCTCAATTTTAAATTTCCTTCAGCACTTCATTTCTTGCCTTTTTTCTTTTCTTTTCTATGCTGAAGGCACAAAAAAAAATGTGTGAGCGGAGAGCGTAAGAATCTTACTCAAACAACCACAAGAAATAGGGGGAAGTTTCAAACATGGGCTTTTTATATTTTCTTTGTTTCTCTCTCTTGACTTTGCAAATTACTCGTGACTATTCATTTTTAACCTCACATTCAAAAATAATATTTTTTTTTTTCTTTCAGAATTAGTGCAAATAGTAATAATTATATATAGCTTACTTCATAATTATTATCCTAGTCGTATTCTACATATCTAAGTATTACATTATTAGGGCTTCAACGCCCGCAAAACTGAGCGCAACTCGGCGTCTCGCCGTTGGCCACCTCTGGCACGCTTTTTCTTTCCAAAAGGAAAATTGACTATAATTGCAACTTTTGATGCAATTCTCGGTTCTTTGGGGCACTTTTCCACAACACAATAAAAAAATATATTGCAACAGAAGCAACGACGTTGATGAGGAGCGAAAGAAAAAAAAACCAAACTCCGGTGATCCGACCGACTTCTGCGCTGTGCTCGCGGCAAGGGCAAACTGCTGCGCTCACGCTCTGTTCAAAAGATCCCAAATTCTTTTGTGGGAAATTTCCCTCTCCTTTCCCGTCTCTCGCAAATCACATGCGGGAATGTGCATATGCTTTTGGAAGGCACCGAATGAGTATGTAAAGATCCAAGGCAGGAATTCCAAAATTATGACTTTAATAGTGGCAAGTGCAATTATTTAAAGATTGCGCAGATTGCCAATCGAAGAAAAGCGTACGATTAGTACATGGGGCCAAACCTGCAAGCAGGTTAAAGACAATTAAAGATCGTTGTAAAAATTGATTAATTTTCACGATCAAGAAAAAAAATTGTTCAATCTGGGGATTTTAACTCACCAATTTTGGTTTGGCCATAAACACAAAAAAAATAGTTGCTGCTATTCCAGTAGATATTTTCTGATTTATTTTCTTTTCACTTCAACACGCTGGAATGTGTTACTAAAAAAAAAACACTGAGAGTAAATTCGTCCGCTCCGTGCCACGTTTGAAGTAGAAAAGACAGGTTATTTCCTTTCTAGTTGGACTAGAGCCCATAGCTTGGAGGGGGAATCCAAAATTGACAATTCTGTCTGTTAACAAATTTGGATTTTTTTGTTTTTGTAAAGTTTACCATATGATTTATGTTTATGTTTAGTCAAGCAGTGCAAGCATAATTCAATGCCTACTTTCAGGGT